>SRMA01027053.1:73555-107753 GCA_007224835.1 Danionella cerebrum | reverse complement strand
AAGTAAAATAAACAAACATGTCGCTATGCCTGATCTTTGTCCTTTCAGATTGAACAGCTGGTTTGTCAATGAGGTGAGTAAGAAACTGTTTATAAGTGCTGGAGTTGGAATCTGGTAAGAACATGGTGACACTATGAGGCACAGCATCAATGAAATGTGAATCTTCAAAGACAGGCTTTGTTTACGATTGTATTTTAACTGCGTCAGCCTCAAAACAGCTGCTTTTTGTGTGTTTTTCTTAAGGTAACAATCTTCTTGCAACATATATTGCTTTCCTTTCATTGTTCTGTGTTGGAGTTCACTTTTTAAGTTTTCTGGAGGTGTAGACTGCATCCTTCCTTTTGCAAAGAAGTGTTTGATTGTAGATGGTAAAAGGAAAAGCTTTGGTCCGAGCCTCTGAATCATGTTGTCAGTTTGGCTATTGAATGAGTAAAGATACATCAATTTTAAATATATGATAATGGATCCATGCATTTTGTTTTTCTTATTTTGTTGTGATGATACCTTAGTGCCAAGGAGCTCAGAGCCTGTGGAGCTTTGACATCTATTCTACCCAGCACAATTTTTGGAAGTGGGCTATTTTTGCCGATTTTAGTATTGAATATTCAATATTGTGCTAAACTTGTTTTAGAAGTAAACCAGCAGCTGATTAATGCAACTGGTTTTTGAAATAGTGGCATCTTATATTTTGGTGAATAATGGGAAAAAAATATAGAGGAAGAAAAAAATAATACAATTGTGCCAGAATTTAGGTGGTAACAAATTCTTCTACTTCCTTTTATTGATATTATTTGCATATTTAACACTGATTCGACATCATGTGCCTATTTTGGGTGTGCAATATTAAGTATGAATTAAAAACTATTATATAATAACTTCTTTTTGCTACACTTTAAAAGGAGATGAAGAGAAGCTAAACATTCTGAACCTCCATCATGGAAAAGCATGGAGAAAATGCATATTTTAGAAATAAATCATAAAATTATAAAAATAAAAACATATATATGGATGTTAACGTTGACTAAATACTGTATATAAGATCAGAAATGCTGCATATTACACAGTTAGACCCAGGGTGTACCTTAATCAGAGCAATGTCATTGTCATAGTTGCTGGAACTGAAATCAGGATGGTTGTAAACTGTAGCGGACTCAAAGGTTTGCTTTGCATCCTCGGCTTCAGACAAAGAGTGAGCCCCCAAAACAACTTTAAACCCAGACGCCCTCCTGCAACAAGAGCGCATTTGCGTGAGAAAAACAGCATGCACATTTGTTATTAAACCACAGTGAAGAGATCTCAAGAATATATGGCATGTTTCGTACCCATCCTGAAAGCAGTGCGCTGCACTCATCACCCACTGACTGGAGATCAGGAACCCACCACACTCATGGTTTCCATTCCACTGAATCGAAGCCATGTATGGGCGAGAATGTGCCACTGCCTCCTGTCCTCCTGTGATGCAGTCCCCTGCACAAAACATCAGTTGGGATCAAGCAGATCCTTTCAAAGTATCTAATCCGAAAAGCTCTGGTTTGGTTTAAAGCTCACCGACGTGAGATCCTGCATAGAGCAGCACAGAGATGAAGATCAGTCGATTCATCGTGAAGGATCCTGGCTGCACCTCGGAGTCTGAAGACCACTGACTCTTGAGCTTTATATAGCACTCAAACCTACAGGAGGTGTGTGCTGTTCCGCTCTTTTGCATGCAGCACTCCAGGAGATCGAAAACAGGAACAAATCATAAATCTTCTCCCGCTTATCTTTCCTTCACATCTGAGTCGTTTCACTTTTCCATTCCTCGAAATGCTGCCTTTACCGAAACAGAGTCTTGTTATCTTTGGAGCAAGAGAGGGATGTAGAGAGATGTGTTAGGGCAGGCTAAAAGTGGGAAAAAAAAACATGCCTTTAGATCACTATCTTCAACAGATATTTTTGTTCTATTTTGGTCAGATGTGGCTTTCCGGGAAGTTGGATCTCAGCTGTGATTGGCAGATTGTGCAAGAGCGGCTTGTAGTACTGCATGTCTTATCAAGTCGTGTTTGGCTGCAGGGGGATTGAACCTAAAATGTTGTCCACCTGATCACTTCAGTTTCTTGCATTTTGACAGCTTGGCATTAGCTTCTATGTACTGTCAGGGTCTTCCTACCATACTTTTACTTATTTTCCAGGTGGTGCTCGGTGACCAGCTTGTCTGGGGTTTTCAGAATTCAGCAGGCCACATGGAGACAAAGTTGGTCTTGGTTTGCTTAGCTTCATTGCTCCTATGAGGTGGCTGTCGTACTGAGAGTTTCATGTAGCTCCCCATGTGAATTGGAATTTCCAGTATGGGCTTTTCCTTTTGGGAGCTTGGTTTTTTCATCTAAAACACAAGCCCTAGCTTCACATTACTTCACATTAATTCTAATGAGGGCTTTTCACACTGCACTTAACCCCTTTGTATTTGCTTGGGAAAGGATTAAGTCCAGCCATAAACATTTACATTTATGTATTTAGGAGACGATTTTATCCAAAGCGATTTACAGTTTGGGAGGAAACATAAGCAGTTTTTTTACAAACTCGGATTAATCACAAGACCTGAACAAGGAAGACGTTCAAGGTGATACAGGAAATAAATGAAGTGTTTCAAAAGTTTTTTCTATTTTTTTATTAGTTAGTTAAGTTAGTAAGTGCAGTAAACAGGAAATGCTGTCTCGTAAAGAAGTGTTGGCTTGTGTAATGTGGTCTTTCAACTAAATACACGAACATAGTTTGTGTCACAGTCACTGTTAGTGAATGTGCCGTGTACAATGAAACGCCACCATGTATAAACCTTCATTACTGGGATTTCCTGTAGCTCACTCGAGGAAAAGGATTTTTAATTCTGAAAACCTTTTTGAATTCTGAAATGTTAACTTGTCATGACCTCCTTAATCAATGAGTTGCTTTGATAATCTAAAGAACCTTTCCATTCCGTGCATTACTGATGTAATACTTGAAAATACGTTCCCTTTCACCAAGAACAATATTTGAAGCAATAATTACTCAAAAATAAGACAAACGTGTCTTTGCATGAATCTGAATCGCTGCGTTATCTATTCTTTTATGCAGTGGTATGCAGATAATGATCATGGTCCCTAAAACATGCCCGAAGCCGTCAGGTTATTACATAACATGGTGATGCTTGATGCCTTTTCGAGCATCTTCACAGTTTGAAGCTTTAACCCTTTACGACCTGCCATAGAGTCAAGTCCACCAGAGCATATTTTACATTTTTTTGTGCTGCCATTTTTTGGATTTTTTTATTTGTCTGTACACCAATACGACCCTTATATCCTAGATTTTAATAATAGTAATATAAAAAAGAGTAGTTCAATATTAACTGAAGATAGTGTCAAAACTACATAAAAAAAATTTAAAATCGTTTTTTTCTCCACATATTTTTTTCTAAGTAGAGACATTTCATAGCTTTATCCCTCAAAATTGTAAATGTAAAAAAGTTAATGCTTTTGAACCACAGCAAATTGATTCCGAGTGAATTCTTTGCTTGGTTTTTGAAATACACTCGAATTTATAAAGTAAGACATAAAGTGCACATTTTGCATAAAGACATACCATGAACATCAAAATAAACTATTTACAATCAAATTGCAAATTGAAAAAAGTAAAAAGTATTTCCAAGATACCTTTATTCATAGATAGCTTTGTATTAGACAAACCTCATCAATATACAGTGCAATAAATAACAAAAATGAACTTTACTGTGGTGAAACTTCAGAACAGGAGAACACAACATACAGAATGAGACATAAATATTTCTATATTCATAAATATATACATTTACAATAATATAAAATCCCAAACTAGTTACTATACAAACTATTTACAGTGCATCAACAGTGTACTGCAGTGAAGAGCTGTGATTGGTGTTGTTACAGTTCCTGTCCACAATAACACCGAGGCGCTTCTCACGCCTCTCAGCTCACTTTCCACTTTGCTGCACTTTCTTTGCCCCTGTGTGGCTTTTTTGAGCCTCATGCCCCTGACAAATGGCAAAAGGGATGTTATGTGATGTCTAAGAGAGATTTTGATACCGGTTGAATGAGTCCAAGCCAAAATTTTTCACCGCGGTAAAAGCCCCCGAAGATGACGTCACGCCGCGATTCGCGGGTAATATTGCAGGAATTTATCTGTTTTACAATGTTATGATGAAATATCTTCACCGGAAGAGATGTTAACACCCGCGGTGTGCATTATGATGTTTTTATTGTGATTTTTAGCGACTTTTATTGGTTTTCTGGAACCCTCTCATGGAAAAAAACAGATATATGAGGTATGTTTCAAACTTCATATGCAAGTCTAACTCCTACGGTTTATGATGCAAATGTTTGGACCTAAACGACAAAGGCAGACTCTATTCTGACTCTGACGCGACAAAGGTAGTCTTGTTCTTGATGCATGCTCAAAAAAGTTGGACTTCATTTTGACCTAGACTTAACAAAGGCAGACTCCTGGGTGACTTGGACTTGACAAAGGAGGAATTAGTCTTGATCCAGACTCGACAAAGGGGCACTCTGTCCTGACTCTGACTAGAAAAAGGCAGACTACACCTTGACTCTGACTCAACAAATGTGCGCTCTGTCTTGACTAAAGCTCTACATAGGCAGACTTGGTTTTGAAAAATGTTGACTTGTTCCTGACACAGACTCAAGAAAGTTGGACCTAGACTCCACAAAGGCAGACTCGATCTTGACTTGGACTTGACAAAGATGGGCTCTGTCTTGACGCAAACCCAACAAAGATCGATGTGGTATTGATTTGGACTTGACAAAGGAGGAATAGTTCGTTATGCAGACTTCATTAGAGAGGGACTCAATCTTGACGTGGACTGAAGACTTGAGCCTCATTCCTAAAGATGGAGTTGTTCTGGACTCAGAACTGAAAAAAGGTCTGATTTTTTTCAGATCCTTTTTGATGCAGACTGAACAAAAGGTGCATTTGGAGCAAACACTACTTAAGTGGAATGCAATTGTTGAAAAGCCTTTACTGTGGAATCAGACTCCCGACGTCTGATTCTCAACATGATGCCTCAACACTTTTCAATCTAATTTCAGAATAAGTGCATCCTCTACTTTCTTAATAAAAACACACACTTAAAAAATGTCTTACACTGAAAAAATGGTATTTGACTAATTTTCCAAGATGTGACTGACTATGAATGAATTATATAATAAGCATATGGTACCAAGGGTCTTCAATATAGAACCTTTTCACAAAGTTCTATTTTTTCATTAGTTTTGAGTTTTCAATCGTCAAAATGAAAATAACTCTAAATATATCATTCTGTGAGGAATGAATGTACACATTGCTCCACATTTTGAGTGGAATTTCTGAAATAAATACACTCTTTGAGAATAATCTAATTGTATGATTAGCACTGGATGGACAACACAATTTCATTTCTTTGTAGCACGGCTGGAATTCTCTGCCATAGCTTTACTCAGTCAAGAGAACACGGTGCTGGCTTCACCTCTAGGAAAATCAAGAACTAAATGTAATTTGTAAGTCGCTTTGGATATAGCCATACAAATTCAAAATTCAACTTAAACCCTCAACCAATTTTAGTATGGATATATTTAGCATCCACCAGGCGGCGACAAAGACCAGTTTTATCTGTAAAATGAAGCGCTATGAAGTTCTATAATGCACGTAAATCCGCTCAATGGTGGCTTTCTGTGTGTCTACAGCTTTAAAAGAAATCATATAATCTATATACAGTTATAAACAGTAGAGACAATTCTCTAGTGGCACTTTAAAGCTGCTCTTTTGTTTATCTAATGTTTGTGCGGAAGTGTGAGAGCTCTTCCCCTGAGGTCAGAGGCCATTCGGGGTTTGTAGTCTACAATGCAAGAGTGACTGACAGGAGGAAACATCTCCTTGACCTGAGGAGAAGCTTTCGTATCTCAGTTCCTCCATTTACTGGGTCTACCTGTATCTGTTTGAAAGCATAACTGATGTCTCTGCATCAAAGCTCAGTGTGTCGTAATCAGTTGTCAAAAATATCCCTGACTGAAGTAAAGATAATGGTTACAAATGGCCCTTATATTAGAAATATAATACATTTAATTTTTTGTTCATGTTTGAAAATATTTTGCAAATAATCAATAATAAATTAAGTGTAATTTAATGTTTTGCTGTTTTATTTGTATGAGAAGTATCCACTTCTAGATAAAGTGATGTTTTGATTGTGCCATTGGTTTACAGTGAACCCTCGTTTATCGCGGTAGATAGGTTCCAGAACTGGCCGATAGCTGAAAATCCTTGAAGTCGGGACACCATATTAACAGTAATTTAACAGCTATTCAGTATTCAGACTTTTAAAACCCTTCCTTTACACAGTACTGTTTACAAACCACCCTTTACAGTAATGTACAGATATCTACAATACGTACATACAGTACACAGACACAATGAACCAACAGTACTAGCAGATATTAACAATTATTAATGGAATTCATGAAATATTTGTGGTCTTCGTATATCGCGACTATTTTTGAAAATTCCTGGAAAATCCGCTGTATATTTTCTCTCATAATATACATACGTAATGGAAAAAACCACACACACGAAAAAAATTCTCTACAAAAAATTCAGGTCTGAAAGGGTTAAATCAGTTATTGCTTTGTTTTATTCGTCCAGTGTTATTAATGAGTATGACCTTTTTATTTCACAATGTTATTAAGATAATGTCTTCGATAAATAAGCTACAAATGATTGATCGTAAAATTAAGGTCAGTCTTTATAATAAATATTTTTTTTTAATGTTGTAAAAGCCAACATACTTATCTTCAAGATTAAACATAATAGAGAAATGGAAAATCACAAAGATCCCTAGTAACCAAACTGTTTACCCTAGCAACCAAATTTCCGGAAATCGATCTCAGCTTTTGTAAATGATAACGACATGGGGGTTGGTTTATATAAGTTATAGTGATAAAGGGAACACAATGTTACGTTACTGATCCCTCCATAGAAGCCTTTACCAGACTTTACCATAGCAACCATTTTGGTATATCACTATCTCAGCTAAGATAAATCGTAGTGGCTCGGGGGTTGGTTTATATTACTCATATTGTCACGGGGAACTTTACATTATGTCACTGACTCTTCCTTTGCAACCAAAATTCTACCTCTGCTACCATTGCATTTTGCTGATAAAGTACTTTTAAATGGCACTTTTACATGCCAACATCAACGTTTGCGCACACACTATAGCCATCTAGTTTTAATTGTTATAAGTGAGGATTAGCCTCAGGTGTTTTCCTTAGCGTGGCAAGCTTTTTTTGTTTTTTATTGTTTGTTTAAGTGAGGGATTGGATTACCATTTCCCATTTTGTCCCTAGAGGCCACTCTCATCAATTAACACTCGTCACTGGAAAGGAAATAGGTATCCTTTTCTGTCTCACACTCTTCGAACATGTCAGCATCAAATGGTCACTCAGTACTTCCTTTTTTTAACAGTAAAATACACCATTCTTTCTCTATTCTATCTCAATGGACTTAAAATATAGATTGGGTCACGCAGTAAGGTCATGACGGAGTTCTGTCTGTCACTGCATCTAAGCTGAGGCAACATTCTGTTAATCCATCAGATTTTAAGGAAGTGGAGGGAACTAGCTTTTAGATTCTCTGGCAGAGTGCTCCTGGGTCCTCTGCTGATCCCCTGATTTTCCTGGAAAACGAGTACTCGATTGGTCGCAGCTTAGCAGGTGCTCAACGGGAACTCTTGACAACTTAAGAAACAATAGAAGTGTCATTGTCTTTTGCTCAAGTCAAAGAATTACAAATTTGGTCTTGTTCACCCCTAGGACAAGGAAACGGAGTAAACAGTGTTGCCTGAGTCGGGAGTGCCATGAGATCATTTTCATTGGTGAGGTGACCTACCTCCTTAACCCTAACTCAGAGGTTTAGGCTCTGTCCACAAAATACCCGTTACATTTACATTTACATATCTAGCAGACCCTTTTATCCAAAGCAACTTACAGATTGGGAGTAAACATAAGCAGTTTGTTACAAGGTCCGTTTAATCATAAGACGTGCACGTAGAAGACGTTTGAGCTGATGCAGAAATTAAGTTCAGTGCTTCAGAGGTTTTTTTTTTTTTTTTTAAAAAAAGAGGGTTTAGAGGCTTATTAATTTTATTTCTTGCTTTTTAAAGGTTGAAAGAGACTCAGCTTTCCGGATTGGGATGACAAGAGAATATGATTTTTGACAGGTGATAAGCGGTGTCTCTGCAGAACAAACTGAATCCCTGACATGTTTTTATGTGAACAGCATTTTCTAATCTGTGCTTGGAGTAAGAAAAACTCCACTTTAAGAAATACGCATGGACATTAATGGTTATCCACGGTATTTTTAATGATATTCGGGTCATGGTGAGGTTTTTAATAAAGATGTCAAACTATTTGGGTAACAAATATTTACAACATTTTCTTACAACTTCTTTTTTTCTGGTGCTAGTTGCGGGTGGGTTAGTTGAAACCGTTGATCTGGTGTGGGTTGTTTATACATTGCCATGTGCATCACTGGTGTGACCTCTTCAAACATCAAGCACGAATGGCCTCAAGCTACACCCCACCTCAGCAAACACCAAACAATAAAACAAAAACCCAAGATGGACATGCCAAGATGCTCATAAATATTGAAATAAAAAAATTATGTAGTCTCCCATCAGGAAGTGACAGTTTTGTTCTTTTGGAAACTGTGCTTTAATTTTATGCAATATTTCAGTTTTAAGCATATGTTTAATTTGTGTCTTTGGATGAAAACATGGCTAGTGATTGTTGCTAGCGATCTCAGGTAAGATTCGTGAATGCTATTATCTTGGGACCGAAGCGAGGACTATCTTGCGGTTTATTCGGCTATTGTGGCTTACAGCATGAATCGAACAGAGGTGCCTGTGTTTTTGCTCACGCAGTGTTAAATAATTATTTTAAAACACCATGAATCCACAGTGTTTCAGAGGTGTTTGAGTGTCCGTGGTTTTTTTTTTTTTTGCACTCTGAGAATAAATCCGGTTAAATGTGGACATGGCCTTAGTCCTCATTTGAGTTTGTTCTATCTGCAGGCTAAAAGACAGAGGCGTAACCTGCCAGGAAGTGGTATATTTGACTTCTTTTTTTTGTCTGCTTTGCGCTTGATCTAGATTTCGGTTGGTGCTTTCTCACCTGCTCAAATGAAGTGCACTAAAAGGGAAAGCAAACTATAGTTCAATTGATTTGAACTACACATGTTAGGTTGAAAGCCCCCTTAGACCACTCTAGCATCACAAGTGTATTTGGCAAGAATTGGGGGAGCATGCTAAGCAAACAAGTATAGGGTCCATGAACAGTGGACCCAAGTGTTGGATCTTTGGAATTTGATTGAAAAACCTGAAAAACTTTGATTGAAATGGCCTATATATGCTACAAGCAGTGGGGTCACATGGCTAGTGTCTATAGGCTCCTCTCGAAACTTGTTATGAAAATCAATATATTGTGTTGGGGGGTTGTGCTGTTGCTGTAACAAATCTACACACAACTGTTGAAGTGACCTCTACAGGTGTTCATTGAAATAAACAGTGCCCGAAGCGGCATTAAAATTCAGGCTGGATGACGGCACTGACCAGCTACACGCTAACGAGTGCTCAAAAGACAGTTTTGGAGCCAAATGATCCTTAATTAATTGGTTAAAATAATTACAAGCATGGTTGATCAAACCTACAAGCGTGAAAAGTGCACAAAGGCATTAAGGAGCCCTGGAAAGACGCCTGCCAGTATTCTAAAACCTATTTGTGACTGGATACTGTACATGACCTTGTTATATTTTGCTGACCTGCCAACAACCGACCAGGACACAATGTCCAGTTCAGACGGACTTCTCATCTCCACTCACACACTAATTACATCAGAGAAGAGACCTCACAAATCTGCAGGAGAGACCTTCTTTATGGTGTGTTCTACTCGGTTTGGTGACTGTGGAGTTTGTGCTTGAGTTTAGAGGGTGTTGAGGCTCCTCCCCTTCACTCACTCCTCCTTGACATAAACATGAAGATGATTCATCTAAAAAATGGCTGAAAATGTATTTATTTTTGCAAGTAGTAAATAAGGCCAAATAGGTTTTTGATGGGTCATAGGTACCTCAACGAGGTGAATAATAAGGTAATAAATACTAGTAACAAATGAGTAATAAACACTACTCCTGAACCAGGGAACTAAATCTAAGTGGTTTCTGTGGAGAAGCCAGGCCTGCTCATCCTGTCTAATGTAGTCCCAACAGTGAAGCACGGTGGTCAAAGATGAATGCGCCCAACTACAGAGATATCCTGGACGAACACCTTCTCCAGAGTGACCCAAGACAATGACCTTAAGCACACATCTGAAACACAGAAGGAGTGGATTCACAACAACTCCTGAATATCCCGTGCCCTGACCTAAAACCCGATTGCACATCTCTGGAGACACCTACAGAACTGGCGAGGATCTGCAGGTCTAGGATAGAAAACATGTTGCGTCTTTACCATCAGACTTCTTCTTCTGTCTGGGTGCTCTCTGACCATTAATGAAGGGAAAAAATAATTTTAGCAAATAATTGCAATAGAACAAAGGTTTTAAAAATGTAAAAACTTTCCGTACACACTCTACGTGCTCCAAGTTCAACTGATAGAGCTTCCAAATCATCCACCTAGAACATTTTAAATAAAGATGATTGATGATAATGGGTTGGCATAGTTTCCCTGATCAGTACAGAAGGAAACAGTGTCTGCACCTGTGCCCTCTGGCTGCACGCGGAAAAATAGTTCTTGGTAAAAACAGTAGTTGAGTCCTGTCACACACCAGACCCTCCTGAGACCACACACAGGTGTGCGTGAGAGCTCGTGTGTGGTCTAGTGTAGCAAAACTGGGAGATTCACAGCCTTCGATATTCCTGAGTGTGATGACCCTCCTCGGCATCACCCTCCGTAACCTACCCTCTACCGCAGTCCCATGTTCAGTTCTGGACTGTTTCCAGAAGAAGGGATTATTGTTAATCTCCCATGTTTCCTCCAGAGAATCTAACTTTTTAAAGGGTTAAATCAATTCACGCAGCTTGTCTAGAGTAATTATTGTACGCAGCAGAGGTTTGTAACAGCCTTTGGGTTCATTGTAATGTTCAAATACTTGTTAAAAGCCAGTTGAATGCAGATGGCAAACAGTCTCTAATCTATAACATATTGCCTGTCAAACACTGCTGACAGGTCCACTTGGAAGTTAACAATCTACCTATCATTATCCTCGTTGAGTTTTCCCACGGGAGGCAGTAATCCAGGTTTTCTTGCAAGAATCCACGTCTGTGGTGGGCCAGAGGGGATCCCCAAGATTCCCAGACATCATGAACTCCCTAATCTCCTGACTACCTCACCTCGATTCCACCCCATGTCATGCAAAAATACACACCTGCTATTGTGGCTAAAAGAGAAGTGTGTTACGCCCAGTCAAATTTAAGACAGGAAGATTGGTTTATAACCAAGTAAATCGAAAGGGAACCCCGAAAGGGAATAAGAGGGTTAGAAAATGAATGAATTGATGTAATTTTAAATGTGCAACCCCCGACAGACAAACAAACAACTCATTATTTACACACAATTATACAATTCTACAAACAGGGTTCGAAATTAACACCCGCCAAATGCGTTTCTAAAATAATTTTGGAAGGTATTGATAAAAACTTATCAGCCAGTTTGGTTAGCGATGCATGAGCCAATATACATTTCATATACATTATTATGTACAGTGTCTACCTCAATAATGCTCTTTTGCACCATATTTATACATCATATACATCATTCACACCCATTATATGTACAGTACTTTAAACTCTTGGTTGTACACCTTGGATTAATGCTGATTGTATGCACCTTGGGGTCTGAGAGAAACATAACTTCCATTTTCTATATGTCTAGTACAGGGGTGCTCACACTTTTTCAGCTTGCGAGCTACTTTTAAAATGACCAAGTCAAAGTGATCTGCCTGCTACAAAAATGTAAAACATCAATCAACAAACAATTATTTTCAACTTTATTGAGAATTGACAAAACACACATAATAATTATTTATTTACATTTTTTGTAATAACGTGAGTTTAATTTGATGACTTGCACTGAATTGAATCATTAGAACAGTTGTGTGTGACCTGAATTTGGTGACAATAGAGTGATTTTTATAGGAGCAATTGAGCTTTGATGCAAATAATCAAGAATAAAAATGATTCTCTAATAAATATTTCAATTTTTATTGAAACTGAGTCGTGCAGTACAAATGTGAGGAGTGACGTGTTGCTTGATTTTTTCTATACTACTATATATTTATATGAAAATGAGAAATGAGTGAAACAAATTAAAGCACAGATTTCTGTGTCTTTGCCCAAGAAAATCCATCACATTAAACGAAGAGATGATCGTCTAATGAGAAATCCATCACATTTATTTTGTGCTGTGGGATTTCTTCACTTCATTCACATGAACACACTCTCATTGTGATTTCAACCTTCACATTTTGAGATCTTGTGCTCTGGAGCACTGTCCTCCTGTGTTCTGGAACCAAGTCACAGAAATCAAGTCCCAAACCCAAACTGCAAAACTTTCATTTCACATAAAGGAGTTTGTCTACCAACTGCATAAATCTAAATGTAATGTAAATATAGTTTAACCCTAAAATGCCAAAAACCTAAGCATTGAATCGTAAGAATAGGACTAAACACAGAGAATTAAATGTTGATGTAAATGAAATGTCTGCTGTTAAAATCTTTTAAGCCAACAGGAATCAAGCAAACCATTTGATTTAGGATTTGATTCCTAAAGGAAAAACTTTTGTCATCGCCAGCGGGGACAGCCAATCACGCATCAGCATTACTGCCAGCAAACCAATAGATGAACTTAAATCTTAAAGAAAATAGTGCTTCGTCTCTCTCGGACACAGAAGCATGTGTAACGTGAGCTCGCACTGAGCCGAATGTGAAGTGATTATTATTCAAGTCGAGCCGCAAGTCACCAATGACTCCAGTCTCAATGACTCGAATCTGACTCGAGTCCACATCTTTGGATACGATTATCTTCCGGTAGATGAGACCTCGTCAAGCTTGTGTAAGATAGGCACCAACTATCAAGTACAGCATCTTTTATTTAGGATAATTATTTTTGCCATTTGAGAAGCGAGCAGAGAAAGGTAATGATGACGGTTAGGGTTTCAAACCAGCGTTGCCACGGGCAACCGTGCATATATGTCCGGCTCCGAACACCTCTGAAAAACGTGTCTGATGCATGGAAGAGTGGTCTGCATGGCACCAATATGGGACCTGAGAAACTGTTCACATTGAAAACCCTGTTCTCTGTGTTTGTGTGTGGCTTTCGAACTGTGACTCGTCCTTTTTTGATTCTGGTTTCTGTGCAATTTGTTCCTCAGGACATTCTCTCTCGCTCCCTCTTTCTCTCAGGATTTATCTGATTCATTGAAATCGTTGGCAAACCTTCAAGTTGTTTCACAATCACTGACTGTAATGTTCCAGCAGGAAACCAAAAAGTCAGGATCTTTGAAGTTTTTACCTAGCATTGACTTGAGAGAGAGTAGCGTCTTGGATACAAGCATGGATTGAATATGAAAAGAAAGAACATATGCTGTGTGTGTCTTTGAAGTGCTAAACATCTCTTTGAAGATCAGATGTCTGTCTGTGAGAGAATAGTTGGGACCTGAGCAGGACCCCACAGTCGCTGACCCATGACCCATTTCCATCCACTGTCAACAGTCACTCAGCACTGTGTTAAGAGCAGTGCACAAACAGAAGATTCAAAACCCAAGAGCTTCTTAAAACCTGAGGTATCCTGATAAAAGCCAACGATGTTGCGTTATCTTCACAGAAACGGAATTGTGGCACCTTACTCTTGATTGTTCTGATGGTTTAGTCTATTGCCCATCTTGTGTGAGTCCCCTGACTCCCCTCACAGAATCCAGTCAGCTATGAATGTAGGAAGTTGGCTGTTGCAGCACCCCCTGCTGGCTCAGAGTTTCATGAGCAACATGTCTGCAGAAAAATGTGCATCATCAGCCGGAAGCTGCTCATGGGACGTTACTGAACATTCCAACACCACAACGATCCAAAACACAAGGCCACGCCCACTTATCATCGGTTCCACCAGAACAAAGAGAAGGTTCTGGAGTGGATCTCAGTCTCCTGATCTCAATATCACTGAAGCACTCTGAGGAGAACTCAAACGTGTCGTTCCTGCAAGAATTTACAAGAGTCCAAGAAGAATGTTCTGCTTTACCAACAGAGAAGATAAAGAACCTCAGTGACAACTACCTCACGAGATTTCAGGCTGTCACTGAAGAAAACAAAATATTAAGAGCTAGGGTGTGTAAACTTATGATAACATGCGAATGCTCTTTACAGCACCCAGCATTGCTCTTTTGATGGCTCCAAGCAGACTGGTGTCTTCAGGGGGAATCTCCTTCGGGGCATTGAGTGCACAAAGTCTGGTGTGACAGATGTCACCCCGGTAAACGACCGGTGCCTGTTGAGATAAGATCTATTTCTAACAAAAATGTCAATAGCTTGTTACCCATGTAAGCGCCTAGCACACTTCCTCCTCAAGCAGAAACCCACATCTTCCTTTGAACCTGTGAGTGACAAGCAGGAATCCCCAGATTTCTTGAGAAGAAAAAACATAGCAGGGCTGGTGTGTGAGGATGTCAGTCACGAGAGACAATCTCTTTCATTCTACATCTTCCCTTTCTTTGACTAATTTCTTGAACATAGTACAGTTGCCAAGGGCAAGGCGGGTGTTGGTTCCTCTCCTTTAGGCGAGTGTGCTCATTTGCATTTACCTACCATGTGTTTAGTGAAGCAACTAGCTCTGCTGTTGAGTTATATTCTCTAGAAACAAATATTGGATTATTTTTGTAGCAATAAAAAGCAGCACATTAAAAATATTTTTGTATGTTTTTAACACACACATGAACCCCAGGCCTGGTGCCCTCTCATCTTGCACTGCCATCTCTCCTCATTTTAACCCTTACGACTCCTCCGTGCAGAGGGAGACCACGCAGCTCACAACAGAATATTTTTGATTTTACTTTTGGCCCCCACCATACACAGGAGTAAAATTGACAGAGAGGCACCAAATGCACAATAAATAGAGTTAAAATAGCTCAGGATATTTTTGATCATTGGTTATGATGAGCATTTGTTGTTACGCAGAATCCCTCTCGAAGAATACTACAGAAGCATAAAGCAAACACAAAGAAAAGAGAATTTCCATTCACAGATGTGAACAAACCCTTGTAACACTTGTAGGTTGTTAAAGGCTGCTTGCAGCTTGTTTTCTGAAATTAAAAGCCATGATAAAAGATCATGTTAGATTTTTAACATAGGACCCTTATTTTGATGGAAACTAAATAAATCCAACTGCAATTAATTTTGGTGCAATGCGGCGGGATTAATGGACTAACCAATGGAGCGAATTATTTCACAACATCCGAAATGTTTTGCATTTATGGATTTAGCAGATGCTCAAATCCTAAGCGACTTACAGTTCGGTGTTCGGTGTAGTTACAATTGAGTGACTATATTCTGATTTCCACAAAAATAGGACAATCGGCGCGGCCTCGAGACACAAATTCAGACTTCGAGGCTTCTTGGAGGTTGATGAGCATTTTAACATGTCCAGGCAAAAGAGGACGATTGGTCACCCTAGATACACTGTCGGATTAAACATGACATGCGCATAGAAGATGTTTGACCCGACACAGAATAAATGAAGAGGTTTAAAAACTCTGAAGCACTGTGTCTTTGGCTAGGAACCCAGAAGTCTAATGTTTAATCCGACCTGTGTTATATTTAATTAATTAATATTTTGATTGGTTTTTAAATGTTAGTTAAGTAAGTAAGTGCTCTCTAAATAGTAGAGTTTTTAATTGTAAAATTCCCAAAAGGTTGGAGATTATCACCTCCAGAACCGACTGCGTTCCCAAAGAGCAGTCTCCACCTCCAAAAAAAGCAAAGATGACATTCATTTACGGTTAAGTAGCCAAGAAGTTTTTCTTTACGAAAAAAGGCCTTTTCCTAATTTTTAGTAACACCTTCCATTTTTTTATTAGAGCCAGTTTACCAGGAGGTGACGATCAGGAAGTGTTCTCTCGGGTGCTTTATTCGCAAATATTTTATGCAACATCCCAGTTTTGCGCATGAATATAATTTGCATCTTTGGATGGAAACATTGTGAGTTTCTGCTTGAATTTGTTCAAGATGTTAGAATAAGCATGTTCAAATCGACCTGAATTTAAGTTCAAGCGAAGTTTCGTGCTCCGACGCGCCTCAAAAAATAAACCATAGTTCAACGGGATATCACACATCTGCCCGAAACAAACGAAAAAGTGTTTCGGGGTGCCATTTCGTCTGTTTCGCAGGACAGTGACCAATGACAGTTGGCTCTTTTGATGACGTGAAGAGAAAGTAAAAGAGCCGCGCGGTGGCGACTTCTTACAGGAAACAGGAATGAAACAGCTCACTATAAATCATCAGTCACCAACAGAATAAACCGTTCGAATTCCATCATTTTGTTCTATGTGTTGTTTGAATTATTCTCTTACGTTGTTTTTCTTTCGTGTTCTTCTTTCCTGTTTGTCTGTTTGTTGAGGTGAGCATGTGTCAGATTGCAGCCGCCATCTTCAGGCAGGGAGCGTCATAGCATCAATGTTTCCTTTACTCAGATGAAAAGCACCCTGCTGAGAAGACACGAGGAGATGCGTGCGAATCCCAAGATCGGATCGAACAGGCCTTAAGAGCAGTTTTTTTGCGATGGAAACTGCCTTCCACCCTCAGAAATCTTTTGCTTTAAAGGTTCTCAATTGAGATCAGGGGAGGATGGAGGCCACACCATGACTTTCTCTCCTTTTCTCACCATAGAGCCTCCGATGCAGAGCTATTCTTTGCAGCATGAGATGGTGCACCATCCTGCATGTTCTTCCTACTGCACCTCAAAGTGCTCAGTCAGGTCCTCCACATACTTTGCCAGGGTCATCTTTACACTTTCGGGGACCTTAAAGGGGTGTTAAGCGGTGGGCTTGTTCGCACAGTATTTTCTCTTTTGAAGGAATTTGCTGGGATTCACTCCCAATAATGAGGCTTTATTTCTTTTGTCTCTTTTATTTTTTCGAGGTGAAAAACCTTAAACACACAAAGACCAGTGTCAATACACAATTTTAAAATTCAATAAATACAAATGAAATAACAATGTAAATGAAATTCATAAATATTCACAAATTCATTTCGTTCTCTACCTTTATTTATTTACTCACTCTTAGCTTTTTAGTTTTTTATACATTTTTATAAAATAAAACTCTCCTGGATCCCGTGAATGAAACCTCATTTACATAAAACGAGCTGCCAGAGCCGACGACAGACAGAGCGCACAAAGCGGTGGGGCGGCAGGTCTCTTACCGGCAGTCTCCTTCAGCTTGTTTAGATATGTGCAGTTTCCGCTTTGTTTTGCATCCAGGACTTTCTTCTCTGCTCTTTTTTCGTGCTCTGAGATCCACTCAAACATATACTGCCACCCTGTGTCAATCAGTGACTGAATACACCTGGCGCTCCTCGACACGCAGGTCGGTTCCGCCGCAACAAGGGGCCAACCAGCTCTGTTTCAGCCCAAATATGACTCCACCACGATTGCGATTTGTTGCGATTGCGCCAAATCACACAAATTCAGCCAAACTCCACGATTTATTTGCGGCCTTGCAATTTCATCCAATCACCGCGACTTTACCCCAAATTCGACAAATAAGTTTGGTCCGTCACTGTACGCTGCATTATTTTCACACCAGACTTTTTTTATCAGTGAAAGCAGGCAAGAGCGCAAATACATCACTCTTACCTACAAATATCACTGCGAAAGAGCGTGCAAAGCAATTCCATAATGTTCCCCATGAAAGTGGAGGGAAACTCTCTTGCTCTGTGTTCAACATTGTCGTGGATCACACAAAAAAAACGACACTTGACCAACACTTCTCTACATCAAAACATGCCAGAAGCATGTCCGTGCAAGAGCTGACACGGCAGGTGACTTTCACCGAAGCTGTTGCTCGCAAATCCATCGCAAGAAGCAAAAAGGAACAAGGTAAACAACAAAACTTCATAACGTTTGTAAAACTAGGTCTGTGGTGGTTTGCTTTTGTCAGTTTTCAGGCAGTACTTGCGTGGGCAAAGGTGATAGTGCTAGTGGGTTTGAGAGGGGCAGTTAATAAAACTATTTTTCATGCTTTCACACGGTAGTTTCATCAATCATTTATTCCAGTGTTTCTCCTACATAGACGTAGCCGTGGTAACAAAATGCTAAAAGTCTAAAAAAATTTTACGGGGACAACATGATTTTTTTTTTTATTGAACCTGAACTGCAGCCTCCTGAGGAAGCAGCGGTTGTCTGCTGTCAGATCTGCATGTGATCAGAGCGTGCAGAAAGCCGCGAGGGTATAAAGTAATAGAGATAATAAAAGGAAAGAACACTTGAAAAAATTCATAACATGTTTGTGAAATCATAAGGCAATGCAATGCTATTGAGAATAATCTGTCTAAAAAAATCGCAACTTTTCAAAAAGCTGTCGCAAATTCTGGCATTTTAGGCCGCAACAATCACAAAAAAATCCTGTGAAATCCTTGAGGGACTGCACAATGCCATCAATGAGTTGACGAACAGCATTTGCACATCTTGAAGCAGCTTTTTTCTATGTTAGCTAGTTGTCGGGGTGCAGGACGAGGGTCCTTCCCACCTGTTTCCCTGCGGCTGATCTAGACAAGTGTTCTCAGAACCTGGTCTGTTAAGAGATATATGTGAATATTAAAGCACTTAATTTCATCTCGATGCAGGACGGAACAATAGCAGCTTTGTGCAAGCTCACAGACTGTGTTTGTCTCTGTGGTTTCCCTAATAGAGGGTTCCACCCTCTGAGATATTTGTCTTGCTAAGTGGCTTCCCTGGAGATGAGTCTGAATGATAAGGTGCTGGCAGACGGACTGGAACATGCGCTTGATTCACATTTGCTACGTATTAATCCACCACAGCATGTTTCTTCTATGGAATGGAGGATGCAGTGACCACAAGATCCTCCTCTATCTATTTACTACACCCCATTTTCCTGGAAGGTGGTTATGGAAGGAAACGTTCAAGTAATTAGTTATTTTACCTCAATTATTTGCTAGACGCACAGGTGGTGTTTTAGAGGCGTACCACAAACTTTCTGCAAGTGCGAGGCTCTCTTTACTAAACAGAAAAAGAAGTAAAATTATGCAAAAGCCTTTAACACACTCCTCCAGAGAAACTTGTGTATGTCCACAACACTGTGGAGGATTGAAATAAAGGTAAATAATCCCTTTTTTGTGGTATAGAGTAAAGAGCAAAAACTCTTTCTTGCACCCTTCTGTATCTTCTTGTAATCCCAGACGCACTCAATGAGGTTCAGATAACGGCTGCCATTTCCACTACTTCTTGTTCTTTCTTACCCTGAAGAAAATAACCCTTGTTATTATTACATTTTGGGCCAATCTAAGCCTCTGAGATGGTATTGTATGATGGATAAGTGTCTGCCTCTATTTCTCAGCATTGAGAACATGATTAATCCTGACCAATCTCCTATTCCATTTGCAGCCCGAACTTTCAAGGAACCTCCACCATGCTTCTCTCTTGCTTGCAGACACTCATTATTGTAATGCTCTCCAGCTCTTCAACAAATAAATGTCCTTCTATTACAGACAAATATTTTCAGTCCAGAGCACCTGCTGACATTTTTCTGCACTAAGTTCCTGTGTTTTTGTTGGTACTTCAATGTTGTTGTCTAAGATAGAACTGAATGATTAGGACCAACTACACCTACTGAGAGCAGTAGGTGGAGTACTGTTTTATTAACCTGGAGGAATATTCCACAAACAGAAACTGTGCCTCTAAAGGTGTTCAGTTAGAATCAAATAACCTTTTTTTAACCTTGAAATATATTTAGCTGACCAGTGCCAAAACAGCCTTTAAACGGGGTCAGTGTTGTTGTCTATGTTAGAATTGAATGATCAGGACCTACTGCACCTACTGAGAGGTACCAGTAGGTGAATTAGCATTTTTTTTTACTTTAAAATATATTTTGGCAGACCAGTGGCAGAAACTGTGCCACTTAAGGTGGTCAGTGTTGTTGTCTACTTCAGAATTAAATACTCAGGACCTTCTGCACCTACTGAGAGCTGCCAATAGGTTAAGCAGTTTTTAACCCTGAACTATATTTTGCTGACCAGTGGCAAAAGCTGTACCTTTAAAGGTAGTCAGTGTTATTGTCTAAGTTAGAATTGAATGATTGGGACCTACTGCACCTACTGAGAGATACCAGTAGGTGAATAAGCATTTTTTTTTTACTTTGAAATATATTTTGGCAGACAAGTGGCAAAAAGGTGTTCGACCTGGAATCATATCCTTAAGTCAAATGAGAGAAACTAGAGATCCAGTGATGGTCAACGATGCTGTCAACATTGTACCTACTGAGGTTTGACAGTTGTTGACACCTACTTTATCATAAGAATGGGATTGATAACTTTAAATAATGCTAATCACTCAACATCCAAATCAGCATCTGCAGATAATATGATGTGTTTTATTCATTTTTTCAATTTAGATTCAGAAGATGTATGTGGTAAAGTCACGCGGTGGTGTAAAGGTTTGGTGTAAACACTCTTATGTCACACCCGTACTTGACCAATCATGTTTTTGTTTTATTTGTTTGTTTCTGTAATTGGAGGTATTTAGATATGTTCAAGTTTTGATAATGGATTGTTTTCCCGTCACATAACAAGAGGGGGTGCTCGTGCTGATTACCATAAATGTGTTGGTGTTGACTTGAGACTGCGCAGCTTTAATGTCTGTGTTGTGAACGAATGAGTCACACCTGAGGTTCCTGCTTTAGCTGAGGCTGTCAGCACCCCCAGGAAGCCACACATCCATCTCTAACACTCACACATGATTGCACACGCACTTTTCCTCACAATGCACAATTGTGATTGATTATCCAAACACTATTTGTCCTGTAGCTTGAGAAATGCAGAGTGCAATAGTCGAGTGCATAAAGTATCTATTTCGGAATTCATTTAATGTCTACCTTGAATCCGTATACTTGCATTTGACGGGTATCTTTAGTCAGAGTGACGTAACATCCACACGGACGCTGACAGCTGGGAAAGGCTTTATAAAGTGTGTCTGTCGTCAATGGCTAATGGCTTTGTTTGAACCGTCTGAATGCTTTGATTTGAGCTGGGCTTGTTTTTAAAGCCTCAGGATCTGTGTTGCATCACTTCCTCACAAACACAAAAATGTTTTCTCAATGTTTTCAGAAAATTTGAACAATAACACAAAAACTTTTTCCATTCTTAGCAAGTTTACAAAGTCAAAATTTTTATATCAGTGACAGACTGAAGTCTCTTGAGGTAGTTCTCGATGAGGTTCTTTATCTTCTCTGTTGGTAAAGAACATAACACATCCCCAAAATATTTTAGTTATAAAACTATAATTAGTTACTTTACTTAAGTAGGTTTTTTAACTGTACTAAAGTAGCTTCACTACATTTCAAAGACAAATATCTTTTCATTTTTACTCAACTAGTAATAAAAGAGAAGATAAAAACGTCAAGCATGCACGAGCGACCAATCAGGGTACAGCGCCGTCTCTTTTGAATTGTTTTTGTCGGGGCTTGGTTTTATCTGCTTAGTGTTGAACAGCAGCGTTTCACGTAAGAGATGCCCGCGCCTTAACCAATGATGAAGAGTCTCCTGGAACTAGTTTCTGTTACTGTAATCTGATATGAGCAGGTTATATTTCACACCATTTAGAAAAATAGTGAACCTGTGTTTAATAATTTAGACATTAAAAAGTTTTTTTTTTATTTTAAATTTGAACTTGCAACTATTTAAAAAATAAGCTTAACTTGAAAAGGTCTCCTCTGGAATCATGTTATTTCATTTGGTTCTACTGGAAAACTTTAGATTCAAGGTTTTGAGCTCATAGTTGTTTAAATACGTGTCAACTTCATACGAGTCTTGACAAAAACAATAATGGTATATTATAATATACCATTAGTAATTTCGATACTGAAGTACTTTTAACCCTTTATGACCTGCCATAGAACCAAGCAGAGTAAACATTTTTACCTGCTGTGGTGCCATTTTTGGCGTATTTTAATTTGCCACACATCAGATGACGTTACGCCGTGATTCGTGGGTAAAATTGCAGGAATGAATCTCTTTTACAATGTGATGAGGAAATATCTTCTCCGGAAGTGCTGTAACACCCGCGTGTGGATTATGTTTTTATTGTGTAAACCTTTTATGGGTTTTTACTGGATTTCTACACACGCACTTGTGGCAAAAATGTATCGTTACTTCATATGCAAGTCTAACTCCTTCTGTTTATGATACAAAAAGAATTATTGCTCTATCCTATGTGTTTCCAGTTTTACTTAAAAGTTTTAAGGCAAATACTTTTGTACTTTTACTCAAGTGAAATTCTGAAGGGAGCACTTTTACTTTTACTGGAGTAATATTTTACAGAGTGTATCACTACTTTAATCCAAGTACTTGGTTTGTGTGTTTTGCCCACCACTGGTGACCCACCTCCGTGATTCGTTCTGTTCATCACAGGCCTCCTCTCATTTATGGTTGTGGCCAAAAGGTTATATTCTGAATAACTTTGTTTCAGAAGTTTGGAGCTTGCCTCTGAGCGGTTGTAAAAGCTCATTACAGAGCTGCCATTGCATTTCTTCCCAGTAAAGGATAGCTATAATTTACAGGTCTTCTGCAATGATTAATGCAACTTGAAAGTCTAACACGAGCTAATTTACTGCATAATTAGGTCTTTTTACATGGATGCCATGCTATCAACTGGGATTGTTAAATCAGTTTTTAACAGCTCTGCCACCTCACTGTTATTTGGCTCCTTTTTTCATTCCGTCTAATTCCAGGGCTGGCCAGGTCTTGCCTGGATTTGAGCAGTGCTGGGTTTCAAAGGGGTAGGTGACACCTTACCTGTAATTTCATGGTTTCATTCCACCTGCCTTTGAAGTCTCGGCTGGAGATGTGTGTGAGTGTGAAGGCTTGCGTGTATTTGTAACAAAGCTGATGGGAAGAACACTTAGAGATAGATTTACTTTGAGATGAAATACTTTTAAATGGCATTTTACACTTTGCACGCTTTGCATCATTCCTTGACTGAATTATTACTTACTGTTTTATCTGTATTTCAACAGAATTTCCTTTTCACAGTGGAACACACTTCAAGAAGTCAAAGTCTGCACTAGTTAGAATACACTTAAGTGATTTTCCTTTATCTTCATCCTTTCTTATTGTCTTTTACAATATTTTTCTGTTTGGAATCAGATGAACAAAACTTTATTTATATATGTCTTGTAATCTTGACATAACACGGACGCTCACTCGGGTCTTCCTCCTCAAACCACCTCACAGTTCCTCCTGCTCGCCTCAGCACAATGGGGAGCAGGGCTTTCAGCCGCTCTGTTCCCCATCTATGGAACTCACTCCCCCCAGACCTTCGAAACATTGAAACTTTATCCATTTCTAAATCCAGACTAAAGACACATCTCTTCAATGTCTTCTCATGTCTTTGTCTTATTTGCATTATATTGTCTTTTATCCTTGTTTGTTTATATGTTACCTGTTTTTAATTATTTAACTCTGTATGGTGCCTTGAAATAACATGTATTATTATTGAAACGATGAGAACTAACTGGTTGCTAAGGTAAACAGTCTGGTTGCTATAGAGGGGTCATTGACCTAATATAAAGTTCAGTATGTCAATATAAGTCAAAAGTCACTATGATTTTCTTAAGCTGAGATAGACATATGACAAATTGGTTTCTAGGGTAAGCAGTTTAGTTGCTATGGAGGGGTCAGTGACTGTATATAAGTTACATGTGTCAATTTGAGTAAAATAAACAAAACCCCATGTCTCCATGATTTTCCTAAGCTGAGATACAGAAATGCCTAATTGGTTGCTAAGGTAAATAGTATGGTTGCTATAGAGGGGTCATTGACATAATATAAAGGTGTCAATATAAGTAAAAAAATCAACCCCTGTGTCTGTATGATTTTCTTAAGCTGAGATAGAGATATGACAAATTGGTTTCTAGGGTAAACAGTTTAGTTGCTATGGGGGGCTCAGTAATAGTAATAATCACCCCTAGTGTTAGTTATGGACAGTGATGTCTGGGGCAGGAGTAAAAGAGGCATCAGCTCAGAGCAGAAGTCCAGGGCATGTCTCAGATTTTTCAGATGATTACCTAAATGTTTTAAAAATGTAAAATTAACAATAGCAATATCAATTCTATCACAGTGATTCTAAATCAGTGAAGATACGTCCCCCCTCGCGTTTTTACCAACTTATGGACGGGTTTTTGGCTTCTGCTTCAAAAAGAAGAACATTTCTTTTGACAGAAAAATCACTTGATTTCCTCAAAAGGTTTGACCGTGTCCTCCTCCCACCCTTCTGAAACTACCAGAGCGATGCCAATGACCCCGCCATGCACCTGCACCCCCACCTTCCCACCGTCACTGAGATTAAGATCTTCAGAAGCCGTGATCATTCACGACAACCAGAACAGTCTGAGCTAGATTCACATGTGGAAGCTTTTTTCAACATTTGCAAGTGCAGGGTAATTTCAGCAGAAGGTCTCGTACAGGAAGCTCGTCACTGACTCCAATCCCTGAAACGAAAACCATCAACATATCCCAGTGTGTGAGAGCTGGTATCATGGCGGATGAGAATGTTTACCCATAACACAAAGCTGTGAGTTTGACGCATTAATACTACAGACCTGTGTAAACTGTAAACAACTCACCAGTGCCCATCTCACTCGTTTTCTCACAGTGCTGCTCATTCACCCCTCTGTTTCCCTCTTTGTGGTCAGATTAAACAAAAATAACAGGGTGCGGAGCCAAAAGAACAGGACCTCATTCTTTCGAAACAAAACAACCACCGTCTGTGCAATTAGTTACCTCTTCCAATTGGATATAAAGTCAATTCAGATCCATCTGGAGCTTATTTTTTGTCTCCTCCAATAAAGGCATTTCCAAGCCTCGTTAATTTGATGTGTTCTTCCTTCTCGTCTGGGAAAAGAGTGAGAGGGAGTATATGGAAGACTGGTCACGTCTACTGTATATTGAGTTGCTGGGTCATGTCTGGTCATGGGGAAAACGCAGCTACGACACTCAATGGAGCTTTTGCCTCTCCAGATGTTCGTTCCTCCTGCCTACCTCTGTCTAATCCAATCATGTCCAGGATGCTGGTCCATCCAAAGAGTACAGGGTTACCTGGTGGGAGCTGACCTGCTCAGGAATTACTGAGCAGTCACCGAGCAAAGCCTGAGAATGTTTTTCAGGAAGGAAGGATAACAATGTTGAGCACAACAATGCATGATATCGAACATTTACTCTTCCGATTAAAACATAATTGACATGTCACCAATGAAAGCATTTACTTTGATGTTGGCTTGTAAAAGTGCTGTACAAAGGTGAGCCTTTTAAAATGTTCCCAATATCACTATGAGTAACATAAACCAACTCCCATGTCTGTATGATTATCCTAGGCTGAGATAGAGATTAGCAAATTTGGTTGCTAGGGTAACAGTCTGGTTATTATGGAGACTTTAGTAACAATCTAATGTTTCCCATGTCCCCATAAGTGAGATAGACCAACCCTCATGTCTCTATTTCCAATGGTGAGATAGAGATGTCCCCAATTGGTAAACAATCTGGTTGCTATGGAGGGGTTCGTGACATAATTTCACGTTCATTATAAGTTACATAAATTAACCCCCATGTCTCTATCATTTACCAAAGCTGATATAGCATTCAGAAATTTTGGTTGCTAAAACTAAACAGTTTGGTTGCTAGGGAGCTGTCAGTGGTGTCATAAAGCATGCAAGTTGTTATTTATGAGTAACATAACTAAACATAAACTTTTTTGTGCCCAGAGTTTTCCAAAATTCATTGTTAGATGAAAACTTCTGCATTTATTTGTGAATGAACAGCATCACCACGCAGAAAAATCCCTGTTTTCAAAATAACCGGGTACATGCTAAACAGTCTGGTTGCTATGGAGAGTTTAGTAATATTATAGTATTCCCCATGTCCCTTTGAGTCCCTATAAGTGGCATAAACCAACCCTCATGTCTCTATGAATTTCCAAAGGTGAGATAGAGATATCCCAGATTGGTCGCTATGGTAAACAATCTGGTTGCTATGGAGGGGTTAGTGATATAATTTAAGGTTCCCTTAAAATCACTATAAGTTACATAAACTAACCCCCACGTCTCTATCATTTACCAAAACTGATATAGCATTCAGAAATTTTGGCTGCTAAGGTAAACCGTGTGGTTGCTAGGGAGTTGTCAGTGTTGTCATAAAACATGAAAGTTTTTATTTGTGACTAACATAAACAAACTGTTTCCCCTGTTTTCTAAATACCCGGGTAGATGTGGACAGGGCATGTAGTGGTCAAGTTTTGGTTTTGTTCTTTTAAGTGCAAATGCTGTTAAAATGCATTTTGTGTTTTTGATTTACAAAAGTCTACTGTCCTATTTTTGACAGATCATTGCTCTGTAAAGCTTCAGTAATAGCAGTGGATCTTCATACTTCAGATATCCTCGCTGTTCTTATATACACAAAGGGCTGCAGAGATGTTTATTTTTGGACCAATGGTCAGCAGTGAAGCATTATTGCACTGGAGCATGAATACCATGAGGAAAGTGTGACACATTTAAAAATACCCACGATGAGTATTCAGATGGTCCTCCAGCCTCAAACTAATCATACGAGGCAGAAATTGAGAAACATCCGTAGCTGCTGTATCCTCCCCACCCCCAGCCCGAGGCCTCTTCCTTCATGGAGACTGCTCTCGTCCCCCAAATGAACCTGTCTGTGAGGGCCAGCAGGTTGGAAGTGGGCAGGATTAGCGAGCCTGTTACTCAACTTGGATGCTGCTATCCTTAATGAGCTCTACTCCATGGCTCAGAGACCTCCGTTTGACCAGATGTTCAGCTTTGAGAGGTCCAGAAGGGGCCGCGGTGCACAATGAGAGGAGCTGCAGATAACGGCTCTGACCTTATGTCAAAGGGGCAACAAGTGCAGAAATCTGCATTGTTGCACATCAGAGAAAACTAAACCATTTCATCCTGCATCAAGGGTTTTATCCGAAATCAGCATTGTAAAAAAAGCACAGGCAGATCTTTAAATGGGCATTTTGGGGGAGCTGTGGGTGACCCTAGAGTATAAAGTTGCAAAATAGTGTAAGGAAAGTACACTATAATAATGTAAGTCATTCAAAGTGATATCATTTAAACTCAATAGTGTATAGTGACTAAAATATTCAAGTTTCTTCAACATGACACATCTTCAACACGCATTTTGCCGCATTTTGGGAAATGCTTTTTCAAAAAACGAAATGTAGGCTGTTTGTAAATAAAAAAATATAATGTACATGTTATGTAATAGATTATTATGTAAGTCAACGGAGCGAAAACAGCCATGAACAATAAATGAGGGAGAAAAAAGACTGCGCTAAAAAATAATTTTTTTTATTTTTCCCCTCAAAATCAGTGATTATTATTCATCCTGTTAAAAATAGTATTTAATAGTATTCTGTAGTTTTGATTAGGACTGAGGTTGATTTGATTTTTGCACAAAAATATAAATATTTTTCTGATTTAAAAAATAGTTTATGTTTCTTTTCTTCCCTATTACATAAAAAAACTAACCCTTGTGTATTTTTGTTGATGTTTTCATTTGTTAGCTTGTTACTTTGAGTCTTAGTTTCGTTATCGTTTTTGTGTTCCAAAAAAAGTAACGATATGGGGACAAATTGGGGGGGGGGGGAGTTTGGCCAAAAACAAGTTTAGTCTTCTGTTGGAAAATACAAAAAAGTGATTATAACAGAACAGTAAATGAGGGAGAAAAAAATGCTCCAAGACACAAATTTATTACAAATAATCATTTATACATCCTAGACTGTGATAAAGGCAGAAAATCCAGTACACAATTGCCTTTTATATTGAAAAAAAACAGTTTTTTTTTGAGGGACAATATTCATCCAGTGAAAATTTGTAAAAAGCTAAACCTTTGTATTAGGAAGTTTTTTCTGATTAAAATTTACCGTAAGTCTCTAATGTTTCTTTTCTTCATGTTTTCTTTGAAGTAGGTTGTTTTGAGTTTTATTTTGTATTTTGTGGTTTTTTTTGATGATGAATATTATTTTGACATTTTTATATCAGTAAGCTGTGGAAAAATCAATGAAGTCAATGGAGCAAAACTACTGTGAACTGTAAATGAAGGAGAATAAAATAAATACATTTATATTGAAATAAGAAATGTGTTTTCCTTCCTGATCATTGACAATCTTACCATTAAAGAGTCATAATAGTGTTATTTAAATTATATTTTGTTTTTCCAAAACAATTCCAAAATTGTGCTAAATAAATGATGTTTATTGTTTTTTTTCTTCACTTTGACAAAAAAAAATAGCTTAACCTATAAGAATTTTCACGTGGGCATTAAGCACAGCATAAAAATGACTAAAGCGGTTAAACGGGTATAGGTTCATAATACAACACTCATCTCATAAACGTTTTGCTGAAGGAGGCGCTGGTGAGCACATTTCATTGAGTAAATATTAAAAAGGAAGCAATGTGTTTACATTAATATTTGTATTATTTTGTGACAAACGCAGAAGAATATTCCCAAATGTTGTTCAAATAAAATGTTATCCACTCTTTCTTCAAATCAGAACTATTGTACACAGATCATGGAGTCATTTTGGGGTCCAAACGAAGGGTCCCAGCACAATTCAGTATGAAGCAGCCTAACAGGGGTGGGGTTAAACGTTCCTGATAAATTTCAGAATTTGAATTCAGATTTTTTTGGAGTTGACAAAAATAGTTTTTTTTACTAAAACATTTTATGTTGCATTTCTTGAACATGACAATGGGTTCACTGTACTCAATAGGCTCCACAGTTGGCAGATCTGAATCCGGTAGAGTTCTTCATGAGACTAGCATCATGGATGTGCAGCCAACAAACTTGCTATCATGTCGATATAGAGCAAACTCTCTGACGGATGTTTCCTTGTTCAATCTATTCCAGAAAAGGATTCGAACCTGCGACTATCAAGGTGTACCTAATAAAGTGGCCAGTGACTGAAAAATTGTCATTATGCAAACCGTTTCTTGGGGGACAAAATACGCTTTCCTCATGGTGCTTTTGTACCAAAGCGTTTTTGTTTTTAATTCCGTTGATGGCATTTAATGGGCGTGAAGGCAGATTGCCTGTACGAGTGAACTACAAGGAGATTGGTTTGACCCGCAGCAAGAGAGAGAGAGCAAAGCTAAAGTGTTAGAGTTTGTTTTGCTTTATCAGGGTGGATGGAGAGAAGTTGTTCCCTCTAACACCACGAGCTGCTCTTGCTGTCCTGCGCCAGGAGGTCGGTGGTACAATAGCGGCCCCTGTCCCAGTACTGCACAAAGGCTTGTCCGTGTCGATTAGTGTTAGGCGTTAGAGGGTGAGCGCCTAATAGCTTATTACACCCTTATGGGGACAGTGGCCCCCGGAGAGCTGCAAATTAGAAGCCGGGTCCAATTAAAAAATAAAAGCACGGAACAGAAGGACATGGATGCAGGGCAGTGACACACATTCCTCTGTAGCCCCTCACATTTCACTTTCACACTAACTCCCTGCACTCATTTAACCTCAGATTTTGCCTACGGTGCCCTCCTACGCCCGGCTGTATCTGGCAGCGTGATATGAAGGAACACAGCTTCCTAAAACATGATAAACCAATAACAAAAATGGATTTTGAACTTGATTTTTGATTTTGGTAAGACATCATTTTAAAAGGGTCATCAACTGAGAAATAACGTTTCTCAAAAGAGTTAGTAACGAAGAGCGAGCCAGTGTTTAAAAGAGTTCATATTCATTTTAAAGACTTGTTTGACAACAAGAGACAGATGGGCTTTTGCTTGAGAAGCAGAGCTCTACCCACAGGATTAAACTTGCAAAAATAAATCAACTGGTTATTTTATTGGTTATTGAATGGTTATTAAATGCCCCATTAAAACGTGACTTTGGAAAATTTCCATAACAGGTACCTGTCTGAAAAGATATAGCACCCTGAGTCAGACTAATGCGGATATTTTGATGGCTATAGCTTGAACAGTCTAGGAGGAGATATGGCTGAATGCAATTTGTTCAATTGTTTATCTTCAGTTTTGTTTACTTCTTTTTTTTGAGAAATTCAATAATTTTTTTTATACTTTTCTGACAGTTAAAATAGTTGGATTTAAACACAATACTGAGTTAAAATCAGAAACTTGAGCTGTTTTTTTTAAATGTAGTGTCAAAATTGTTTCATTTTGTAAATATTGTTGCATTTTATTTCTCAAGATACATAAACATAAAAATCAATACGCCAAGGTTGAAAACGTAATTTCTTACTGAAGTAAACCATCATTTGTAGGTGCGTGTGCCAATCACAGCCGCTGTTTTGAATTAAGTAGAAATGATGCAACCCAACTATTGTTTAATTGTGATATTAAATATAATGTAAGGATTTCAAAAAGGTTATTAGCTTTGATATTTTTAGATTTTAATGAGAGTTATGACACGTAATTTGCAAGGTGATTCAAATTTCATTTTACACGCCCCTAATCAGTGCCATCTAGTGATAAACACAAGGGATAACCCTTGGACGTACAAAACCAGTGTCTTTTTGTTCAATGTTTGCTATAGATAAGCACAGACAGAACCCTGTGACCCTGAAAAGGATAAAGTGCCTAAATAAAACGATTGAATGAACAAAGAATGAATCAGAAATAGTAGATCAGACTTTAAAATGGCGTAGTGGGTAACGCGCAGGACACCAACGCAGGTTCACATCCTGAGCCTTTCGCATTTCCCATCCAGCTCCATTCTCTCTCCTCCTCATTTCCTGCCACTGTCCACTGTCCTAAAAAATAAACTCAATAAAAAGGCCCAAAAAAATCCAAAAACAATATATGAAACATAGCAAAAGTGTGTAGTCTATACATTAAAGTAGGGGTGTATCATTAAATCGGGGCACAATATGTTGCAATACAAAAATGGCACAATACTCATCAAAGACTCACTGGGATACAAGAGCTTCACCGAGTGAAAAGTGATGGAAACAGCATCAAAGTTAGAAAAGAACTGGATGACTTTACACATCAAACTAGGCCCTGCCATGTTTAACTCTAGTTACTGACCGTTTAAACTTTATCATTTAGTTACTTTTAGCTGACTGTTTAAATATCGAATCAGTTTCAGTGATATAGGTTTATTATGAAAATGCTATTTCTGTAGCTGAGTTTTTATGCGCATTTTGGAATATCACATAAGAAACCCTGGATGGAAATGCCAAGATGTGCATAAATCGTGAAAAATAAGATTACTTTTTTACCATTTTATCCAATAAAAAAAAATATGTGCATAAACTGCAATGTTTTTACAGCGCAATGCATTTTTCTTTCGGAAGTGGGGCGTGATAGGGGGCCATTTTTGAACCAACCAATGGATCAATGTCATTGCACAACATCTGAAATGTTGTTTTGCTTGTTCTAAAATTCTGAAAGTCTGTCATCAAGTGGTTCAGGATCATACTCCCAGAACCGTCTCGACCGGCTGCGTTCCCAGAGAGCAGTCTCCGCCTCCAAAAGACAAGATGACATGACTGCATATATTGTGTTTCATATGTGTTCAAGCAACTTATTATATACAAAAAATGATTTTTTCTTTTATTATTTGGAGCCGGTTTATTGGGAAATTACTGATAATTTTGTCCTCTTCGACTTGTTGGATGGAAGTGGTGCTTTACTCCTAAGATTTTTTTGGGATATTCCAGTTTTGTGCATAAATTTCATTTGCACCTTTGGATAAAAAAAAAAAAAAAAAAAAAAAAACATTTTGTTTTTCAGTTCAACTCATTGATGGCATTGTGGCTGTATTGACTGCTGAAAGCAAATATCCGAGCCCTTTGATAATTAGATGAGGTTAAAGCACAAACTACTAAAGGTGGGTGTTCCAGATGATTAGTCAGAGCACCATTCCCTCTCTGCTGCTGAAGAGTGTGAAATACTTCAATGCCTTCAATGTAAAAAATAAACCGTAAACTGTTGGTTGTGGCTGCCAAACTCCAATGTACAGTTGATTACCATATATTTTTTACAGCTCTAAACCGTGTATAATTTATTGTTTGGTTAAAATAATAGGAATGAAACCTTTAATTATTTAATCAAAGCAGACAGATTATTATTTCACATTATTTTCACAAAACACTGTTCTCCAATATTTTTTGAGCAACTCTAAATTTCCAATAGGAATAGATTAAAATAACATCATTTTGTTATCTTGTGGGTATTCATATGAAAAGATGTAAAATGTATTTATTTTCTGTATTAGATCATACAGTATATTGTTATATTTACAGCATTAATCTGTGTTTTCATACGTTCTTAACTGTTAAATTTAAAGTCATGCTCTGTAAAACTAAGTTCTATAGTTATCGCATGTTTTGTAGAATACAGTATTTTGCAGTGTTGCACAAGGCATGAAAACATTAGATATTTCACAACATTGTAAAGGGGATCATCAGATTTGTGGCTGATTCAGAGCATAAATGGGTTGGTGCAGATAAAGGCACTTTGAGGAAGATTCTGAGAGCTCCATGCATCGGATCAAGAGAGCAGCAGTTACACAGCAGCTTTCCATTGGCCGCCGTTTTTGGCAGCCATCTGAGTTTTAGTCTTTTTTACGAAAATGATTTTAGTTTTAGGGGTGGAGCAGTGGTTAGCACTGTGGCCTTCCAGTTAGAAGGTTGTCGGTTCGAGGCTCACCGGTGACCTTCCTGGGGGGTATTCCAGAAAGCTTGGTTAACTTACCATATGATAAATCATAACCTCTGGGTTGATTTACCCTAAACAGGCATACCATGAGTATGTCGGTTCCAAAACACCTGAGAAGAGTTAGTTTAATCAACCTCTAACTGGTTACCCAGAGTTAATGCGCGTGCACGGTGCATATATAAAGACATTTTCAATGGATCGCCGATTTCACGAGTCACCATGGAAAGTAAAAGCGAAAAAAAGAGAGCGGCGTATTTCACAGAGGCGGAGTTGGAGGTTTTAATGCACGCTTATGAGGAGTTTAAGCCAATAATATTAAAAAGAAGCAATACAGCTGCATCAGCTAAAGCAAGAGAGTTGGCTTGGCAAAAAATAACGGACAGAGTAAATGCGTGAGTGTATTAAATTACAAATTTGGTATTGGCTCCCGTTTTATTATAATACAAAATAATGAAGTATGACATACAGCCTTTTGAATATGTTATATCACTACGAAAATAATTAATACATGTATAGATATACATAATATGACTAAATATTAAATATGCGTCATAGATTTTACTACAAAGGATAAACCTGCCACTCTGTGGAATTCGTCTTTAATAACAAGCAGAGGTTTATGGCCAGGGAACTGTACAAACGTGGGTAAGAACTGTTTAAGTTAAAGACATACTGTACGAACGGCTCTACACACAGTTGCCTTTCCCACATGCTCTGAATCGCCCACACTGTACAAAAAATGTCCAGACGCAAAACACCTAAGTGCTATGCACAGAATGTTTTCTGTGCTAAGCGCAGAACCGCGGTTTGTCACATTCGCGATATGCGGTTTTAAAAGACGTGTTAAATAAACTAACGAATCTTTTGAAAAACGATAACGCTCTTTCAAATATTCATTAGGGTATGCAAACACATCAAAACGCGGTCTTATAACCCTCTCCCGACGAAAAAAAAAAACTTCTTTTTTGTGCTTCTACGTCCACAGGATCCTCATCAAAAGGGCACGCCATGCTCACCAACCTTCTGAAACGAAGTTACACTGAAACATAACCTGCTCCCGAGCAGGTTATCTTCAGAGAGTCAGTTGCTGTGGTTACATACATACCCAGAAAGTTACCTCCGTTTTTGGAACCGAAAGTTGAGGTTATCCACGAACTTATCCTTAAACATACCCAGGTATGTCACATAACCTGCTTTCTGGAATACCCCCC
>SRMA01027053.1:44712-73545 GCA_007224835.1 Danionella cerebrum | reverse complement strand
TAATCTGTGTTTTCATACGTTCTTAACTGTTAAATTTAAAGTCATGCTCTGTAAAACTAAGTTCTATAGTTATCGCATGTTTTGTAGAATACAGTATTTTGCAGTGTTGCACAAGGCATGAAAACATTAGATATTTCACAACATTGTAAAGGGGATCATCAGATTTGTGGCTGATTCAGAGCTTAAATGGGTTGGTGCAGATAAAGGCACTTTGAGGAAGATTCTGAGAGCTCCATGCATCGGATCAAGAGAGCAGCAGTTACACAGCAGCTTTCCATTGGCCGCCGTTTTTGGCAGCCATCTGAGTTTTAGTCTTTTTTACGAAAATGATTTTAGTTTTAGGGGTGGAGCAGTGGTTAGCACTGTGGCCTTCCAGTTAGAAGGTTGTCGGTTCGAGGCTCACCGGTGACCTTCCTGGAAAGAGTTTGCATGTTCTCCCAGTGCTTGCGTGGGTTTCCAGGATCTTTTTAAGGGGATTAGAAGATGAATGAATGATTTTTTTATTTTAGTCACATTTTAGTCATTTTAAAATGTACCGTAATTGTTTTAGTTACTTTTTATTTGACGAAAATCTAAATAGTTTTTTCACCCCAAAATTAAAGGTTTTAGTCAATGTAGATTACTATTTAGTTGTTTAAATTAATACATTATTTTAACTCTTTAAATATTAAAAACTGTGTAAATAAACATGAATTAATGTCCATTTCACATGTGACATTGTTGATAGGCTTTTAATAAAAAAATACAATGATAGATGTATGATCTACTAAAGATTATGCAAAATAAAATGTTTATTTCAATAAAACAATGGAATCAAGGGATGTGGAATCGAGAGGCACCTGATGTTTTTGGATTCAGAGTCAGCTTAGAGTTTTGCGCATAACTCCAGGCCAAAAGTGGCGGCTAACTTTATTAGCAAGCGTACGTTTGCAGTCTATGGTCTATTAGCGTGTGTGTGTTATTAGCACAGTTCCTCGGGTGTGTTCACAGCAGATATCATTTCATCGTTTCTGACCACCAAAGTCCTTGCGTTGATGCTGCCATCATGATCCCCAAAAAACAACGATAATTCTCACGTTTGTCACCTGCAGCTCGTCCGGTGGTGTGTACGACCAGACAAAGGATAACGAGCGGCGGTGGGTACTTTATTTTTTGAATGATCGATTACAGCCTCGATTACAACCGTCCACTCATTAATATTTTCGTTCACTCTCGTTTACAATAATGAAAACTTGTGCGTGTCTTGTCATGTTTTCATCATAACAGAGACTTATTTAGCTTGTCAGTGTCTCATTTAGAAAATCTTTCATTATGGTCGTCGTCAACGAAAACAACCCTATCACAACCAGAAAACTGGGGGTAGAAATATGTAAGACTTTTTTATTTACAGAAGAGTACCGTGCAACCTTGAGTACTCCCAATGGATGGTGGATGCTAACCTGTTCCAACCAGATTGGTGGAGTCATGTTTTGGATCAGAATCATGGGAAAAGAGCAATAAAGTGAATTTGTTTGAGAAATGGCACCATTTATTTATGAAACGTTGGTCTGTTTAAAGCAAATGTATTGATTTAGTGAGATTTTTTTAAGTTGAGATTTGGAAAGCGTATTGGGTGTATACCTTTCGTTGTTTGTAAACCACGGTGGTGGGGTTTTAGTTTCCGGTGTTGGGGGAGTTGACTTAAAACCAGGAGGTTACAAAGTAGATTCTCACTGCATTGTGTGTACACCCCGACCTGTGCAGAATCAAGAACCAATACTTTTAATTTACAATTCAACTTTGTATGTTCCATCCTCATTTCTTCCAGTGTTTGATGTCAAACTGATGTCTTTTCAACATCAATAGTTCACTGGGTGTAAGTGTATTATGTCGGACTGGTCAAGTGTAAAAGTGGAGCAAAAAAGATTCAAGTAACATCCCTTTAGCCTGGGGGCTGAAAGATGGTCAACCCTACTGAAATGGAGCAACAAGTGTCGTCCCCCCTCCTCTTGATGCAGGTGTTGGATCTGCTTTGTTGATCATAATCCCCTGTGTGTCAAACTCCACCCCCTGACCCTCACCACCAGCTCACGGCCCGTGCGCTGACCGTTTCCTGGGCGACCTCATAGGATCTGACAGGCGTAAAAATAATGATGGACACCTTAGCTACCGCTGACCCGCCCTGACTCGCCCCCTACTCCACATGAGAGGTAACACAACCACTTAACTGAGGCCCCCTAGATACACACACCTAGGGCACACACACACACGCATACATATGCACACTCTCCACTGCTTCCCTCAGTAGTGGGCACCAATTTAATATTAAACTTCATTTTTCTCATTGCTAACAAACCAAGCTAATGCTAACACTAGCATTTTTAATCATTTGAGAGGCACATTTTGTGTTGTAAATGTGTTTTTGCTTTAAACACCCCTTCAGTGACCCCGCTAACCCAATGCTAGCTGACTGTTAACTGTGGAGCATGAGAAAAACTGATTGTATCTGAAGGTTTGTTTCAGAACCAGACAGTGTGTGTTATAAGAGAGCTGAGGTGGGCTGTTTCTCTCAGCTTAGCACTAGGAAAGCGATGTAATACTTTAATTACAGCCCTTAATCACTCACTCTAAAGCCCTTATATTTCTCACCTCCCAGACATGTAGCAGCCCGTTCACAGTAGACTAGAGAAACCACAGGTGGTTCATGCGCTTGCACATAAGCAGACACACACATCATTCTGTTCTTCTAAGCGTGTTTCATGATCAAGTGCGTAGAAGAGATACGCCTCTACACACAGAACCAAATTTTCTGTCCAAAGTTTTGCACAACAATGCTCCAAAACCATGGACTCCAAAGGGACATTACCCACCTGACCGAACGAGAGTGCCAACAAAAAAAAAAGTTTCTCTCTGCCATTTCCAATCTGTTATTGGAAAAGACAATTAAAGATGCTCTTTTGAGAATGTGAGTAGGACGTAAAAGAACCGCTCCCACATTTTCATAGCAACTTCGTACAGGAAAGGGGAAAGAAATAGCGCACCACAAATCCTCTCCTTTCTCCACATTTTAAGGCCTTAGAGCCTCTGCACGCTGATCCAAATTGAGCATTGGAAATGTATGTAGATAAATAAATAGAAATATTGATGCAATGACACTCCTTGCCAGAAGATGGCATTTGTGGTTGAATATATGCATTCCACGCATATATATATTCCAAAGAACATATAGAAAAAATCTGGTATGTCGAGTGTTGGTGGCTGATCAGCTGTTTGTGGCGCGCTATTTCTTTCCTGTTTCCTGTGCGAAGTCGCTATGAAAATGTTGGATTGGTTTTACGTCTTATTCACGTCATAAAAAGAGCCAGCTTTCATTGGTCGTTGCCTTGCGAAAAACAAATCCAATATGGCAGTGCAAAATTCTTTTTCGTCAGATGTGTGATGTCCCGTTATCGACCATGGTTTTCGATTGAGGCACATTGCAGCACAACACTTCTAATCAAGAATTTGATCGGCGTGATGAAGTAATTTACTTCATTTTAAAAGTAAAAGGGTTGATTTAAAATTTTTCTGGTCGTTTTGTTGCAGCACACTCAGATGTGTTTTTAATGGAGGTTAATTTCGTCAATTCCTTTGGGTTTCAAACCCACAACCTTTGTGTTGCTAGTGCAGTGCTCTACTGATTGAGCCGTTGCACCACAAGAACCAATGAAATGTGTTCATTCCTTGTGGTAAATGCGTAAATGTAAATGAGCTACAGGAAAGCAGCATGCCCACCATAGACTCGGAGACCCCCAGTTTACAGACTTGTACTTCTGCTCTGATCTGCACATTACAATCTATAGTTTTTTCAGACAGCGCCATCCCCTGCTATGTTACAATAGGTAAAAAGGTTGCATATCTAAAGAAAGAAAAGTTCCCAACATTCATTTTCTTTCCCGCTGGTTATCTTTTGGTTCAAGGGGGTCTGCTGGTGCAGTGCTCCAGTGCATCTCAGGCAATAGGCTGTGGCACACCTTGGACAGGTCTGTCACAGGGCAACACACACATTAATTCAGGAGAGCCCAGAAGAATGTCCTCCCAGGAAGGTCACTGTTGAGCCTCAAACCGGGAACCTTCAAACTGAAAGGCCACAGTTCAACTTTTAGGGTCACGGGGGTCTGCCCGTGATCTTCAGCTCACATTGGACGAGAGACAGGGATATACCCTGGACAGGTCGCCAGTCCATCGCAGGGCAACATTCAGTCACGATTATCCAATTAACCTGTTTCATATTTTTGGGATTGTGGGGGGAAACTGGAGGAAACCCGCGCAAGCACAGAAAGAACTTGCCCGCCCTCACGAGAAACAGTAAAGTTTAAGTAAAGAAAATCGAGCTACTATTAAAAAAAATCCTAACCTGCAGTGCCCACTTTTTAAAATCTCTTCACAAAATTTATCTTTATGGTTGCAAGGGTCCACTGTGGTGTTCCACAGGAACGTCTTTGTTCTGCGTGTGCTGATGATCTTCTGCACAAAGAACCAAAGAAGCTTTGAGACATCAGACCAAAGTTCATGCCTGGAACAGGAGGAGGGGGTTGCTTCTGGAATTGATGCTGAGGGACATCCTAGGCAGGGGCTAATCAAGAGGTGACAGCACTGTCACTCTCTGGCTAATCAGCCGTGTCATGTTCTGCAGCAGGGTGGCATTCTCAAGGATAAAAGCACTCACTAAACTCTATCGGTCCAAATTGAGATTCGCACAAATCTTCGGATGGCTTCTCAGCAGGGTGCTCTTTGTCTGGGTTGAGGAAATACTGATGCAATGACGCTCCCTGCCTGAAGATGGCATTTACTTTACAAAAAACCTCACCATGCTGCACAGGGAAACAAAAAAGAAGACGACAAGAGAGAAGAAATCAAAGAAAAAATCCTGGATGTCGAGTAGTGGCTGATCACAGGGAGCTGTTTGACAAAAATGTGAAGAAAGAGAGGATTTGTGGTGCAACATTTCTTTCCTGTTTCCTTTACAAAGTCTCTATGAAGATGTTGGATGAGCGCCACCAAGCATCTCTTTTACTTCCCACTCCCATCATCAAAAGAGCCAGCTTTCATTGGTCATTCTCCTTGTGGAAAATGGATCCGAAACTGCAGTGTAAAACTCTTTTGATCAGATGTGTGATGTCCTGTGGGTGTCCATGGTTTTCTAGCGAGGCGTGTTGTTGCAAGATACTTCAGACAAAAGACACAGAATCTGTTTTAAGGCCTGTGGGCGACAAATCAGCTTTTTTAAGCCAAGTTTGACCTGCTTGACAGAAATTCACTATTTTTTTTTCAAATGTGACTTTGGCTGCTTTCTTACATGGTCCTAATTCAGATGCGTATCCGATTTTTAAAAATGCGACCTGTAATTGATCGGCCATGTCACAGGTATTCAACTTTTTTGTCATCAATCCCCATTTAGACACGCTTCATCACAGGAAGATGCTCAGAAAGTATATAAAGAAGTAAAATAAAGTTTTTGCTGGTAAAATAGCTCTTATTATTGCTTCCACCATTATTATGTAAATATATGCATGTGTCTGCACATGCTCAAGCATGAATGTGGGGAGTGTATCATTGTCATGCTCCGGCTCGAAGGTCCACATCCTCTACTCAGTAGTCACAATATTTTCCAAATAACTAGCTAAAACTAAAAATATCAACTCAACTTTCTCCACTGTACTCATCTACAATCAGCAAAACATTTTCAAGAATATTATAAACAGGAATTCATTTTTTTTGTTATTTTTTAATTAGAAATTATTAATTTCCCAGTGGCACCTTCAACTTCATTGTGCAGGAAAGTTTAACATAGTTTAAACTTTCTCTTACGTCATTGTACATTTGTACACAAATAAAAATGTATTTTTATTTCCTCAAAAGGCTATGAATCCATGACGTTTTACCCTAAATGCTATATACATGTTCAATCAATATCTATATATATTTTTTTACATGTGTAAATAATAACATTTGATCTGGCCTCATTCGTTTGGTAGAAATTCTAAATTCCATTAAACTCATTTATTAATGCACAAATTTTCTATTAAATGTTCTGAATGAACCAATGAAGAGTCAACCAGTACCAGAGAGATAGCTGTTTTACAGACAGTTCAGAAATCTTCTTGGCAAAAGCTTTTCTCTTGGTGAGCAGCAGGTGTTTTCTTTATATTGCTTCCACTTCCTTTGGTTCTTCACCGGTTCTTCGCTGGTTATTTGGAGGTTTGAAGCTACTATAAATCCCTTTTTGCTCCAACGAACCCCTTAAGCTTTTTTTGGTTCTACGCCGGTTCTTCGCTGGTTATTTGGAGGTTTGAAGCTACTATAAATCCTTTTTTGCTCCAACGAACCCCTTAAGCTTTTTTTGGTTCTACTCCGGTTCTTCGCTGGTTATTTGGAGGTTTGAAGCTACTATAAATCCCTTTTTCCTCCAACGAACCCCTTAAGCTTTTTTTGGTTCTACGCCGGTTCTTCGCTGGTTATTTGGAGGTTTGAAGCTACTATAAATCCCTTTTTTGCTCCAACGAACCCCTTAAGCTTTTTTTGGTTCTACGCCGGTTCTTCGCTGGTTATTTGGAGGTTTGAAGCTACTATAAATCCTTTTTTGCTCCAAAGAACCCCATTAAGCTATTTTTTGGTTCTACGCCGGTTCTTCGCTGAACCCCTTAAGCTTTTTTTGGTTCTACGCCGGTTCTTCGCTGGTTATTTGGAGGTTTGAAGCTACTATAAATCCCTTTTTCCTCAAACGAACCCCTTAAGCTTTTTTTGGTTCTACGCCGGTTCTTCGCTGGTTATTTGGAGGTTTGAAGCTACTATAAATCCTTTTTTTGCTCCAATGAACCCCATTAAGCTCTTTTTGGTTCTACACCAGTTCTTCACTGGTTTTGAAGGTAATATAAAGACCTTTTTGGTCAAAAGAACCCCATAAGCTCTTTTTGGTTCTTCACCGGTTCTTCACTGGTTCTTTGCGGGTTTGAAGGTGCTATAAAGCCCTTTATTTAAATGATCCAGAAATCCTTTATTGAATTATCCAAATAGATTAGAAACATTGATATCGGTCAAAAACCTAAAGTAATGCAGGTATTACCAGAATTAGGTGGAGGAGTAAGTGGAGTAGGTGCCTACTGAACCATAAACGGCAGGTTAATACAAGCAGATGTTGTTCGGTTGATTCAAATTCCTTTATCGAACTACTTGTTTTTTATTATTTTACTAATATTGCAATATTGACGTTTGGGCCTGTACAACTAGCCAATAATAATAAGTACAAAGCCAAATTATTCTTACAGTCTAATTTCCTGTTGAAATTTACTCTGAATAAAGATAATATTTATTCTGAATTGAATCAATTGGCCTCGGACGCTCCTCCACCCAAAGCCGCAGCTCCTCCTGGGTGGCTCTGCTCTGCTAACTGAGGGAATTTCTCAATGGGAGTTTTTTCCCCTTGCCCTTAATCTCTAAACAAGCACTTGGGTCTGTCCCGCTTTTCCTCAGACAGTTCTAATGAAGAGAGGACAAAGAGAAGCGGGCAGACCCTCTTAATTCATCTGTGCTTTCATGCTGTGTTCTGAACATCAGTCCTTTGTAGATTAAACACTCGAGAAACTCAAAGGTATTGATAGAATATCTACAGTATTAATCACATTTGCTGTTTGTGGCAAACAAACAAGTTTGGCCTTGTTTCATTGTGATCAAACGGTTAATAAACCACAAATATGTCACAAATAACTTTGATATATCTGTTTTTCGTGTATACCTTAATATATCTTCATCAGAACTCTAATGGCCATAGTTCTAATAGAAATTAGAATCCTAGCAAACTAAAAACCTATTTTAAGGTCACACTACAAAGTACAGAATACTGATATGGTTGCATGACAACTGAAAATAGATTCATAGTAATGTTTGAATAACTGCAAACCCCCAAACGAGGCGATTTTTTACTTACAACATTTGAATCAGCTTGAAAGTAATGAACAGATTGAACAGCTTAACTCCCGGTCATTGCTGCTTGCATATATAACTGTCATATTGTCTGTTTTTCATGGTTTCTGAATTGCTATTTGGTTTTTAGTTTTGTAAATTCAGAATTAGAATTTGTTTGGCATCTCTCAGCCACCGTAAGAATCAGATCTGCAATGTGCAGCTATATCTCAGTTATTTACGCTACAGTAGAGAATAAAGATTTACAGAACATTTCAAAAGTTTCTTTGTTGAATGAACTTGATTTAATCATCGCACATACTACGCATCTGACCAAATCTAACGAACCTGATCTGCTTTACTGATCTACTTATTATAGTCACTTCAAAAAAGTAAACTGTGTTCATTCTTGCAATCAGTGTTAGCATTTACATGAATTTGAATTATTGATTGTGTAAAGAAAGTAAAATATTCCCCAGATAAAATCTTACATCTTACCATGAAATGCACACTCACAAAACACTGATTAAATCACCATTTTACAAAATCTTCTTGAAAAATCACATCAAAAGTCACAAAAAAACATCTAGTGACCCTTGTAGAGTCTAAAAACGGTGTTTTAAATGTGTGTATTAAGATAAAGCTGAACAGTATACAATGAATAGATTTTGAGTGTTAATAATTAAGGATTTTAAGTCAATTCCATAATAACCGTATTATATCTGTTTGAACAGGGCTCAGTATAAACGAGTACTCTCCACATTTGTCAGAAAACCTTTGGTTTCAAACATAATTTGTTCATTTGCACACACAAAATACATTAAAGCCCATGTTGCAAAAATCAGTTCACCCCAAAAATATTCTTAGTAGAAAAGCCACAAAATTCAAATCAACAGCCGATCAACCACAGGTGACTCTAACGATTCATTTAAGAGGAGTCCATCAAACAGGTGCTTATAAAGGGCAAAGAAAAGCCCCTGTAATTTCATGCTGTCAGCAATGGCTCCCCATGGAAGAAAAATGTCACAGAATCTGAGAAATAACGTCATTTCTTTTCACAAAAGGTGAGGGCTACAAGAAAACCAGCAGAGCTTTACACATCACTCAAAATACTGTTTGGGGCAACCATCTTACAGAGACGTCCAGGCTGTCCATGGAAGTTAACATCTCGACAGGAGCATGTTCTGATGAGAAGGTTGAAGAAATCTCCTGCAAGTTCGCTAAAGCAGAAGAAACCAAATTGGAGCGAGCTCTTCCCGTGATGCCATACGGCACACACACTGCAGAGGAATGCCAGCATGGGTATCGTGTATGAAGGAAGCCTCTCCTGAAGCTCATGCACAACAGAGCACCCTGAAGAAGAGGAAGACTACTGGGACTCTGGGGTGATGGGACAAAGATCTCTGTTTTTGGAAATAATGGTTTTAAAACTCTACGGTGAGGATTTCAAAGAGAAATACCTGGTGCCTACAGTGAAACAAGGTGGTGGCAGTGTGGTTTCATCAATGACGTGATGAACTCAACAATCTTCATCTCAATACTGATGCTGAGAAGATGCTGCCATCACTCTGCACACTTTTCCAACACAACAATGATCCAAAACACACGTCTACAGCTAGTGCTGCATTTCTGAAGAAGAACAAGGTGAAGGTGATCGATCTCCTGATCTGAGCACCTGCAGGGGGTTCTGAAGCAACAAGTGCATCCAGCTGTAAAAGAGGTTCTTCTTGAAGAATGCAGAAAGATAGCATTAAAAATCACAGTGCTCTACAAAATACTTGATGCATTTATTTTTGCTTCAACCATTCGATATAAAACTGAAGATTTTGTGACCTAAGTTTGATTATCAACCTTAATTTTGCTTCATGCAGTTTTGGAAATTTGGAGTGTTCTCCTTGTGTATGCTGAGCACTGTACTATAACACAAATATAATCTAATGTACTTGGAGATGGCTCCAATCCAATAGATTGTTTTTAACATTGAGTTCCGAAACTGTCAAGGTTTTCATTTTTTAATTGTTCCATATAAGTGAGACGATTTATAAAAAAAACAAAGAGCTTTTTGGTTCACAGCCCCTTTGAGAATTAGAGGCATCATGATTCCAGACCAGATTACTTTAAACCAGAATGAAACTGCATAACTTAAAATAAATAGTTTACAACTGCATGTATCAAAACAGTGACATTGGCAAAAATTCACAACCATATAAACATTACAACATATAAAACAGATACAGAGCAATACTGAATCCTGGATTCCTCCGGGGAGCTACTACTTGAAAGAGAATAAAATAAGTGCATGGAAAGAGACTGGCACGTGACATTGAACTTTAAGATTTGAAAAGATTACATCCCATTTTTGGACTTGTCTAAAATAACAGATGTCCTTTTATCTTAATGCGTTTTAATTGATACAAAATCGTGGCACAGAGTACAATTGCTGGATCTTTTCTCCAGTGTTGTATATTTCAGCAGCTAAAGCTGTTGGGGTGCAGGAGCTCTTCACTTGAAGGTTTTTGGAAGTTCTCAAACTCAGAGCTCCGTTCCGTCTCGGGGGTAAATGAGACTGTTGACGCTGAAGCTGTTATAGAAGTGTCCGCTGAACTGCGCGCTCTGGCCGCCGGTAAAAGAGTTATAGTACATCCCCCGGTTGCCGTGCGCAATGTCTTGTGCGCACTCCGCAACCCCAGCAGCGTCCGGTGCCGAGCTTTGGTACGGGCTCAGAGCACTGATGTTCCTGCTGGAAAGTTCGTTGACGAGGCCCAGGGAGCCCTGTCTGCCGCTGGGAGCTGAGGAGGGTCCCAAGGCTGACATCCCGCTGAAAAAAGTGTTGAAGCACGGCGCGCTCGCGAGGGCTGCCGGAGACGCCCCTTTGGGTCCATCAGAGACCCCGTCCGCGTCAGGAGATGCGGGTCCGCTCAGCTGCGGGCTCTTCGTGTCTTTGATCCCGGTGAGCTGTCGATCATCCTCCGCTTTTGTGCTGGTGCTCGAAACTCCTGTACTGGGGTCAGCTCTGCGCTTCCGTTTTCTTCGAAAGTTTCCGTTGTCGAACATCTTTTCACAGTTGGGATCCAGAGTCCAATAGTTTCCCTTCCCTTCGAAAGAAAGAGAACACCTCATGAAGATTCAGGCAGGCTGATGAAGTGTTTTAGTGACCCGTGGATATTATCGACTGAGCATCATTTATTCATTTCACTTTTCACAAACATATAGTTAATGAAATGCTAAATATCATTAAGAAAACCCTGCTTCCTGAAGGTTTTTCTGCTTGTAGGCTTTTATCTTTCATGAATTCATTTATTTCATTTAACGCATGCAATTGTAACCTAATGGTTCATTTATCGATTTGATTTTTATCAAAGCATCAATACTCATTATACATATTTTTCGTCAAGCAAAATCATTATGCCTAGAGACTATTTGTTTCATGACACAGCAACATTTATTGCAAAAAGTTTATTATATAAATACTGATGGCCCCTGCACTGTCGGTGTTTCATTCCATGTGAATTTACAACTCGGAAACACATACGAATAAAACATTCGTTTTAAAACACAAAAAACATGTGTCCTTTAAAAAAAACGGAAAGCATTTTTTTTACAATGCTATTATTATTATTATTATTATTATTATTATTATTATTATTATTGTTGTTGTGATTGTTGTTGTTATTTTCATAAACATTTTTAAAGATTGGATCATGAAGTCATTCTGAGGAGTTACACCTCAAATAAATACTATACATTATTTAAGGTACAAAAATATTTAAAAGTTTTCTTCGTAAAGCACAAGTATAAAGTATGCTTTTATCCTAAATACATGTAATGTATCTTGTGCTTAAAGTAAAAGTCTATAAAGTATAATATTTGTTGTACAAGTACCTCGCGGGGCAAGGGATTGAGCTTTCTCTGGTTTCTTTCTGAAATTCATTCATTTACCTTGGCACAGGCAAACACAAGTTCTCACTTCAGCCATTTGTGTAGTTTTCAAAGTTATTGTATGATTCAGCAATCAAATTATTGTCTTTTGCGTTTATTCGTGAATAAACGATTTGCACGTCATGCAAATGATGCTGAGATCAAAAGTAAAAGCTTTGTAATTAATTCCTCTGGTATTCATTGTAGGACTGTGGGACTTTTAATGTACATTTTTAAATCCACGAAAACCTTGTTTGTTGTCATTTTTTATGTAACCATCTTCTTTCTTTTTGAGTATTGCTTGAACCTTCCTTGTGAGCAGACTCGTTGTAGAATAATGTCAAGCCTAAAAGCAGCAAAAGACAAATACAATATGCCCTCACCTCCTCAGGAGAAGCAAACGATGTTTGTAAGATTCTGATATTTCACTCACAATAATTTAGTACTGGATTTTATTACTCCTCTCATATATACACAATTAAACCCTTTTAGCGCAGTGGCAAAATAAATGGTTGAATATTTATTCAGAGTGCACGGGGCGATCAACACCAGTTTGCTCCTCAGGAGCATCCCTCACCTGGATCGTCCTCGTCACGCGGTACTTTCTTGAAGCAGTCGTTCAGGGACAGGTTGTGTCTGATGGAGTTCTGCCATCCCGCTTTGCTCTTCTTGTAAAACGGAAAGTTATCCGCCACGTACTGATAAATCTGGCTCAGAGTTAGTTTCTTCTCGTGCGCGTTCTGGATGGCCATCGCAATGAGAGCAGAGTAGGAGTACGGTGGGCGCACGAGCTTCAGCAGCTCCTCCTGGCTCGCGATGGAGAGCCAGCCGAGATCCGGACCCGCGAAGCCCGAAGAGCTGCTCAGGTACTGCCGCGGAGAGCCGTAGGTAGGGGGGAGGAACGACGAGCTGTTGTTCCCGTGTAAGTAAGAAGAAGAACTGTTTACGCCGGGCCCGTTGAGCCACAGGTATGGGTTCGGGCTCGTGTAGTCTCCCAAACCGTATCCCGCAGACCTCTGCGCCGCAGGGAGACTCTGTTGGTGGTACACGCTGAAGTTGTCGCAATACACGGCCATGTCTGGTGACTCGTGCGCACTTTTTGGCAATTGTTGGAGAGGGTTCACAGCACTGTTACTGTTGTTATGGACCTGCGCGTCGATGGTGTTCATATCTCCAGTGCCAAGGTGGCAACAGTGTTCCCGTGGAGCGCGCGCGCTTGCTTTCACGCACCCTACAACCCAAAAAGCAACAAGTGTCTGCCCTTTAGCGCAAGACCTTCGCTCATGAACAGCAAGGGAGAACAAGAGCGTGCCGTTTTGTTTTCTGCTCTCTTTCATCCAATAGATGACAATCCGCAAGCAATAGGCGTGGTTTATCTTGCATTACACCGAAACCACGATTCATTCATAAACTCCGCGCGCGATGGAAACAAATACGCGGCATGTGTAGCAAAAATAATAAGCTGTATACATAGCGTTCCTCAAATATCTCAATCTCAGTGTTCCTCATAGGTTGAGGGTGCTGTATATAGCCCTTTTGCTTTTTTGGTACGTCACTATTTCTCTGTTTTTGAGGTACAGTATGTTACATATAGCACTTTGTTAGAGTAAACAAACTGTTGTGGCCTTTTTGGTATTTGTTGTTCTTGATGTGTTATATATAGATGCTGATCTGTTAAGCCAGGGTTTATTTATTTCATTTGATGGTTGGTTCTAAAAAGCAAATTTGAAGTGTTAAATGGCACCACAATGTTCCCCTATGATTATGAGCCATAAAACCAGATTTAGCTCTAGATAGAAGCTTTTTTAGAGCATAAACCGGTCCCAGACTGAAAGACAAGTTTTACTGTCATGTCGCAAAAATAACGTCGGGATACATATATTATTTCATTTTAATCTAACAAATTAAATGTTATACCATATAATTAAACGATATACGACTGAATTAACACAGAAGTCTGTATAGTTTTCTAAATACTTCAAGATTTTGCAATATCGACTACTCGTTGAAAAAGATTGGTCTCGGAATATAACGCTAACAATCATTTTCCATTATTTTTTCTAAATAATATATAATAAATTATATATTAAAATAAATAGTTAATGTAAAAATACAAATCTTACATGTAGACTTGTTAATCTGCTTTTCAAGTATCTTCTGGATGCAAAATATTATGTAAATTAAATATATGTATGAAACAAAAATGTAATGGTTTACCCCATGTTCTTTGTTTTGTTCAACAAAGAAAGATATTTGTGGGAAACTAATGGCACTGGTGGAGCAGGTTGCCAGGGGGAAGGTTTTTCCATTTGCGTGGGTTTTTTTTTCTGGATTCCCCTCCAAAAAATGCTTTCGGTGAATGAAAGTGATGCATTGTGCCAGTGTGAGCTGCCAAATATATTGTTGTCATTTAAACAATTTGGATTAAAGCAAATGTGTTATGTTCATCAAAGAAACGATCACAAATCTTATAAGAAGTTTCAAAGACAAATTCAGAAAAAGCGGAACTGTTTGAAACAAAAATTCCTTTTGCTTACAACTTTTCGTTTTAGGCTGCACATCTGTAAAAGTTAAAGACACTGAAACTGAATTGGTTACTAGTTCCTACACGTGCAACATTTAGGGTTTTTTTCTATTTCTGGAGAGTGACTGAACATTAGGAGAGATATTCGAATAAAAGCTATAATGCAAGAAATCCGGAAGGTTCAGTTACTATTGATCTGATATTGACCTACAAAACATAAACATTATTTTATTGCATCTATTTAATTAGGCAATTCCTAAAAGTTAAAACTGTGTAGATGAACCATTTGTTGTAGGGACGTGGGTCTCGAACTCAAAGAAAAATCACCGAAATAATTCAAACGATGGCGCATTGGTTAAAAAATAAATCTAATTTATTTTAAAACAAACGAGCACCCAAACTAAATTACAAAACACCCGTGAAACTAAATGTATGATGTCTTTGCCCCGTGTACTTCTCTTTTACTCCAATATTTACATAAAAACTAATAAGACACACATGGTTTCATCAGGCTCTGATTGACTGGACCGGTGCGCGCGTCTGATGACTTTCCCCAACTCAATAATCACCACATAACCGTAATATCAATAATAATTATGATTAAACAACGAGACAAACTCTAAATTCATAAGTTTGAATAAGGGGGGAGGAGCCTGCTCCTTCACAATTGCTCAATGAATAGAAATAATGAAAACTGAAATGACGTGTTTTTTTATTTTTTTCATATCAACTATTTAATTACGCAGGTTTAACAAAAAATTACATTAAATATATTTTTTTCTGAAGCTATAATTCAGATAAATCAGATTAAATACTGTCCAAGTAATCCCTAACCAAGTAAAAATAAAACCATTCATTTTAATTGAAACAAAATAAATAAATGTGTAGTTTTTTAATTTTATTAATTGTCTTTACAGTTTACACAGGTCTCATGTCCAACAGGGACACACACATTCACTATTGGGAATTAGGAGAATCCAGTACTTCGAGGAAACCCACGCAAACACTCGGGGAGAACTCCGCCAGGAAGCCACCGGCTGGCCTCAAACCAGCAACTTTCTTAAAAGTGCAGCTTGTATAGTGTGATTTAATTGATACATGGAGAAAATAATACATTTATAACGAGTGTATTCTTTCCACCAGGTCCTGATTCCATCTTCTGCATGGTCTACCTTTCCCCCTCTCCCTTAAAAGCTCATGGAGATCCCCCAGCGGTGCAGCTGCAGCCACTGAGTTAAATCTATGGGTTTATCCGTCTCGGCACATTTTTGTGAGTGGTGCAGCTTGAAAGAAAAAAAGAACCACTCTATAATTTTTAAATACTAAATTATTATTACGTTTTATCATTGAATTAATTGTCATTTTGATAAATGAAAGGTAAATTTTACCACTTAGTTTAACATGTCTCTCACCTTTCATCCAATCATTGCTGGGAATCAGAATTCCCATGGTAATTTTTCAAAAGTACTGCACGAGTAATGTAGCTTTAAAAAAATAAAGAATTATTTAATTCTTTAAATATTTCAACGTTTCCATGCAGTAAATACAAGTTTTCGTTGCTTTTAAAGGATCTTAGAAAAGGATAAAACAGGTTTCACCGGCCTATACTCAAAAACAGATTAACGCTGCACGAGCAGATCTTATTCCAGAAGACCTATAGAAACCATCTTCCCAGAAGTCCCCATCTTTCAGTCAAGGGCTTTTCTTCTGTATCACTGCGCCCCCTGCTGGGCATACCGTGAACATGCAACATTGAGCACATAGGTTTTCAGTTCTAAAATATGATTCCAAAAAGGAAACATATTATTCATTCATTCATTTTCATACCCGCTTATTCCCTTTTGGGGTCACTGGGGTCTGTCGGTGCCTATCTCCAGCACACATTGGGCGAGAGGCAGGGGTACACCCTGGACAGGTCGCCAGTCCATCACAGGGCAACATTCTCTCACACATTCACACCTAAGGGGAATTTAGATTATTCAATTAACCTAACGGCATGTTTTTGGGATTGTGGGGGAAACCGGAGTACCCGGAGGAAACCCACGCAGAGAACATGCAAACTCCCTCCAGGAAGGTCACCGGTGAGCCTCAAACCGACTGTAATTTTACAGATTTTCCCTTCGATTTTAAAATTAAATTCCTTAAACAAAATGAAAACTTTAGTAATTTTGCACGAAAATACTTTTCATGTAATTCAACTTTCACTTCATCTTTCTGAAACAATGGAAACCTCTAACAGGAAATTAAGAGTATTTAACAGACATTTGTGTAATTTTATGAATATAGTTTTAATAAAGATTAAAAGGCTCATTCATCCACCACCACAGATGTCAGAGCTAGAGCTTAGTCTTCTTACACTGTGCTATAAAGCCCCTTCACCGGTTCTTCGCTGGTTCTTTGGAGGTTTGAAGGTGCTATAAAGCCCCTTTTGCTCTAAAGAACCCCTTAAATTCTTTTTGGCTCTTCTCCAGTTCTTCCCTGGCTCTTTGGAGGTTTGAAGGTGCTATGAAGCCCCTTTTTCTCCAATGAACCCCTCGGTTCTTCACCAGTTCTTCGCTGGTTCTTTGGCGGTTTGAAGGTGCTATAAAGCCACTTTTGCTCTAAAGAACTCCTTAAGCTCTTTTTGGTTCTTCACCGGTTCTTCCCTTGTTCTTTGGAGGTTTTGCCCTAAAGAACCCCTTAAGCTCTTTTTGTTCTTAATGTCCTATATACAGATGCTGGTCATAAATATCATGGCAAAGTTCATTTATTTCATGCATTTGATGGCCGGTTCCAAACAGCACCTTTGAAGATAAGAGTTAAATGACACCAAAAAGGGTTCCCCTATGATTACGAGCCAAAGAATCAGATTTGGTTCAATATATAATTTTTTTAGATTATAAGTGGCCTTGTTACAAACTGCTCGTTGTGTAGATGGATGGATGGAAGTAATTGCTACCAAGAAACTTGAGGAAACAAAAAGAAGGAAATCCAAAAAGCAATGTGCCTTTGAGTGTTAGAATCATCCTTAGTGTGCGTGTGCACCTGTCAGATCTAGGTCTGCAGCTGCTCAGACAGAGAGACTTTTTAGAAATCTTTATATACATACATATCTATCCTTGTTTCAGCAGTCTTTTAAAAACTCGGATATAGCATCACAGTTTTTGGTTTGTGCGATATGAGATTTCCTGGTTAAGTTTATTGACATCTTTGCTTGTCCAAGAATATACCGCATACATTGACACTTGTGATTTTTTTTAAACATACTTAACCAGGAATAAAAATCTGTGAAGTGAAGTCTACATTAAAAAAAATGTTAAAAACTTTACAGAAAACACACTCACTGGTTAAAAACAGGAGCAAATCATAAAAAGTAGGAAAGACTTTGGCTAGGGAAGACATCAGGATGTGTGTGAGAGAAAACAATATTGAGAAAAATGAAAGAAATGAGAAATGAGAGGAGTTTGAGAGAGAAGGGACCAGCAGATGGCACTGTGTGTCAACAAAGCTCATGGTTGCAGAGATGCACAGCAGTGCATGCGTGTGTGTGCGTGCGTGTTGCTGGAAGCTGTGGTCCAGATGCCACCTGAAAAGAACACGTGGACGGCCCAACAGCCTGGTGTCAGTTCTGCTGGCTGGCCTCATTGTTTGTTGTCTCATGCTTCTAGTTAGTGTGTAAATCAGGGAACACTATTAAGGGAACTCAGCCTACTGTAGGTTTGTGTGAATGTTACAAGGCTTTGTGTGGATTTGTGGACTACTCTTTCACTCTAATGTGTTTCTCCTTATCCAAAGAATTGCAAATCAGGACAGTTAAAAAATGTTTATTCAACTGCAAAAAAGTATGTTGGTGTGTTTGTACAACAGCTGCTTTTTGTCAAAATATATTTTTCATGCTCAAAAAAACGCATTGCTGTGCACCTTAATGCCTGAGCGCCATAAAACTGCTCACTGATCCTGAAAAAACAAGGGCCTCAGTTGCGTACGTACAAAACTGGCCCAAAAAGTGCGTACTGCTCTTTTTTTCGCAATGACTCAGATTTGTAAAAACAGAACTTGACATCCAAGTTTGCTTATCCTTACGTAAAAACTGTGTGTATGTAAACTTTTTTTAGCGTACTGTGAATTTTTGAGGTATTAGTGACATCTAGTAGAAATGTCGACCATTTAACTTTAGTTTGAAGAGCAAATGTATTTGTTAGAAAAGATGTGTCTGACACACTTTATTAAATAGTTGCATTGAAAAATTCATGAGGCACTGAAATACCTTTGAATTTGACAAGCAAAACTAAAAACACAGCTGCAGAAAATACTGTGGAAAATATCAATTGGGTGAGATAAGGTGATACTAACAGTTAAGTTTACAGAGTGTTCAGAATAATTGTGATTGCTAAACGTATAAAGACTGCCTTGACCCTTAAAAGTTACAAGATGGCACTGTGGACGTTACTTTTTTATTTTTATTTTATTAATCAAATGCATATACAGAATAAATGGCAAGTACACATGTGAGATATTGCAGACACACAGTGAGCATACAAGAAAGAATAAAGAACAAAACCTAAATGAGCAAATAAAAATAAATATAAATAAATTATATATAAATAAATAAATGTTGAAAAATTATAATAGTTCAATAGTTCTCCCCTTCAATAATTTTCTGTTTGGCAGAAATTCCGCCTTTTTGCCAAAATTTACAACTTCCAAACACAGACAGGGAATGGTCATCTATACATGAATATTCATGAGCTGCTTTGCACTGACTATGTATGGTGTGGATGAGGTGTGTTTGGGGCAGAAAATACACACTGAAATATACATATCTGTGGTTTATAAAAGGAAGATTGCGTGCAGGTGTGCGTACGAATGCTTTTATAAATCTGATTTTGTTCAATTTTTTTGTTGTGCATACAAATTTGACCTTTAGACATATGTTTAGACGTATATACACTACGCACTATTTCTAAATGATACCCCAGGGTTTGATTTGGCATAGATTAACGACTATCGTCCTATGTCAGATATTATTTTTTAGCTTAACCTCTTGAGAGGGTAGTTATTGTTTATAAACAATATTTTCTTTCACTTCACTTTCTTATAAAAATGAAGAAAGATGGAACTGTAACCATCTTACTGAGACGTTCACTGATAGTGAAAGAGAGTCTCCTGCAAGTTAGCTAAAACAGTAGAGCGAGTGTTTTCTGTGACACCACACTGCAGAGGAATGGCATGAGCAGGTATCGTCCATGATTGAAGCCTCTTCTAATGGCCGTGCACAAAAAAAAACACCCTTAGCATTTGCTGAAGAAGATGAAGAGACAAAGATCACTGTTTCTGGAACTAATGGTATTATGGCGTCGTAAAGGTGAGGATTTCAAAGAGAAATACCTGGTGTCTACAGTGAAACATGGTGGTGGCAGTATCATTAAGTGGGGCTGTAGGAGTGCTGCTGGTGTTGGGGAGCTACATTTCATCAATGACGTAATGAAGCCAACAATCTTCCGCTCTATGCTGAAGGAGAAGATCCAAAACAGGTCTACAGCTACTGCTTTATTTCTGAAGAAGAACTTGCTTTCATTGCTTTTGAGTTCCAGAGTTTGGTGAATCACATTGTTTGAAACTTCCTGTAAGTCTTTCACATCCACGTTTCATTCGTGTTCATCTCTCAGAGAGTTCTGTCCGAGCTCTCTTTCACTCATTGTTTCTAATGTGCCTGTATAAGCACGAAGGCACAAAGATGCAATGGCAAGGCGTCGGAGTCTGTGGAGTTTAATGTGAGAGCGTGTGCATCTGTACAGTGGGTGGAGGCAGGTGCAGGCCAGCTCGTGAATTAGCTCTTTGTGCACCATCAGTTTTAAAAGCACTCGGTCCTGGCCGATGTGTCCCTTTCTCTTCCTCTCTGCCTCTTCCTCTCCTTTCTCTTCGTCTTTTCACTTAAACTGCCAATGTTTGAAATGTTTGGTGGTGAAACAGTAGCAGGTCTGTGGTGCAGTCAGACACAGAGTCATATATCTGCAGAGCACGCTGCACTTCATCTATCACTGACACACATGAACACAAACTCTGCTTTTAAATGGCAGCATTGTTTTCAAGCCTTAAGTCCTGGTGACAATGCAAGGGTGAGGTTGTCATGGTTACCAATAGGCTTGGCAGTAAAGAAAAGAAGCGGAGCTGGATGGCTGTCCTGTAAGTAAAAGACAGCCCGAGTTTACAGGAGGCACGGCGTCCTGAAGTTTGGAGAACTCCACTGAAGCTCTTTTACGTCTCGATCACAGCAACAATGCTTCACTGTGAGCTAGCCTCGGGCAAGAGAAACAAACTTAAACAAAGTGTTGATTATTTTGGGAGATGTAAACTCAAGTAAAACCTATTTGGAGAGGAGAGAGTCCATAGAGTCAAGACTTGAGGGTGATAAGGCCATTGTGGAGAACAAAGTATCATAAATAGACAGTTGGGCTCATAACTTTTCTGATTTCTTGGCCATTTTTCCGAAAATATGAAATAAAAACAAAAATTCATTGTTTCCACTCATAGGCAGTGGTTTGTTGGAGCCGTTTATTGCTAAACAACAGTGTTTACTCTTTTTAAACTATGACAACAGAAACTTTCCAAAGGTTTTTTACACCCTGGTGATTTGGGCCTGATAATGTGCCAGTAAAACTGACTGGAAGGGGAAGATCGTGTCGCAATTTTAACAATTGCTGTCTTTGTGATTTGGTCTGAATTTTGATGGATCACTTTTTAAAAGAAGGATCTCAGAACTCTGGCTGGTAAAACCTTCTCTAAATGTAGATATGACCAGCAATTTAAATTCTTCAGATTATTCAGATGTGTTCCGTAGCTTGTACACATCCACAATTTCTTCCCTTCTGCACCATGTAATCTTTTCCAATAAAAGCATAGATCCATTTAATCCCAGATTCCTCATCCTCTCAGAGAACTCTCTGCTCTCTCTCTCTATCTCTGAACTCTCCTTCACTTCTCATTTACTAGAGGTGTGAAGTGTTCATGTCCCCAGAGTCTCCCCTGAACTCTTCCGCACTCTTTCCCTCCCCTGCTGCTTCTATTACGACTATGGTCATGTCCACACGTACCCAGCTTTTTTTTTTTTTTTACTTTTTTTTTCTCACACAGTGTACAAAAAAACCACATCCATGCGTGTCGTAAAAACAAACGCATCCCCACGGACCCTCAAACACCTCAGAAACACTGTAATGACTCTAACAAACCAACAGGTGGCAGTCGATTCATGGCGCTTTAAAAATTATAATTTGACACTGTGTGAGCAAAAACACAAGCGCTTCTGTTCTGTAACCGCAGAGACAAATACATGTTTTCAAAATAACCAGGTACTCGTGTAGGTCTGAGCTTCTATCTTTCTTTCTTTCTTTGTCCTATCTTTTCCACTTTCTCTTTCCCCATTCTCTTTTCTTTCTCTGTCCATTTGTCTTTTCTGTCTTGTCTTTTTATATCTCTTCTTTGTCACCTTTTTAATGTTTCTCTTTTCTTTCATTATTCCCTCATCCCTTCTTTTTTTCTCTCTGTCCTTTTTATCTTTTCATCGTCCCATCTTTTTTCCTTCTCTGCCTGTTGATTTTTTCCCTTTCTCTGTTGATTTTTTCCTTTCTCCATTCCTTCTTTTTTTGTCTGTTTTTCCATGTCCTTTTTCATTTTTTTCCCTTCCCTTTCCATTTTTCCCATTTTATTTTCTTTATTTCTCTGCCCCTTCTTTGTCTTTCACTGTCCCTTTTTTCTTTCTTTGTGCCATTTTTGATTTTCTCTTTTCTTTCTCTGTCCATTTTTTTTCTTTCTCTGTGCCTTTTTCCCTTTTCTTAACTTTTACTTTCTCTTTCCATTCTTTATTCTTCCTCCATCCTGTCTTTTTCCCTTTCTCTTTCATTTTCCTTTCTAGTTTCTTTCCACAGTACTGCCACATGAATAAACATGATCAAACATTGTTTTAGGAGATTTTATTGGTGATAGCACTGTTAAGAACAACTTAAAGGATGCCCTCGAAAATAATCATAGCCAAGTTCAAAAAAATGGAAGTGTCCCAGCTTTCTTTTTTCTTTCTTTCTTTCTTTCTTTCTTTCTTTCTTTCTTTCTTTCTTTCTTTCTTTCTTTCTTTCTTTCTGTCTTTCTTTCTTATGCTTTAATTGCACTTGGCACTCTCTGCCAACTTTTTATGGGCTAGTTGGAATGACATCTGCTTTTTGTCTGGTCTTCCATGGAGTTACTGCTGTTTCCTGTCACTTTTACTTTGTCGTAAAATCACAAAAAGTTCACTGTGGAATATTATATTAACAAAGAAACGTTACAACGGACTTTGTCATGTGGCATCGTTTAACAGCACCACACTATAATTTACTGTAGATGATGAAACAAATTGTAAATAATGTGTCTTTCTAGATTTGGCTTTCAACTGTTTATATTTGACTGAAGTGTTGAAGCCCATGTCGACATGGAAAGCATTTTTTGAGTGACAAAGTTGCAGTCAGTGTTTGAATGTTTTCAGTGTTAATTGATGAATACATCTTGAATAGCAGAGAGTGAGGAGTGGTTTGTAGAGTTAGAGTTTAAACAAAAGTTTTGTTCACTGAACAGCGTTCTGACTATATCTTTGCTATTGTAATTATTCATAATAATGCATGATCTGTTCATGATTGATTTTTTAAATAAATGGATCAGCAAGACTGTTGAGTGTAAGTACACTACAGCAAACAAAATAAACATTGTTTTAACAGCACTGCTGGGGCTACTATATTAACAAGAAGTGGGAGACAGCTCCAGAGTGAAAAAGAGAATTCATCTTGTTTGCTCTTACATGAAAAGCCACTGCCAATCATAACAGTATTAACAGCTATTCTGGCCGAGAATGAAAAGAGCAGAGAGATGGGCGCTGGGAGGTAGTTCTCAGATCCAGACAGACAAGTCTCATCCACAGGGCCCACGCCAAATATCAATCTAATGACTGAGGGATCAGTCCCCATAGCGACCAGCTTTGAATGTGTGACATAACCCACTGTGGTGCACCATAAGAAGAGCAGGGCTTGAAAGCCTGTAAAATGCCTAAGTTCACACATATTTTTCGCTGGGATTTTGAAATCTGTGACAAATTGTGCAGATGGGAAGAGAAATTATATATATTGTATGCTGTAATTTATTCCAGTGAACTGGGCTGATAACTAGTTGTTACTGTACTGTGCAAAAGTTATAGGCTGTAAACAAAGAATACTTTTAGAAATGGAAGTGTTAATGATCTTTTTTCATCAATGAACAAAATGTAGTGAATGAACAAAAGAGAATTGTACATCTAATCAATATTTGGGATGAGCCTTCACTTTCAGAACAGCAGCAATTCTTCTAGCTACACGAACAAGCTGATCGGTCAACCAACTAATCCAACTGAGGGACCAAACAACCAATCAACCAACCAACCTACCAAGGGCCCCACGAACTGACCAACAGACTAAACAAATTCACAGATAAACCAACAAATCAACCATCCAAGCGACCAGCCAACAAACCAACCGACCGACTGATCAATGGCCCAACGAACCGACCAACATACTAAACAACTAATTAATCAATAAACCAACAAATTAACAACCCAAGCGACCAGCAAACAAACCGATTGACCAACCACCAGAACAGCGAACTGACCAAGCAACCAACAAAGGGCCCTGCAAACAAACCAACCAACAAACCGACCAACCAACCAACTCACTGACCAACAAACCAACCAAATGACCAACTGATCAAACAACTAATCAACAGACAAACCAACCAACTAAAAAATTCAATAACCGATAACCTAACCGACCAACCATCTAAACGACCAATCAACCAACCAAACCATCTAAACGAGCGACCGACCAACAAATCAACCAACCAAATGTTAGACCGACCAATCAAAACCAAATTGACTAACCAACGAACCAATAAACCGACCAACCAACAAGCGACCAATCAACTGACTAACTAACTAACTAAGCAACCAACCAACCAAACCAATTAACCAAATGAGCGACTGACCAACCAACCAACCGAACCAACCAACCAACTGAACCAACCCACAAAATCTGGAATATCCATAGATGTCTTCATCCCTTCCATGTCCCAGACTAATCCCTCTTTAATGTACAACCAGACATTGAGGCTTAGAGTATGTTCAGGAAATGCATTCCATCAGACAGATACCTCAACTTGACTTCTAGTGAAGGATAAAAGATGCCTAATATCAAAATATGCAAAGTAGTTTCTGCAGATAGTAGATGAATGAATCTTTTTATGAACAAACTCTGAATGCTGAATACGAGACCAGAGCAGTACAGATTAGGTTTCCAGGGGAACTAAAACAGGTATAACTGAGTCAGCGGTGGTTGTGTGTACATTATTCAGCATCTGCGTGCTAGCATGCTAAAATCACATTACAGCGCTTGGCTTCAGGGCAGCAATCACTCTGGAGTCTCTGTTCGAGCAGAACAGAATTAATAAAGAGAAGATCCACAGCTGCTGAACACAAGAGCACATGCCTTCGACCTTCTACAGTTTCATTATTCACAATAATCTCATTCTCTCCCAGAGACCTCATCCCGGATTCCAGAAAACTATGAACCTGCTCTTGCTCCTGGAGCTTAGATCGTTTCTAATGCAATTTCACAGGTTCACATTCCTCTACAAGAGGGCCGCTGAAGAGACAGCTCTTTGAGTCTGAATTTTTAGTGTAAACAAGCAATAAGTGATGGAAAGTTTGCAAATGAAAAGGAACTTGTTTCAAACAAAATTATGATCATCAATTTTTATGTCGTCCCTGTACCAATAGGAACTGTGTTCCTCTGCAACACAAAGTTACGGAAGGCGAGTTTAAAACAAATAATTGCTAATTGCATTTTGAATTATGTGCAGGTCAATGTCTGCAGCTCAAAATATTTGTTGGTGAGAGATATGAGCGGCATGCAAGAAAAGTTGCAATAGCAGAGCTAACTTTTTTTAAGAAAGTTTTTCTGCACCTTACGAATACCAACAATCATTATACACCACCAGTCAAAATTTCCACTTCCATCGTACAAATGCTATTTTTTTCTGCAGGGAAACACAACTTTAATTTGGTTTGAACAGCAAAGCTAGCAAAATACTGTTGGAGTGTGTAAGGTGAGAGCATTTAATAATATTTAAAAACATGGACATAGCTGTGATTCACTCTGAAACCGCCTAGCATCAATTGGTGGGTATGAACTTACTAGGCAAGTTGTCTATGAACAAATAGAGATCTGTGACTTAAACCCTTCTAGTGCGGTTAACGCAGTGCTTCTCAAATAATGGGGCCCGTGCCCGCACCCTCTGATTTTCTTTGCACTAAGCAGGCGATATGAAGTGAGTTAACGAACCTGAAGAAATTTTTAATAGAGATGAAAAGAAAGGCGGACAGAGATGAAAATAATCAGACGAAAGAAAGTTACCTGAAAGCTAAGATGAGGAAATATGATAAAGCAAATGTATTGCTTGACCAGTGGGTTTTCTGTGTCTAAAAATGCTGGCAGTGGACGGCATGAAGCCAAATAAATGAGACGCCACTTGAAAACATTACATCCCAATCACGCTGATAATCCACTGGAGATTTTTCAGCCAAAACATGCCAAATATTGCCAACAATTTTAATAAAGTTATTCTTTGTTGTAAGTTGAACTCTTTCGTTCTTTTTCTGTTGTGCAAAGGTGTACCAATTTTATAGACAAAATGCTATTATTTATAGTCATGGGGGGCGGGGGTCTTTTTGCTGGGGAGAGGCATAACAGAATATAATTCAGAAGCACTGGGTTAACAGGTGGAAGGAGGGGTTTCTCTGACATTTTTCTGTGTCACATCACTGTTCCCCTCCATCACATGATCCTCCACCTGTCCAAACACTTTCTGATCCCCTGGTGTATTTAAACTCCCAGTGTCCCTTATTGTGAATATCTGAACTTGCTTCCTGTCACTCTCCAACTCCTCATCAGAGGGTGATCACCTGTAATTTTGTTGCCCACGGCTCTTAGACCCAATGTCATGTTATAACCTGTTTACTCGTAAATTTGTACTTTGTTTTTAAAATTTATTTATTGTGTAGAACCGAGGGTTTGAGAGTAAGGTCATTTCGATTCTCTGTATGTACCGTATTTTTCGGCTCATAAGACGCACCGGCACATAAGACGCACCCAATTTTAAAAGAGGAAGATCTAGAAAAAAAAGATTCTGAACCAAACACTTTTGTAAAATATTTTATATCAACTGTGTAAAAGTTAACAGCCAAACATGTAACATGAACAGACAGTAAACAGTAAAAGTAACAAAAAAAAGGCTGTAATGTTTTTCTTTGCCCCCACTCATCACTCTAAAGTCCACCATTCGTTATCACCATCACTGTTCCAGTGCAACATTGCCCCCACATTAGTAATACCGTAATAGCCAGTAACATTGTCACTACATTACTAATAATAGCCAGTAACATTGTCACCACATTACTAATAATAGCCAGTAACATTGTCACTACATTACTAATAATAGCCAGTAACATTGTCACTACATTACTAACAATAGCCAGTAACAGTGTCACTACATTACTAATAATAGCCAGTAACATTGTCACTACATTACTAATAATAGCCAGTAACATTGTCACCACATTACCAATAATAGCCAGTAACATTGTCACTACATTACTAATAATAGCCAGTAACATTGTCACTACATTACTAATAATAGCTAGTAACATCGTCACTACATTACTAATAATAGCCAGTAACATTGTCACTACATTACTAATAATAGCCAGTACATTGTCACTACATTACTAATAATAGCCAGTAACATTGTCACTACATTACTAATAACAGCCAGTAACATTGTCACTACAATACTAATAATAGCCAGTAACATTGTCACTACATTACTAATAATAGCCAGTAACATTGTCACTACATTACACATAATAGCCAGTAACATTGTCACTACATTACTAATAATAGCCAGTAACATCGTCACTACATTACTAATAATAGCTAGTAACATTGTCACTACATTACTAATAATAGCCAGTAACATTGTCACTACATTACTAATAATAGCCAGTAACATTGTCACTACATTACTAATAATAGCCAGTAACATTGTCACTACATTACTAATAATAGCTAGTAACATTGCCCCCACATTAGTAATAATACAGTGGTTCTCAAACGTTTTTAGTCGTCAAATGCGAGACTCAAAAGCAGTTTCGCTTGTGAGTATGGATGCGGAAGCACCGCTGCGGCTACCGTAGCCAAGGCATTGTGGGAAATGTAGTATTTTCCCCCCGTTTTCGTTACGACCGCGCTATGGCAGAGATGGGCGATGACGTCAGCGCGCAGCACTGGGTGTACAAATATGGCCGCGGCTTCGGCCTAGCTCCGGAGCTAGACGACAGACTGAAGACGATGCAGATCAATCATCATCTTATCATCAGGCTCAAGAAACAGATCGCAAATAAACTATTAGCTGTGCCCATTTCACATCTTAAAATGTATTTTAGCGTGAAAAATCGGGTTTGTAGCGTGAGAGATCACTCAAATGCGAGAGTCAAAAGCAGTTTCGCTCGTGTGTATGGATGCGGAAGCACCGCTGCGGCTACCGTAGCCAAGGCATTGTGGGAAATGTAGTATTTTCCCCCCGTTTTCATTACGACCGCGCTATGACTGAGATGGGCGATGACGTCAGCGCGCAGCGCTGGGTGTACAAATATGGCCGCGGCTTCGGCCTAGCTCCGGAGCTCTTACGCCTCTCATACGGCCGTTACCGGAATTCGCGGCGCTCTGCATTCGCTCGATAAGACGCACCAACTTCTTCCCCTCAGTTTTGGGGAAGAAAAAGTACGTCTTATGAGCCGAAAAATAAGGTACCTCACATGTGGTAGAATTGACAATAAACGTACGTCGAACCTCGCTGTTGCCACTCGATTTCCCTCACTTGGCGGCGTCATTTCATGGAAATTAAATCAAAAATAGTATTTTCCCGAGAATTCAAATCAAAAACAGGATTTTTCAGAGAAATCAAATCACACTTTGAAGTTTTCAGAGAAATCGAATCAAAAATAGGATTTTTCCAGAGAAATTAAATCAAACATAGGATTTTCTCGAGAAATCAGATCACACATAGGATTTTTCCGAGAAATCAAATCACACTTTTAATTTTTCAGAGAAATGAAATCACACTTTTAATTTTTCAGAGAAATCAAATCAAACATAGGATTTTCCAGAGAAATCAAACCACACATAGGATTTTTCGAAGAAATCAAATAAAATTACACAGGATTTTTCCAGAGCAATCAAATCACACGTAGGATTTTTCAGAGAAATCAAATCAAATGTAGGATTTTTCCGAGAAATCAAATCATACGTAGAATTTTTCAGAGAAATCAAATCAAACGTAGAATTTTTCAGAGAAATCAAATCAAACGTAGTATTTTTCAGAGAAAT
>SRMA01027053.1:0-43531 GCA_007224835.1 Danionella cerebrum | reverse complement strand
AGAAAAATCAAATCACAAATAGGATTTTTCTGAGAAATCAAATCACACGTAGGATTTTTCAGAAATCAAATCAAACATAGGAATTTTTCGAGAAATCAAATCACACGTACAATTTTCAGAGAAATCAAATCACAAATAGGATTTTTCCAAGAAATCAAATCACAAATAGGATTTTTCTGAGAAATCAAATCACACGTAGAATTTTTCTGAGAAATCAAATCACACGTAGAATTTTTCAGAGAAATGAAATCACAAATAGGATATTTCCAAGAAATCAAATCACAAATAGGATTTTCTGAGAAATCAAATCACATGTAGAATTTTTCTGAGAAATCAAATCACACGTAGGAAGTTTTTCAGAAATCAAATCAAACATAGGAATTTTTCGAGAAATCAAATCACACGTAGAATTTTTAGAGAAATCAAATCACAAATAGGATTTTTCCAAGAAATCAAATCACAAATAGGATTTTTTCTGAGAAACCAAATCAAATGTATGTTTTTTCAGAGAAATCTAATCACACGTAGAATTTATCAGAGAAATCAAATCACACGTACAATTTTTCAGAGAAATCAAATCACAAATAGGATTTTTCCAAGAAATCAAATCACAAATAGGATTTTTCTGAGAAATCAAATCACATGTAGAATTTTTCAGAGAAATCTAATCACACGTAGGATTTTTCAGAGAAATCAAATCTAACGTATGATTTTTCAGAGAAATCAAATTAAACGTAGGATTTTTTTTTCGAGAAATCAAATCACAAATAGGATTTTTCTGAGAAATCAAATCAAACGTAGGATTCTTCAGAGAAATCAAATCAAACGTAGAATTTTTCCAGAGAAATCAAATCACAAATAGGATTTTTCCGAGAAATCCAGTCAAACGTAGGATTTTTCCAAGAATCAAATCAAACGTAGAATTTTTCCAGAGAAATCAAATCATACATAGGATTTTTACGAGAAATCAAATCACACGTAGGATTTGTACAATAAATCAGATCACAAGTAGGATTTTTCAGAGAAATCAAATCTAACGTAGGATTTTTCAGAGAAATCCAGTCAAATGTAGAATTTTTCAGAGAAATCAAATCACAAATAGGATTTTTCAGAGAAATCCAGTCAAACGTAGGATTTTTCCAAGAAATCAAATCACACGTAGGATTTTTCTGGGAAATCAAATCACAAATAGGATTTTTCAGAGAAATCAAATCACACATAGAATCTTTCAGAGAAATCAAATCAAACGTAAATATCAAATCACAAATAGGATTTTTACATGAAATCAAATCACACGTAGGATTTTTCCGAGAAATCAAATCACACGTCGAATATTTCCGAGAAATCAAATCAAACAGAATTTTTCCGAGAAATCAAATCACACATAGAATTTTTCAGAGAAATCAAATCAAACGTAAATATTAAATCACAAATAGGATTTTTACATGAAATCAAATGACACGTAGGATTTTTCCGAGAAATCAAATCACACGACGAATTTTTCCGAGAAATCAAATCAAACATAGGGTTTTTCAGAGAAATCACAAATAGGATTTTTCCAGGAAATCAAATCACACATAGAATTTTTCCAGGAAATCAAATCACTTGTAGGATGTATAGAAAACACTATACATCCAAGTTTTCAACATTTGTACTATATGAAGAAAAAACTCTCAATCGAGGTGCACTGCTCCCCAAGCTAGAGGGCGCTGGTGATCGAAAGAGATTCGAGTGGTCAAACAAAGTAGAATCAAACATAGCAGAGCAGCTCTATTCACTAGCAACAATCTCCATTGAGACAGCAAGACTTTTAAAATGGGAAAAAATGAAACACTTCCACAAACAAGATATCATTTTTGTGATTTGTGTTTATGGAAAAATGTTTAAATTAAATTAAAAAAAAAAACAATCAAATGGTGAATGAGTTACTCCTTAAGGTTTTTATTTTTATTCCAATACAAACTAAAATCAGGAAGTGTGAAAACTACAGATAAAAAGCTGAAAAACATACAATTAAAACAATTTTATATTAGCTAAAATGAGCCTTTACATTTTTATACATTCATAAGAAGAAGAATTTTTGGGGGGATTATGTGTTATGTTTATTGTTCAGCACTTTGGCGCAGATCTTCTGCTTTTATCCAAAGTGATGAACAGACTGGGAAATGTCTAACCCTGATGTAATTATTTTACCCACTCTTTAGAATGAGTTTTAAAGTATTTGAAACAACGTGAGGAGTCAGTTGGTACACACTAAACAGCAGGAAGGTAGAAGAAAGGGCTCTTATTCTTGGAGAGAAAAATCCAGTTGTTGGACCCCTGCAGGGTAAATGAGGGGATGGTGGGTCTGCATTGCTGCTCACTCAAGCGTTCTTTATGAAATCATCCTTCGTCTCCTGAATTAAAGTCCACTCTGAAGGGGAAGAGGATGCCAGCACATGTTTGTGAGCTGCTTGGTGTGTGTGTGTGTGTGTGTGTACGCGTGTGTCGGGGCTTGTTGAGGCTTATTTCACACATGAGTGTGCGCCATTGTTTGTGATGTGTGAAAGTGAGTAGAGATATGACAAGGAGAGAGAAAGTGAGACATAGAGAGAAAGAACTAATCCACAGCTCTTAACGTAGTTCAACTCAACCACTTGTGTGTCTGGGAGGGAGGCGGGGGTGCCCTCTATTCAGGCATCCACTTTACATGAGAAAACCGGGCTTATCCCAAATATTTATCTGCACCAAGAGAGACATTCCCTTGCCTTTTTTATCTCGACAGGAATCCTATTCTTCTTTCTTTTTTCAGATTCTCTCTCTCTCTCTCCTTCATTGATTTTTCAGTCTTTTGTTTGAGTCTGCTTCCTTACAAGTTCTTAAAACGCAATAAAGTTAATAATATTGTGATGATTTTTATTTTATTTTGACCTTTAAATATCACGTTTTGTTTTTGATATGGGGCAATGGCCACATTCTTATTATTATTCATCAAATCCGCTTATTGGCGAAGATGGAGCAATTACTTTTGGCACAGCTGCCGTATTTCTGAGATAATATTCATTTCTTTAGTCTAAAAAATCCCATTTAACCCACTCTTAAATAAATTCACACAATAAATTAAGTCACTTCACAACTGTAGGGGATGTGGGTATTTTAATACACACACTACTGCCACACTGAGCAACCCTCTTTGAGAGTAATAGCATATAGTTCCCAAGTGATTTGGAATTGCCAGTTTGAGTTTCTATTCTTGGAGCTCCATTTTCCCACAAGTTAAAAACATTAACATAAACATAAACTGTTCTAAAACTTTTTAAATACAGTTTATTAAACGTCTTACAGGAGGAGTCTATCTGGAGCCACACCTACTTCGACCCTCTTCCATATAAGCTGGTCCTTCCTCTTTTTCCCTGACTCAGTCTAAATCAGCTTCATCGCTCCCACCTACCTCCTCTTTACCTCTCATGGAGGTCTACTGGGAAGCAAGACAGCAAGCCTTCACGTTCTTACATGCCACACACGCTTATAAACTTAAAGCAGGTCCAGATATTCGAACTCCTGAAATGGATGTAAAATGATTGACAAAAGCCCTATTATTAAACCTGTAAAATGTCACTTAACTATGGATTCCACACAACATGCTCATACTGGAACTAATCTACACTAGGCTCTTCCTGTGGAACACCTTGCTTTGAAGTATCTGCATAAAAGCGATCTATATAAAAAAAACACCTCCTCCTTTTCCATCAGTTTTCACTGTACTAAAATCGAAACCTTTAGAGCATGCCACTGGTTTTTAAAAGTAAGAGAGCGGACTTGAAAAGCAGCCTTTGATGTTTTAACGCCTAGTGATAGCAAATAGTAAACATAAATTGTCTTGATGCACTGCTCCCAACAGCACTACTTTTATTTTTACATTAACTGGGAAAAAAATATTTTGTTGTAACTGGTAGAACCATTGCAGGTTCTGATTGGCACAGTATTTTTGAAGACGCTGTTAAGTGCATTATATATGGTTTACGGTTATGTTCCAGTGTTTTTTTGTTCTTTGTGTTCTACAATTTTCTGAAATGGGCAGGATGTTATTTTCCTTTTATGAGAATCGTATTTCACGGACAGCCCAGCACAGGGCAGATCCATTCCGTTATTATTGTTGTGATACTGTTGGTGGTACATTTGTATTGCTGTGAATCTCAATGATAAGTCAAATGGATTTATTTGAGATTAAGTTTTGGCTCATTCTTTACCTCTATGTTTTGGGAGCCAAGTCTAAGATTTTTTGGATAGTTACTAAAAGGTTTTTATTTGATATAAATTCATACGTTCTTACAACTAATCGGACAATAATAAAGAAATAATACTTGGATGTAAATACAGCAAAATCTGTAAAAAAAAACAACAAAAAAAATAGTGTTAACAGCTTCTAAACGCACGTGTATTTGTTGTTTGTTTGAGCCGTGCTGGGGTTCTTTGTGTCTTTGTGAGAGTGAACAGACGGTGTACAGTACCGCACCATTGTTTCTCTCTGTAAATGAGGAGAAGTGGAGTGGTAAATCAAGCACGTCGTCATGGCGATGACCTTGGCCGATGTAACTTCTGTATTTTCTGAGAAGCGCTGTGGGTATCCGCCTGTGTGCTGCTGTCGTCATGACAACCGTGACATACTGTAGTTCATTGGTGTCTGCAGACTGATGCGGGTGAGTGTTGACCAGTGGGAAATTGCTTAAACTTTTCATACGATGTGATGAGTGCTATTTTCAGCTCATCCAGTGCTCACACATACAGAGAGATATAATGAGACGGTCTTGGCCTGGCCCTGAGATGGAGATGTAATGCTGCTCCATTCACTCAAGAGAAAGGCTGATTGGAGGTGGGGCTGAGCCGTCACCCACGGAGACCAGAGTAGGGAGTCATGGGAAAGACACACTGAGGGAATGAAGTGATGAGCCGAATATCCTTTCACACAATTCATCTCACACACTCTAACAGAGCTCTGAAAATATCCCTGAGTTTATTTCCTACAGTTGTGTGTCTATTTAATTATAAATACTAAATGAATTATAAATCAAAACTGTTTATATTTAGTGCAGTTTTGGTAAAGTTACTTTTCTTCAGTTGCTGACACTACTTTTTGATTTCGAGATAAGCCCAGTTATGGGGCATCTTGAATGGGATCACATACGGCGATGCGAATATGGAAGTTCCCGCGTAGTTCCTTGGGGCATTGCAGAGCTACGAATGCAATACAGATTAGATGATTCCACAATACAGTGGTTCCCCCAAGATATGAAATCAATCTGATGCAGGGTGGCGTTAGTATGTCGAACATTTTGTATCTCGAAGCAAGTTTTACATGTAAAACGCCTAATCTGTGCAACGACTCTCAGAAATAGAATAAGTAGATGGAAAAATGGAAAACCAGAGAAAAATCAAGAAATGTTTACACATTGTTAATGTAATAAATGATAATAAAACAGAATAAAACACAAGCAAAATACGTAATATGTTCACAAAAGTGAAACCTTACCTTGAGAGTGAAGCGATGTGTTGGAGGATGTGGAACGGATGGAAAACATTACGGCACCGCGTATGAAAGTTACCTTTCTCGAGATATTTCACGAATTACTGACACCAACACGGTTTCAAGCAGAAGCGCAGACAGATGGAGAGACGCTTCTGAGAACGCATCACAGGGTTTCTCTATGTTGCGCTACAGAACAGCACTTTCCACGTTATAAACTTTATTTCTTTTACGACACCTTGACTCTAACATTTGTTATAGCACATTATTAGTAATCTATACGTAATGTTTCGCGGTGTTGTGAAGTGTTTTGAAGCATATCAGCTCCCGGAAGCACAACGTGACATGACCCAGAAGCGCACCGTGACGTCATGACGTCGGGCGGAAAACACAGAAGAGCAGCTTGTGAATGTTCCTATCTTGAATTTTTCTTCAGATCTTGAAGCAAAACATTTCCCGTGAGACCTTTCGTATCTCGAACATTTTTCGTAACTCGAAGCATTCGTATCTCGGGCTACCACTGTACATCAGATAGTTCCTTACTCATTTAATCTGGTCCAGCTCAGTTCCAAAAGCTCATTTTATGAGCTACAACTATTGTTTCTTATTGTTTTTCGATCATTAAGGCCTTTACACACCTGTCCGAATTTTCATTCTAAAGTTTTGTGCGATAACGTGCCTCGATTTTAAATCAACAAAGAGAACCCACACATCGCACCGAATAAGTGGTGCCATTGAAAAAGAGTTCTGCTATATTGGTTGGTTTTCCACAAGGAGAACGACCAATGAAAGCTGTTCTTTTGATGGCGAGAGTTGGACGTAAAAGAGCCGCTTGGTGGAGCTCATCTTACATTTTCATAGGGACTTCATACAGAACATAAGAAGAAGAGCAGGAAGAAGATGGAGCAAATAAAAGAGCATATAGAATAAATCTGGGATGTCGAGCGGTTTATTCTGTCTGTGCTGATCACAGGGAGGTGTTTGACAAAAAATGTGGAGAAAAGAGAGGATTTATGGCACGCTACAGGCTTGTATTTGGGAGTCGATGTTAAACGGCATCTTCAGGCAGGGAGCGTCATTGCGTCTGTATTTCCTCGACCCAGAGAAAGAGCACCATGAGGACTTTCTTCTTGCGTTTCAGTCAGCGGCAGTCCATACAACCACTTGCAGGAAAGTTCTGAAATTTGGCAAACTTGCTGGCAAGCCTCTGACCTATAAGCTGACCAAATTTAAAGTCTCTAACTCAAACTGTCTAGAGCCACCACTTAACCAACTTTGCGGTTATGTTGCACCCTGAGTTGCCTAGAGATATGAAAAATGGTCCTTTAGGCCCTAATCTCCAAAGCCGTTTTTTCCAAAAGCTTTCGATTGGTATCAACATGTGTGGAACATGAAACTGTGTCGAACAGTTTTAGCTTGTAGCCCATTATGGTCAAAAATGGCTTTATTTACTGAACACCTTCATTAAAATTCTGAAAGTTAGCACTCTTGTTTGACGTGTCACAAAGGGGCCCAATAAATTTTAAGCCAGCGACACCTGGAGAGATTAAATTTTGAGAAAATGCTAATAAACTTTGGCTAGCTTTAGCTTATTGCCATAAATACCATCTTGCCCTTTTTCCTGGGTCTGGCCGAGAACATAGATACCGATATTACCATAGTTGATTGAACTTCCTGTCTCCCATATTGATCGAAAACCTACTCTTTCGAATTCTTCCCACACTGTTTGATTTTTACCATATTGGAACCAGAACATCTCCAGACCTTTCTGGCAAAAAGTTGGTGATTAGAGTCGTGGCTATTTCGATGGCGTCATGCCAGGTTGAGTCTGAAGCTGTATCCCAGCAACCGTTTGCTTAGACACCAAACTGAGTCATCAGTACCCAAAGCTGACCCCGAAACGGAATTCGCTGAGAGCACCACCTAATGGTCAAAAATAAAACTGATTGATTTCAATTGGTTTGTGCAATATTTAATCAGGTTTATTTTCATTTTATTTCTGCTCACATTTTGCCTGCGGGAACACTGGCCCCTGTATCACTGCTATATATTTTAAGTTCACAGTTATATTTTAAGTAAAAGCTGGTACTTTATATAAAACACATTGTGGGCAATTCACAATAAGCGTGAAAATTATATTCTGGTTGATCTCACACTCAATGCCAGAATTCATTTGATCATGAAACATATCCACCAGGTGGCACCAGAGACACACAAGCTTGATCTTATAGCTGAAACAGGAAAAGCTGGAAGAGCTGACCGACTCCTCTGAACTTTAAATAAGCATGAAAACCCACCAGAAGCGATTAAGTAATTGAGACGTGATGATCAGATCATCCAATGAATTGAATGAGATTCGTCCTTCTCCCCTCTTCCACTGACCTGAACCAGAGCCTATTCTAAAGCCACATACACAGCATTGTCACTTTGTGTGTGTTTATGAGTTTGCCTGGCTGTGCATGGGAAGATCTATCTCTTTCTGCTGTGTGTGCTCTGTGGGAACATCTTCATCACTGTTCACCCCGATCTAAACCCTCTAGAGGAACAAAGCTTTAGATCAGCACTCTGAGCAAACAAAGGCATGAGAACACACTCAGAGAGGAAAGCCATTGTTCTGAAATAGTGGAGCTTCTCTTTGATATGATGAGCTTGAAGAAGAGAGCTGCTAAAATGAAATCCGGGCCAGTTGTACCAGATCGAAACCCATTATTATGCGCCAATGATGGCATAAAGATGACAAAAGCTATGTGCATGCATCGTGGGTTTGATTGATTTTATTTTTTTCTTGGGTCTGAAAATATTCCAAAAGTTGTAATCTCCATTCACAACTATGGCATTTAAGCTCGTGCTCAGTAAGATACAATTTAAGAAAAGCGTTGTGTTAAAGGCATCCTGAACTGAAAAAAGGCAAATATTATTACAGTAAGATCCCCAGACAAGTTACATGCTAACACTTGACCTCACAGCGAGAGAGAGAGAGAGAGAGAGAGAGAGAGAGAGATACATACAGAATTAACTTAGGAAATAATTTCAACACCCCTTCCAGGACAGCAAGACGCCAATCCAAATGTTACTAGCCAATAAGAGCAAACTGCTATGAAGCCCTGCCCTGTGCCAGAAAGATTGTCAAATTTTATGAAAGTAAACTTTGAAAGTGTGAGTAAAAAGAGCTGTAGAAACACACAGCTGACCAATCTACTATCAGAGCCTATTCTGAAAAAAGTGGATAACAAGGAGCGAGCCAGTGCTTGGAAAAAACCCATTGTAGCTTCTTGAGAGGAATTTGGGAATTAACTGATGATGTTCTGTTCCAGGATCTACAGGAACAAAACAACTGTCATATCCACAATCAGAGCTGATTTAAAATAAAAAGAAAAAAAAAAGAGGAGCGAGCCAGTGTTTGGAATAACTCCGGAGTAGTTTCTTAAGCTTAATGTGAGAACTAAAAGAAAAAAAGGGAAATAAATAAATAAAATGCAAAAATGTATTCCATATTCAGAATCTGTGTATTGTCACACCTTATATATTTTGTTTTTCATTCATTCATTTTCCAACCCGCTTATTTCCCTTTTCGGTGCCTATCTCCAGCGCACATTGGGCGAGAAGTGTGGACAGGTTGCCAGTCCATCGCAGATATATTTAGTGTGTATGTAATATTGACTTTGCCTACATTAATAGAACGTAACATTGTACAATCTGTCAATCTTGAAAAAGCAAATACATTTTTTATTGTGTATCTGTGTGTATTTATTGTCTCCAGGTTTGGCACAATGTATTACCAAAGACATCCATTTTGTTTACCCCAGGGTTCCGCTGGTTCCAAGGTTGCAGGGCCTCATCCTTGCTCACATTCACTCCTAGGGGGATTTAGAATCTTCCACTTATCTGAAGCGTATTTTTGGACTGTGGGAGGAATACCCAGAGGTAACCACTCAAGCAAACTTTACCCCAAAATGCCCCTAGCTGACGATGAATCTCGACACGCGGCGTCTTATCGGTGTACGACCTGTATAAAAGTACAATCACAGATCTTTAATATTACCCTCCACAACAATCCAAGCTATGCAGCCTGTGGATTCATGTCGAAAGCAAGCATCTCTGATTAAAGATGCCTTTCCAGATTAACGGCTAGTTTCTTGCTGCATCATTAAGCACACAATGGCACCAAATAACTCCAAACAGCATGAACCCTGGCACTGAGTGTGTTATCACGCAAGCCCAAGGACAGCATTGTGACACACAAACACACACCACATGCTGTAGAAGACAGAGGAGATAAGAGAAGTGATCACTCTGGCTCTCGCTGGCATATGGACATGGCCGAGCACTACATCACTCTGTGTATGATGTGACGGCTCTAGATAAGAACGCAGGAATCACTCATGCTCTTCATCACTTTGAAAGTCTGTCCTCGTTGTGCCATCTTCTCCTTGCCATCTCGTCATAGCAACTCTTCAACACAAGCTTCCTTTCAGGATGCCGAATACACAATGATGTATTTTTCTTGATTTTCTTTTCTCAATATCATTCAGGGAAAACATTGCCACAAATCAACATCCACTTAATAGCACAGCATAAAAATAACTCAATCTTTGCTTGCCCCGTCAGTTTCTATTCATCTTCTGAATTATTCTAAAGAGCTGTAGGTGCTACAGCATGGAGAACCTGAATCCTTCTCGTGTCAGCTGCAGTAATACAGCTTTCACACGATGAACAGTCATCCACCAGCATCCAATTACACCTCTTCCAACCAGTTTTCGGGAACCATCCGGAAGAAATGCACTGCGTCTCCGTGAGCAAGTACGTACAGTGCGTGTCTGAATGATGATCTAAGGGCAAAAGGGATGACTTCTGTGACACACATTTATTCTGAAGGAGCGAGCAGACATATATTCACACAATCCCCCCTCTGTACTGGAGAGGAAGAGAGAGAAAGCAAAATAAATGACGGCTTGTATTTCTCACAGACTTCACACTTTAATTTAGGAAGCAATTATTTCAGATTTTCCACTTCAGAGGGACGGAAAGAGAGAACCTGCACAGAGGTGATGCTTTGAGCTGGTTGTATTTGGAGAATGTAATGGAAGGATACTTAAAAAAAAGGAAATGCGACAATGAGGCTTCATTGATCATCTTTATGTTGAGAAGGGTCTTCTTCATCGTGAAGATGGTTGATGCATCCTTCTGCAAAAACAAGCAGATGCAAAACCATCAGCAGATGCACTATGGCACTCCCACTGGCACGTAAACCTCCTTGAGCCAAGAGATGTATTATTAGTGAAGGATAATTTAGGTACCGGTATCTCCCCACAATTTCATTTTGTCTAACCATGTTGTGTATTATGTTATAATCATTTGAGTATTAAGTGTAATATTAAACTGAGAGAATAAAATGTGGGTTTAGAGGCTAATGGTACCTCTATCACAGAGACAAACCCCGCAACTTCCTCCTCTGAACAACAGAGGGAACCATAGCCCCACTAACTTCTTCCCGCTACACTACATTTCCCTTGATCCCTAGGTCCACATGGATTACTCACCCAGCTGAAGATCATTTCACCCCTCTACTTAACAGACTGAAAATGATCACACTTTGCGAAGTCTTGTTTGCCTACTGCTGCAATTCTGAGCGTTTACGACCTGTGCATGCTTACCTGCTGTGACCCTGCCTGTTCACCATTTACGAGTCTTACGAGTTAAAATGTTGACTTTTGTATCTCAAAAATGTAAATTTGGTATTTCAAAATGGCAACTTTTGGATCTTAAAATGTCATCTTTTGTATTTCAAAATGTCAACTTGTATCCCAAAATTTTGACTTTTGTCTCAAAATGCTGAATTTGTAGCAAAAAATATGGACTTTTGTATCTCCACAATTTTTGTATCTAAAAGTTTGACTTTTCAAAATTTTGACTTTTTTTTTCAAAAATGTCAATTTTTGTATTTCAAGATGTGGACCTTTTTATGTCAAAATTTCAGCTTTGTATCCAAAAATCTAATTTTTGTTTTTATACCTCAAAATGCATACTTGTATCTAAAAATTGTCATTTTTGTCTCAAAATGCTGCCTTTTGTTGCAAAAATGTGGACCTTTGTATCTCCACATTTAAATTTTTGTATTTAAAAATTTTGACTTTTCTCAAAATATCGATTTATGAGAATTTTGTATCACAAAATGTAGACTTTTGTATTTCAAAATGAACCTTCCTCAAAGGAGTTTGCATGTTCTCCCTGTGCTTGCGTGGGTTTCCTCCGGTTTCCCCCACAATCCTATAATCATGCGATTAGGTTAATGGAATAAGCCAAATTCCTCTTAGGTGTGAATGTGTGAGTTAATGTTGCCCTGCGATGAACTGGCGACCTGTCCAGGGTGTACCCCCGCCTCTCGCCCAATGTGTGCTGGAGATAGGCACCAGTAGACCCCAAAATGAATGAATGAACTTTTGTAAGTCAACTTTTGTATCTCAAAATCTCAAAGTTCTGTGAATGGACTCTAACCAAAACCTCAGCAATACAAAATCATTGATTCATTCGAGTGATGGGAATCTACTGCAGCTGGCACTCAAGAGCTCAGACTTTAGGAGAGCCCAAAGTTTAAAGGTCAGTCACAAGGGCTGAGCAGTGACTGTAAATCAGGGTTTGAACCCAAGATAGAAAAGGTCAAAAGTCAAGCCTTGTGGACCTCCAGAGACTCTTGTGGACCTCGAAGCTTTTCTGTCAGAGCCGATCCGGAAGAGAGAAGCCTGGCTGAAGGAGTGAGAGTGTGGGTCATTGGGTTACGCTTGCGTTTGGTCAGAGGACAAGCAGCAGAGCATGTTTAAAGGGCATTGCACAGGAATGAGACCAAACACATTCTTTTACCAGAATGCAAGAGCTCATGCTTTCCCCAAAAATATAGATGCACTTCATAAGGAAGTACTTTTAGGGAATTATCTTACATCAGGAATATTAACTCATTATACTGACATGTATTCAAGATTCTACTATTACAGAACTTTATATGTTTTACTACTCAATCATAATAATGCAATAAATTAAAGACATCAAAGAACATTTTATATCAGTGATTTTCAGCTCCTCAATCATTTAACCTCATGAAATTTAACTGAACTAGTATGGAGCGTTCGCTTCTATTGCATAAATCTTACATTTGGTTAATTATATATAAGAAAACACCACACCGTCTTCAGATAATTTTTTAAAGCCACTATTAAAGAGGTTTTCTCTTTCCATGATGCACAAAAATACGTGTTTCTCTAAAGAGCTTTATTGATGAAAATAAAACCATTGTTGGAATATTTCCTATGCAAATCACTCCAATACTGGAAGAGTGCATCTGTGGTAAAAACAAGTTGTATAAATAAACCTTCCTTGAGTGTTTACTGGAACTTTCTGACAGTGGCCAGTATAAAATTCAACAGGGTCTTTACAGGAGCGGTAAGAGCTTACTGTTGAATTGCTCTGTACAGTCGAGTAAAACAGGACAAGAACTAATTGGAAGGACACAAAGTCGCTGGCCAACCACAAAATGCCCCAGAACTCTGGGTAATTACTACTTTTCCACTGGAATGCGATAGAAATACTTATGTCAGAAACTATCTGTACAATTTAGAAAGAACCGGGTTATTGATGGCTGTAGATGTTTATTTTTCTCACCACAAATTGTAGAGTCATAAAGCGGTGACTGGAATAGAGGGACATAGGAACCAGCAGGATATAGTACAAATATGTGCAGGGTACAATTGTAAAAGAGATGGTCTCAAAGAATGTGAGTCAACGCCTTCACTTGATTATAAATGTGATTTTTGATGCTTCCTTAAAAAAAGATGACTAAAAAAAACAACTATAATTTAAATATGAAAAGTTTGTCCTTGGAGATACGTGTGTTAACAGATGGATTGACTTGATCACTTCTGTTGCTGACCTCAGTAGGACTCTTCTACCAAGAGATGTTCTAGGCTAGCGCGGAAGAGCGAGAGAGAAAAAGAGCAGAATGCTGAGGAGATCTCTTAAATTGATGGAAGCCAATCAAAATAGCATGCAGAATTGGCATTTTAAGATTCACCAGTAAACCTCAGCACACATAAAAGTTTAAAAGTACTCATTGTTTCATATCACTCATGAAATTATCTCCACACCTGTGCCTCTTCTTTTCACCCATCACTGTTCAAACATCAGTAACACTTCCTTTGATATTCCTTCACTTCTTCTTTCCTCACATTCAGTTCAACGGTTCACTCCTTCTGAATCTCCATGATAAGTTCCTGCAAACTTGGATCTCCTGTGGACTCTTGTCGTGTCTTTACAGGGTTTCTTCATTTTCCCTTCCCTGCTGAATATTTACTTACCTGCTACTCAACTCTTCAGCCCTTAAGAGCATTGGGGGTCCGCTGCTCTCCTTGGACTTCTCCAGAAACAACTTCCTGAAACATTTCTGAAAATGCTGAGTGTTGTTCCTTTAAAGGAACAAGCTTGTTTAGTATATAGTTGAATGAATGTGAATAAGCAGAGTCTTTTATCTATCTAATCTGGTGTTCCTCTCTGTTTTTCTCGGCACTGTGACAAAAAGAAAGCAGAGCACAATACCTTTACTGTATGTTATGCAGCTGCTTTTTCCCTTCTGTCACACCTCTCCTTCATAATGATTGGTAGAAAAGTTCCTGCTCTCCATTCTCCAACACCACCTTTTATCTCAAGTCTGTAATTTACATTTCTCCTGATGCATTCATCAAATCCAACTAATCTTCTCCATCTTATTTTGCATATATTTGTCTTTTCCCCCCTGCATTTCATCTTCCATCACCAATTCAACAAGTAAATGTGTGTTTGCATGAGGTCACATCTCTTTGAACCCCACCCGAGCCTCCACAAGTCGGCAGACGATCAGAGCCAGACCAGAAGCATCCACCAAGCAATTGTGAATGAAACTTTACCCACTTTAAAAAGACAGAATGACAGAAAAAAGAAAGAGGGAAATAAAAGTACCTCCAGACTTGAAACCACAGCCGGCTTAAGTTTTATGGGAAAATACTTCACATAAGTCTGATTCCACAAGAAACAGACTCACAAGCGAAGATACCACAATGTTTCTTCATAGACACATGCGTTTTCACTTAAAGTACAAAAGTGTCGCTATTTTTTGATGTAATTACAACTGTCCAGTCACAAACAAACGTAACATATTGTGGAGGACTGCAGAATATTTGTGAAAAAAAAAGAATAAAAATGAATGTCTGAGGTTCAAAATGAGAGGGTGGTTCTGAGACAGTAAAGACGGTAGGGGTTGCTTTGTGTGGTTTTAATTATCTAGACTCCAGGGCTGTGGGCAAGCGTCTGTATCTGTGTCGATGTGCGCGAGTGCGTGTGTGTGTGTGCACTGTGGGTATGTGACTTTGCCAGGATGTCCCATGAGGCATAGCGCTGACGCCTCACAGCCCTGCCAAACCAGCCACAGACACCCCTTCTCTTTCAAACACTGCGAAAAAAAAAACAAGGCCAGGCCCGGCCTCCAGAGTCATGTGGCTGTAGCATTGGGGCAGCGGCGTGGCCACATCACATCTGAATAAACAATAATATGAGTTTAAACAAACACAAAGGTTTGAAGAATGCTAGAGCGTCATTATAAAATGAGAAATGTGTTTAAACTGACATCATACTCTCTCTTTCTAGCCCTCTGCTGAAGCAGACTAAACATTAGGAAGAATATTCAATATCACCATCATTAAATCCTTTTTCAAAAGCCACAGAGGTGAAAGGTGAGCTGATGACGGGAGATTAATATGTTTGAACTTGAATTACAAAGGCACAGACATAATTTGGGTGGTTGCAACTTTTGTTTAATAGTACATACTACGCAATCCCTTCCACACTGCCTAAACTTCACATGGTGGTTTGTAAATGTAAGGCTGTGGTTCTAACCAGGTGCAAAAGATCCCTAAATTCTAAGCTTACAAGATATTAGTAATTCTAATGGTTCACGCCTGTGTCGTTTGTTTCCTTTCCACCCGTTGGTGTTCTGCCTCACCCCTTCCCTTTATATTCTTTCACTTATCCTTCCTCACAGTCAGTTCTATGGTTCACTCCCCCAGACTCTCCATGATCAGTTTCTGCAATCTTGGATCTCCTGTGGACTCTACAGGGTTTCTCCATCTCCGCTCTACTGCTGACTCCATAGTTACCTGTTACTCACCTCTTCAGCCTTGAAGACTATTGTTGTTCTGCTGCTCTCCTGGGACTTCACCAGTGACATTTTCCTGAACACCTGATTACAACGCTAGACACTCAAAACGACCACTAAATTCAGAGCTCAGACGATATTAGTTCCTCTATTGGTTCACACCTGTGTCCCTTGTTTTCTTTCCACCCAACACTTCCCTTTATATTCCTTCACTTCTACTTTCCTAACGGTCAGTTCTACGATTCTCTCCCCCGGACTCTCCATGACCAGTTCCTACAATCTTGGATTTCCTATGGACTCCTGCTGTTATTCCACGTGGTTTCTCCATCTCCACTCCACTGCTGACTCCCTAGTTATCTGCTGCTCACCTCTTCAACCTTGAAGTCCACTGTCCAATGTGGCCTCTTTTCTGTCTCCCTCTCACTGTTGCGCTGCATATCACTCATCAAATTATCTCCACACCTGTGCCCTATCTCCTTTTTTTCTTTTCATCCATCACTGTTCGAACATCAGTGGCAATTCCCTTTATATTCCTTCACTTCTCCTTCTACGGTTCACCCCACCGCCCCCCCCCTGAATTTTCGTGATCAGTTTGTGCAATCTTGGATCTCCCGTAGACTCCTATTTTGTCTCTACAGGGTTTCTCTTCCTCCAGATTGGAATTTGTTGTTTGGCAAAAACCAGGGGACAAAGGATGGGTTTTACGGTCATGTTACGAAAACCTCGAAACGATGCCCTGTTTCAATTCGATTGCTGATCAGAAGTTTAAAGTAAAAGTGAAATCACGACTACGTATGGAGAGAGCCATACAAGAGATTTGAGTGTATTTGTTCACCCTTTAACAGATAGTCCAACTTGATAGATCTTCGCTTGAGCTTTCATCCCATGATGGGTTTTTGTGTGGTATGAAGTTTGCTTGAGTGAATACCCTTGGGCGATATTTTGCTTTTGTAGGAAATAGAAGAATATTGTCATTTTGCAAGCTGTAATGGGACCTTCTTTTATCCATATAAATGTGATGAATAGGCCACACGCAAAAGTGCATTTCTTCTTGCTGATGTGTTGTTGACTAATTGGTTTTGTGTATTAAAGTGAATCCAGACAGTCATAGTGAAGCTTTTCAAGTTGCATGGGTATGAAATCTCTTAGAGGAACGCTTGGTTGCCAGTTTCACTAAAAATAAAGCCTTAAGTGGTTTCTTTGATGCAGGCGAGTCACAGTGTGTATGTGTGAACGGCGTCATTGAGACAAATAAAACGTCTATGTTGCTTGTTTTGTAAAAAACAGATTCTGTTGAAATAGTGCGGTATGGTCTGTGTTAGTTGAGGATAACACTGAATACGAATATAATAATTACTTTTAGATGCAATCGTGTCAGGGTACATGCTTAGCAACACACAAACTGCTGTTTTAGTACTGCTTTGAATTTAAACAGTCATGAACTGAAGAGCCCACACTTGCTGGATTTTATGACATTAGTTATTTGAAAAATAAATTCACAGCTAATAGAGTGAAGTGACCAAGTAACAGGTCTACATCTCAGGTGAACACTGTACCTCGCCTACGTTACATGCTAACAACTGTTCAACCTAAAATAAAGGCCTCTACACGCAGATCCAAATTGAGGTTCGCACGAATCTTTATATGGATTCTTAACAGGGTGCACTTCCTGGGTGCAAGTAAATTTGATTGCAGTGACACTCTCTGCCTCAAGATGGCATTTGCAGTCCAACAGAATAGCGCACAACAAATCTTCTCTTTTCTACGTATTTTTATCATCTTTATGGTGTCAAACAACATCCTGTCAACAGTATAAACTGTACGACATCCATGATTTTGTTCAGTGTTCTTTGACTTCTTCTATGTCTGCCTTTTCCTGTGTGAAGTGGTTATGAAAATGTGGGATGAGTGGCTCTTTTATGTCCTTTTTATGTAATCAAAAGAGCCAGTTTGGTGGTTCTCTTTGCGAAAAACCTATTTCCAATTTCCAATATGAAATTCAGACAGACGTGTAAAGATCTTAGGATCCTAATATGAAAATTACAGTGGGCAGCAAGGAGAAAGAAAAAAAAGAAATGTTTTCATAACATGTTTTTCAATGCTGTGTTGCTTGTTTTTATATTGATAGGACTTTATGCAAATGTGAACTACATCGACAGTGTTGAATGACAAACAGAAACATTTTTGTTTTTTCGCTAACCACCTACCCAACATTCAGAATCAACAGGGGATGAAATACATATTACCCCTCAGTGTTTGGCACTTTCATATTAAATACTAAGCAGGAGCATTGTATAAACCCCCCTCAAAGGTGTTGGATCGGGTTCAGATCAGGAGATCGATTACCTTCACCTTGTTCTTCTTCAGAAATGCAGCACTAGCTGTAGACGTGTGTTTTGGATCATTGTTGTGTTGGAAAAGTGTGCAGAGTGATGGCAGCATCTTCTCCATCAGTATTGAGCAGAAGATTGTTGAGTTCATGATGTCATTGATTAAATGCAGCTCCCCGACACCAGTAGCACCACATAGTGACACTGCCACCACCATGTTTCACTGTAGGCACCATGTTTCTCACTGTAGGTTTTTCTCCTGAGATTTTAATTGGGGTAAACTCATTTTACATCACCGGCTGGAATGAATTTGCTGGGAACATCATTTTTTTGAGGGGGCAAATTAACAAATCTTGATTGCAATCAATGTCCCACATTTGTTGGAATAGTTTGTAGTTTAGTTTCTCATAGAAAATGTTGATTCTGAAAGGAAACCATCACAGGCCTTGCAGAACTAAATTGGTGACCCACTGTACTCCTGAACAAAGGTGAGCAATAACAAAACCCCATTGTGTGAATCTGCTGAACACCTCCGGCTTCCTCTTATTGTTTTGATTTATCGGATAATTTGGAGAGAAGCACTTTGAATTAAAGCAGCGAGTGAGGGGGTTGAGAAAACGAAGGTCAGGCTGATCCTCAAACCTCGGCTAAGCACCATGATAAAGAAAAGGAGGTTTCCACACAGAGGCCTCTTCTTTTATTTTTCATTCCCCCACTCACACCTGTTTACTACAGGAAGCGATGATGTCATCCTCTCAACCCTCTGGCCACTGGCAAAGAGGAGGGAAAGAAAGAGTGGGTGGATGAGCAACAAGGAGGGTTTATTTATTGGTGATCCACTTTTTTTCTTTCAACTGTGTGAGTTTATGCTTTCCTCTTTCATTCTCTGTCCGTCTTTCTTTATCATTCTCCCTTTTCTATCCCTCAAAGAAATGAATTTCTCCTCTTTATACGCCTCTGTCTAATTACTTTGGAGAGGAAGGGGGAAACAAGAGGGACAGAGGAAAGAGGGGCTACATACAAAAGGCGACAATACGCCACATTCTTGTTGAAGCGCAATAAAGAAACAAGTTCTGGAGGGCTACGATGGAGTTTAATAAAGACTCATTCCAGCAGGAGAGGCAGGGGGATGGGGGTCTCCGAATGCATTAATCAGCACGATTGGCTTTTTGGATTCTGGAACGGAGAGCTCTTATTGGACGGAGCGCTGTGAGGAGGAGGTTGTTTTTGGTTGAAGCTGCTGTGAGAAAGGGGAGACCCTGACTCGTCGGAGGCTACGCTGCCTGACCTTCAGCACACAAACACACAGAAGGATCACACCTCGTAGAATGTGGAGTGGGGTAATTAAAACTTCAGGAGGAGGGAGCTTTGGAAGATTGGCCCAAAAAAAAGCCAGTGTGTGTGCGTGTGTGTGTGTCCCTGCTGTGTCAGCCCCGCAGACAGACATCTGCCTCATTATCAGCAGCACTTTGCTGCATGAGCTCCATTATCCATCTCTCAAGTGTTTCTCCACTTAGCGCCTGTGAGGTAAATGAAAACATTTCATTCTAATTCCACCTGACTGTGCTGATGATAATAATTGAATTGATGCATTAACTTCTGTCATGTACGCGTCAAGCAAGAGACGATTGCTCTGTTTGAAAAATTAAACAATGTATTCACTGGGTCTCCTAGAAAAAAAAATGTTCTTAACTGATTACGGAACCTATTACCGTAACTAACCCCCAACTCTATTTGATTTTCCTAAGCTGAGATAGACATTCCAAATCGGTTGCTATGGTAAACAGTATGGTTGCTATGGAGGGGTCAGTAACATAATATAATGTTCAGCATGTCCATATGAGTAACGTGGCACAAACCACACATTTGTATGATTTTCCTAAGGTGAGATAGAAATATGCCAAATTGGTTGCTAGGGTAAACAGTTTGGTTGCTATGGAGGGGTCAGTGACAATGTAATATTCCCCATATCAATGCGAGTAAAATAACCCAACTCCAATGTCTCTGATTGTACTAAGCTCAGATAGAAAAATACCAAATTGGTTGCTAGGGTAAACAGTTTCGCTGCTATGGAGGGGTTAGTGACACAATGTAATATTCTGCATGTCAATACGAATAACATGAACCAAACCCCACATTTCTATAATTTTCATAGGATGAGATAGAGATGCGCCAGTTTGGTTGCTATGGAGGGTGGTGTCAGAAAAATGTTTTGGTTGTTACCATGATTAACATTAACAACCCCCTCCATTTCTCTTTGACGTTTCATCTTGATGAAATTTTCGGTGCCCTTTCCTTTTCATTCTGAATGGCGATAATAATTCAAGCTTAAATATTTAACCCCTTCTAGAGTCTAGGGTTCAAATAGTTTTGGATTTTGGCTGATATGTTCTTGCACTGATGGATAACCTCCACAAGTGTGGTGATTTAGACATTTCTATGAGGTTCCCAGTTTGACAGTTTGTACCCTAAGTAAATATAAAATTTCCCAGCATTCTTAGGGTTTTAAGTGAAGTGAAAGTTACAATAGGACCAAGTATGGAGTGACCCATACAAGGAATTTGTGCTCTGCGTTTAACCCATCCAAGTGCGCACACAAAACTCACCATGAACACACACCGGGAGCAGTGGGCAGAGGCTGAGGCGCTTGGGGAGCTGTGGTAACTGGTGACTTGCTCAAGGTCACAACAGTAATGGTTGTCACAGGAGGAGGAGAGTTTCAACACTCATCCCACCTTCGACTCCCGGTGGAGCTGGGGATCGAACCAGCGACCTTATGATCTCCAGTCAATCAGCCTATCCACTAGGCCACAACTGATAAGATATAGCCATTTTGTACAACTTGGCAAAGTTTGGTAACGGAAACACAAATGGTCTAGGAGGAGATACTTTTATAGAATGTTTTGTCCTGAGCAAAATAAGAAAGACATTGTCAAACTTTGACAAATCAGGTGTTGACAAAAAAAAGTCACAGTTAAAAGCCTGGAAGATAGAACTAATAATGACATCGCGTTTGGAAATACATCAGAGCACAGAGAACCCTTCCAAGGACAGATCTGCTTCTGCTGCTCTGACTGAGTCTGTGGTAATGTATCGAGGTACACCCAGCAATCGAGTAGAAAGAGGTTTTTGTAAGCGCGTGTTTTCGAGTGTGTGTGGTGGAATTCTTCTGCGTCAGTAGAAAAGGAGCTCTATGAAGGTGAACTGGGGAGAAGACCAACAAAAACAGCCTTTCACCCTCACACACACGGCCTCAGTAGAGCTTTACCGACTCTGCCCCATGTCGAGGACCGAGACAAGTCAAAGGAACATTTCACTACAACATGTAAAAAAGGAAACAAGAAAAACATGCCAAACTTCCCCTGTGGCGTCAGCTACATTTAGAGGTAAAGGGGCCAGTCGCTAGTGACTGAAAGAGTCCTTCAGGAAGAAAACACACAGATTAATCACCTTAGATTACAGAGGTGTGTTTTATAAAAAGCTTTAAAATACTGTTTTTGATTATTGTTCACTTGTGCCTCAGTTTGCTGGCGCCTATTGGGATTCGACCGGAAGCGCTGCTTCTGTAGCAACGGTGGTGGCTTCTTTATATTTGAGCAATTCCACCTGGACCTTTTCCACACTCCTGCAGAGTTCGCAGCAAAGAGAAGAGAGGCCACACTGCAACCTCAAACGTCTCGCCTCAAAGAGATCTCTCACCTTTTGGTTCTTTGTTATTTAGAAGCAAAGTTTGTTATTCTGTCTCTGTGTGTGGACTGGGGTTGAAGAGTCTCCAGAAATGAATCCCATTAACTCAATATTTGATTTATATGATGTCCAGGGCACGGACAAACCTGTGGTTACGTTTCTGAAAAACACACTGTGATTCCATTAAAAAAATCAATTCAAAGAGCAAAATGTGAGTGGAGGAGGGAATGATTTATTTGCGACAACATGCTTTTGCGGTTTCTATGGTTACGTGTGTTATGTGTCTTTGACCATGCATTACAGGACTGGATGAAAACAAAAAGAGACACATTGATTTTTCATTTAATTCTTCCGCTCCTTTTCCATTACGTTTCGATTGCCTTAAGGCTGGGCCTGGGCAGACGGTATAGCAAGGGATTCTGTAACTCTTGGACTTGATTTGTAACGAATAATTAATGTGTTTCAGATTGAATCCAATGTGTTGACTCCAATTTCTTTAAGATATACGCAGCACCATAAAATGAGGCTGATTTCAGTTATTTCCAGATTAGGAAGGTACGGAGCCCAAGTCAGATACACTTGTTCTAGCATGTGTTCACTTGCAAAAGCAAACAAATTGTTTTTCGGCTTTTGCTTTAGTCAAAACCAATTAAACATCTCCTCCTAGTGCATTCCAGCCACAAAACTTTGCCAAATTTCCTTGGTTATGTCTTCTCAGACTGGTAACAGAATACGTACCTACGTACGTAAATTTCCTTGACTGTTATGTCTTCTCAGACTGGTAACAGAATACGTACCTACGTACGTAAATTTCATTGGCTTAACACTGGATCAAACTTTGTAAAACTGTAACTCAAACTGAGAACCTCAGAGAAACTTCACACACAATACTTGTGGAGGTTTCATTTATACGACTTATGGTTCAAAATATATATGCATTAACTTAAGTGCGAATTTGCCCTAGTGGTGGAGCTGGACGTTTTCAGTTAGAGGCCCCAAATTTGGTCAGAGGCTTGGCAGTAAGTGTACCAAATTTCATAACCTTCCCAGAAGCGGTTCATAGGGCTGGCATTGACTTCAATGGCAAAAACAACATAGAATAATAATTAAAAAAAACAATGGAAACTATAGGTACCTTTGCAGCTTGTTCACTAATTATATTTATTTAGAATTATATTTATTTAATATATTTCAAAATAAAATTTATTAGGGCTGTAAGAATGGATCAATGCACAATTTATCGCAATACAAAATTATATCGTCTAGGAGCTGAAGCACATTCGCCTCTTATAGTGATGGTGCCTCTAGTTACTTCTGAAACTTCTTTCCCTTTTTTACTTTTCGTTTTATTTAATATTTACCCAGAGACAATTATCCTTTATGCACATTTTAAAACGAGCTCTTGCAGTTCTCTTAAGATTAAAAGAGATGACTAAATGCAACATTAGCACCGCCCCCTAGTGGATGAATGATATAAAATGCTCTAATAAAACTAGACCCTACCCTGCAAACATGTCAAAGAGACGTCCTTCCAACGTTTAGTTGGTTCAGAAGCAGTTAAAACAATGTATTTGGACCTTTTGGCACAGCAGATGGTTGATGGGTACCCTTTTTAGTTTGCGGTCTCAAAACATTTTAACACACAGTGGAACACAATAGGGTTCTGTACTCGTCTTCCACTGTCTCTGAAATGTTAAAACTGTTAGATTTGTGCACATTTAAGACTTGTTTGAATTGAGCAAAAGAGGCAAATTCTGAAAGGAAGTGGGTCACAAGGCTTAGTGCAAGTAGTTCCTGACTAAAAAAGTGCTTCTTCTTCCTCTGGATCTCTCTTTCTACCAGAATGAGAGAGCCATTCTGAGCCTATTTAGTCGTGTTTACTAAATTGCCGATAACACTTGAATGATGGAATTTTAAGCTAAACACAAAACAAATTGTTTCTGGACATCACTAATCGTTTTTTTTTATTTACTCAAGTGCATTCAACACCACCCAGCCAGCGATTCTGAAGGACAAACTGGAGAAGAAAATGATAAATCACCTGCTATCAGAATTCTGTTTTGTCATGTCTGGGTTTTGTAGATATTGTAGATTTATCAACTCCGGGAAAGAAGCTTGTGCCAGACAACACATGCTCTCACTCACAACCAGGCTCCTCATGTGCCAACCACTGGAACTATTTAAGGGTCAGCAGCCACTGAGTGGAAAATCAAAAGTTTGCGTGTGCTTGTGTGTGTGTGTGTACACACATCGCTAACTGCTCTCGCTTTCAAAGACCTCTTTTAACTCTGACAGAGAAAGAAAGCAGTTATCTGTCTGCAGAAGAGTGTGTACTAATCTGTGCTATGCCACCACACTCAGGGCACCACATTAATCACAACGTTACAAAAAATATTCCAGTTTAAATAAACAACACTACCCAGAGCCAGGCTAAGTGCACCAATGCGGACGAGGCACATTCACAAACCACTAATCTCTTGGGTGTAGCTTATAAAACTGAGACTGTGTGTGTACATGAGTTCTTTACATCCACACACGTAAAAATAGAGGCAAGGTCTAAGTATTTTTCAATCATTGGGATGTTGCAAAAACACAACAGCACGGTCACAGAATGTTTGTGTGGCTCTCAACTTTAGTAACGGAAAAGATAACAACAATAATCAAGTAAATGTAACTGCAAGCAGTAATACATGGCCAAACTTCAAGAAGCTAAAACAAGTCGATTTAACATATTTCCTTTGGATTCTAGGCAAAATGATCTAAAACAGGGGTGTCAAACTCAAATCCTGGAAGGCCGGAGCCCTGCACAGTTTACTTCCAATCCTGCTCAGAGAGACCCAGACCTGAAAACAGCCTAAAGGACCTAACGAGCTGCATCAGGTGTATTTGGTTGAGGTTGGAGCTAAAGTGTGCAGGGCCGTATCCCTCCAGGAACTGAGTTTGACACCCCTGATCTAAAACGTAAAAATTCAAGATCTTTAGCTCTATTAGGAGGTTTATAACCTTTGACCTTAAGGTGGCGCTGTGACCAGCATATTGTGTTGTCAGTGTTAAGCACTGTTGACTCACACAGATGTTTGGGGCCAATATGTTGTAGAGATGCGTCTTCAAATTAGACTCCCCATGTAGCCGTTGAATTTGTCATAGCGTTAATGTAATCAATCCACAGGAAATTCTCAATTGACAGGAAATTCAATCGACAGTAAGGTCTGAGGATGTTCTGATTTGAATCAGGGAAGAGTTTGAAAGACTGGGTTTTCGACCTAAACTAATAAGGTGGACAAGAAATGTAGCTGCAAATGGTAAAATAATATCACCAGAAAAGAAATCAAGAACAGATTTTGTACCATAGCATTTTTATAAATGTTTTCATCTCTTTTTACCACAAAATGACGCTGCTACAAAAACTTGTTGAGCAATCAATCAAAATGCTCAGACTCAGCATGATGGTTAGAACATATTGAGACCAATTTTTTGGTTTTATATGTACAGATATAGAATTATAAAACAAAAAAATCTCCTGACCCCTAGGGGGCACTGTGCTGAAACTCGGCAGGTAACCTTGGATCATGATTCTTATCACATCCACCAAGTTTGGTGTTGATATACTAAAGCATTACTGAGATATAGCCTTATGGCCATTTTGGTCATGTCACAATCATTCACAGCCCATTTCTAAACACATTGGTGCTTCATCTTTACTTCAATAAATTTTAGTCAGCAGATTACGATCTGGAACAAATTTGGTGACAATCTGATAATTGGTCTAGGAGGAGTTTCCAAAAGTAGGCTTTGACAATCATTTAAAATGGTATCTAATTAGCATAACGTACAGTAACGTAATATAGTGCATTGGAACAGGTCTGAGCCAAGGATTAAGGAGAATTGCTGAAGCTTTGTTGGTTACAGCAATTTGCTGTCGGTGGTACGGTGAATTGTATTGTTTCCTCTGTTAGTGGGTAAGTCTACAGAATATCCCCATGTAAAATAAAGTATTAACGAATAATGTTGAATATAAAAGAAAATACATGTACATTATGTGCATTTAGCAGAAGCTTAAAGAAGAGTTAGTTGCTTTTTAAGAGAGACTCTGCTTCTCAGATAGAGATTGGAACAGGAACTGGATTTTTTTAATGTACTCCTTGAATGTTAGCTGCTCATTGAAGATCATTCCAAGGTCCTGGTTTGAGGTGGCGGGAAAGATATTTGACGACTAGTTCTATGGTAAATCATGCTAGACAGTCGGGTCAACAAGCAGTTCTGTCTTTGCCATGTTGAGATGTAGATGATGGGCCTTCATCCTGCTGTAAAAGTAGAGTTATCAGGAAAGAAAGACGAGTGAGGTCCTCAGCATATCAATGGTAGGAAAAGTCATGTTTGTAGATGAAGGGACTCAGGGAGGTGATGTAGGTCGAGAAGAGCAGAGAACCAAGAACTGAACCTTGTGAGCAGCTGCTCACTCTCTAGATGACTCTTGAGACAACAATAGACATTTCCATTTTGTGCAGGCTATATATTTCTTTGTTAGCCCAGTTGTACAGCAGTTGGGATTGAATAAACATTTATTTAACAGTGGACATTTTAACGTCGAGATTTCAATCACAGAGAATTAAAACTGGGACCTTCTCAGTGACAGGAACCAGGTTTGTTAAAATTGCCTTTCTGAGTTTTGACTGAATATTTGCCTTTAAATGAGTTTTACCACATCTAAAATGCTCCATAATCCATTTATTGTGGCAGCATTTCATTACGTTTTAGATCCACGTCTCAAAATGGATTGTCTCGGCTGTTTTTAGTCTCAACCCATCTGTCAGAGCAGAACCTGATGGATGAGACTTTCTCTAAATATTTAATAAAACCACTAACATTTCAGGGTTAAAACTGTTGACTCCTAAATACCTGGTGTTTCAAGCTGAAACCATTTTTGGTTATATCCAAACTCCCAAAAATCTACATCTCTTGATAAAATATGAACTTTTGAAATGTACCCTTCCTTTACTCTCAACACTGTTTATATAATGTATTGTTTGAGTAAAAAAGCACAAAGCTCTGAAAATAAAACATCTTTTTTGGCTACATGAATGAATGAATGAATGAAATAACCTTTATTTGTCACATACACTGTTAGATGCAGTGAAATAAGACCTCTCTGGCCACAAACATAGACAAGATGAGGACAGGCTAGTGTTCAAAGGTAGCATTTGAGAAAGACACACAGAAATGGGTATACATTGGGTAAGGTAGCTCAAAAAAAGCCTTTTCCTCACTGTCCTTCAGAGGGCAGTCTGGAGCAGGTTAAAAAAAGCCATTGCAACCAAGCACATTTAGACATAAAACAGAAAAAAAAACATTGCAAGAGTCAAGGAAAGTGCTGGGGCCGCTGCAGTGAACAGCCGACATTTTCCTGCTGCCATTAACGGCTCTGTACTCATGGCCCGTTCAGATTACAGTGGTTGGGAGAAGTTGTGAGAGGAAGCGTCTTGTTATCTCGTATGCTCTCAGGGGAATATTTTGACTCATCTGTTGACCTCTGGAAAAGCCAGATGAGAGAAGTTAATTTGGGTCAAAAGCTGTAAATTTTCACAGATTTTTACTGTCCATCACCAGTCTCCTTTTTATCCAACATCCGTTGCATAGCTGTCTGTCTCTCCCCGATGAATGATATCCAATGGTTTCTGTTTGACTTAAAATGCTGTGAACAATGAAAGGTAGCTAAACAAATTAACAACTGTCTATTACTGTGATCTACAGTACTCTCTGCATCCCTTGGTTTTCTTGGGAGATTATTAATCGGATGGTTGCTGGATGTTTGTGCAATTAAGGATGGATGTGATACCCTATGGTGCATTGCCAGGTTGTAACCTTGTACTGAACCCTGAGGGGGTTAATAAATAATTCAACTTATTTCAAATGACAACATTTTTTGCTCAACAGTTTAGCGCCGCTGTTTATGCAATATAGCAAAACATATCACATTGTTTCCTACCTGTATAATATTTGTAATCATTTATTAATGTAAAAGTCAGGCTACTTTGGTGTCTGTATTAGAAATTCAGTTATACTAACTGCACTTTAGCTGTGTACTAAACGGTTTGTGCTACAATGATACAGTAGTTAGATTCTGATGTGTCTAAGCCCAAACTAGAAAGACCATGTCTGCTGCCCCTCTGCTGCTAATGTTGCAATTGGTCAATTTGTGTCTGGGGTGTGTATAAGAAAAAAAAAATTAAAACTTCAAAGTTTTCTTACATGCATCACTGTAATCTAATAAAATGGTAGTTTGTTATTTGTGTGATTGTACATTTACAAAGTAAATTGCTTACCAAGATAAAAAAAAAATTGTTTCAACAAAAATAAAAAATGAAGCAAGTCTTATTTCAACTTAAATGGACCTTTCAAATTTTATTTAATTTATATTGTTTTTAATTGTGTAAGCTGAGAAATAAAACGGTAAACATCTGCAATTGTCAACTGAACCATAACTAAAAGAAAGAAAGAACATTGCATACTATTGGTGTTTTTATGACAGCTCAGGATTCTAACAATAATGAGCTTAAATCCAATTTTTACTCTAATTCTCAAAGAAATCCATTATTAGAAATCTGCATTTATTTCAACAAATCGTAAACAGAAGCGAGTAAATAGAGAGTGAACCCAGAATGCTATGAAACACAGCTAAACATTGTAAATGTTCTGAAAATGTAAAGACTGTGTCTTTTCTCTCTCTCTCTCGAAACAAAGAGAGAGAGAGACATGATCTAATCTTACAAAACTCTGTGAAACTTTTGTCCCAAAACGAAGCAACATGGGTGAAACCTCCCGTGGGCCGACCACCACCTGCAGTAGGGGCATAAGGGACCTCAGCAGCCCAACCTCTGACAAAGAATCTGGTTTGAGGGACATTGAATGTCACCTTGGTCGGGTGCGAAGAACCTGTGTTCGTGCAAGAGGCTGAGAGGTAGAGACAGCTGGGCGCACCTCCACACATAGCCTGTGTTCTGGAACCCAATCTCTGGAGAGGGGACTCTCCACTACTGAGGAGTTTCCCGTGGTGAGAGGTGCTGGACTGCTGCGGACTTTCTTAAAACTCCACAGCTTACTGCCATGTGTTGGAGGACTGCCCCCCCCCCCAAATATGTTGTTTGAGGACTGTTTCCCTCTCTCACTGTTGTTATTTGTGCTTACTTGAGCCTAATGATGCACCCAGCTTTTTAGGTGTCCATGGGAGGTGTGCTGGAAAGTGCACTCTATTGTTCTCCTGGGTGACTTCAACTCCACATGAGGAATGACGATAACATCCATAGAGACATGATTTGGAGGATTTGGAGGTTTCAATCAAAACACTGTTTTAATGTTTTAATACTCAGTATATGTTGATGGTATAATGGTAACAACATGAAGATGTTTTATTTAAGATCTTGATCACATTGGGGATCAGTAGTGAGGACTGTTCTCAGTGTTAAACGCTCTCCATTTTCTCTCTCTCTCTCTGCTGTAACTGCTGTGTGCCAAGATGGAAAAACATTTAACGCTGCAATAAAAATGGCTAAATGAGGTGTAATGGTGTCTGTGTTTATGTTTATTAAAAAGGCCCAGCCAGCGTTTGCCATTCTAACAGATTAACAATTGAAACCATATTGGAGAGTTATGATTTCACTGGGACACTGCTTCGTCTGGTGCTTCTGACAGTTCGTTCCAGTGGCGTAGTCTTTCAGATACAGATGGATGTGTGCTCTGTGTTTGTTCCTTCAGTGTCTCGAGGCAAAGCTGACGGCAAAACAGCTCAATCTCCTCCAAACTGCTTGGACTCTCTTTGATTTATTCCTGAGAGCCTGAGCAGTTTGAACGTTTCAATGTGCTCATGGAATATTGAGTGTTCTCACTTGATTCTCCGGGGTAAACTGACATTTATTTTAATGTGTTGTGAAGTATTTCTTTCTAAAAGTCGAAGCTGTAAATGCGTGCCATTCCTTACCCTTTTCCAGGTGAAACGTCATGGAGTTCCAAAAGAAAGAACTTATTTGCAGCCACCCTTGACAGTATCTGTAACATCTGCTGAAAAATGGAAGTATAGATCTTTCAATCGTGGTGAAATGAAGAAGATATTATGTCACAGATGCTCAGAAAGGTCAATCAGTCCCTCGATGAAGCTTCTTGGTGAAGTTGTGCACATCATCATTGGTTTATCATTTTGGGTTGATGCTATTTGTTGTTCATGCGTTTGCTTTTCAGGTTTAAAATAAAATGGTATGGTAAACTAATATATTTGTTAGCACTATAAAACTATTGATTTGTTGAACTAAAGTGTGAAGCAGACGGGAGGATGTTAAATAAGTAAATCAAGCTAAGATTCATGATTTCAGAAAACACGAGAGAAGTGTTTTTCAGCATATTTTCCACCAGCCTGTTTGCAAAAGACATTTTTAGTTGTTTTCACTCATCCATGTGAACTGGGCTCAGTTTGACAACTGGATGCGACTCTGAGCACAAACATTTTCCTGTGAAAATGTGTGAAAGCACTTTTATTTGCAAGCACACTCAAGTAAAAGCACCAGTACTTGCCCAAAAAAAAATAATAAAGAAAGTAGAGTAACTGTATCTGTTCTAAATACGACTCAAAGTACGAGTAAAAATTAGAAAAAATGCATCACCTCATATCCTACAAATTAAAAATGTAGCTCCCATCAGGGCCATTCTCTTAACGGTGTTTCTAAGCAGGCTGGAACTAGAGGAGAGGTAAAGAGAGAGAGAAGAAAGAAACAGATAGAGAAAGGGAGAAAAAAGAGAGAAAAAGGTAAGAGAGAGTGAAATAGAAGAGAGATCGATAGATTAAAAAGCATGAGAACGTGAGAAAACAATAGAAATGCAGGAGGATGAGATAGAGAGGCGGAAAGAAACATAAATTTCCTGGCGATCGAAATGACAAAAGAAAAAAAACAAGTTAAATTATTTCTATTGTTATTGATTGTAATTATGTGATCATATTTGATTGGTTACATTCGCTAGATCTCGTTTTTGGGAATGTTTTCAATACACACAATTTGATTGGACTGGATTGGTGCCAAATACATTTAAAGGGGGCTTGACATGATGAGCCTTTTAGTGGCTTTTATTATGATTTATAAATGTTGATTGAGTCAAAAATCGAACCATGGACATTCCACAACAACAACAAAAATAAAAATTTAGTTAATTGAGGCCAGAGGGGTCTCAATTTCACTGCATGTAGCAGTTCATGTGACAAATAAAGGCTACTTTTACTCCTAAAAACTATTTATATTTTCTGCAAGTAGCTTAAACGTTCCAATAGGAGTTCTTTCGAAATGTGTTTAAATCTCCATAAACTCTTCACGTATTTATAGAACATACGAGAGAAAATGCACTGGTTTGACAATCTAATTTCAGGACCTTTATGTGAGATGGATGTTCCAACATAAATAGAGCTCGCGGCAGCATTAAAATTACACGTTATAAACAGTCTTGCTAACCATCTTTGCCTTCACTCCCTTCTGCATTTTTCCCCGCTTTTCTCTATTCCAGAGAGAAGAGATAAATGTGCCAAGAGGACATTATTTAACAAAAAAAAAAAAAGAAAAGCAGAGGAGGACTGGAAAAACTTGAACAGGACACACTTTTCACACTTTGAGTTTCAGTGTCTATGAATCAAACCAATATTGAAGCCATTGCCACGCCAGCCAAAGCCTCGTGCAGGAAACAGCTCAGGACTATTAACATGTTTATGTGCGCTTCACATGCACAGTTTATGACAAGCAGATCCGCGGTTTTATTATCCATTTGGAACAATTAGGATAATTGCCAATGGCACAAGGACTGTATTGTATTATTGTGTTCGAGGATGCAGGCTAATATGAGATGCTTATAAGCAAAAGAGGCTAATAGAGAGATCCTAAACTTGATGAGCCAGGACTGCGTGGAGTAAACACCAAGGAGAGGATGTTAATTTGTCTTGTTCTGCATGTTTCTCTGTGTTAATCGCCAGACGCCAAGCTGAGGATTTTACGATAATAATTGAGCAGTTTAATTGAAATAAATTACCATCATTAGAGAATGAGCTCTGCCAATCTGATGGCTGGGGGAGCGGTGCTGAGGTCACTTTCCTTTTTTCATTTTCACGTGTTACTTGGTGTTTTAGAAAAGCTGGACTTCTTTAAGCTTTCTTTTCTCTGAGAATTTGTCTAAGGATGTGAACTATGAAACTATGTTTCTATGTTCATTTTTTATTTACCTCATGGGGCAAATTATCCTTTAGTTTACAAGTTATTTAACCCCAACATCTTATGCTGCTCATTTCTTACCCGTTGTATTGTCTTGCGGGTAATTTTAAAATTGTATGACTTTTTCTAAAGGGACCCCATCATTAGAAGAAGTGATGTTTAGTTCATGTTTCCGTTGGGGTTGTGCACCACTAGGGTACAAAGATTGTCTTTTGCGTCATTTTTGACCCATATATTATACATTTAAACAGCAGAAAAAAAGGAACAAGAGGATAAAGATGAATCTGCAGATGGCGAGCAATACAACCCAGATAATGATGAATTTTCAGATGAAAAAGAATAGGAAATCCACATTTTTATCAAAGAACAGCACAAGTGCATGGTCCTCAATAGATTCAGACAGCAACCCACGTAGCACCAAATATCATAAAGTTGACTCTAGTGTAATCAAGCTATTATCTGGGGTTGCTGTGGTTGCTAAGGTCTAGGTTCAGCAACAGGAAGTGCTCATAGAATGAAGAGCTGACTCCTGAATATCTTGTCAATGGATTTTGACATGAGAATATTCCAAGATGATATTGCAGCTAAAGGTGTTGAAATTAAGTAATCCTTTTATATTCTGCCTAGTAAAGCAGGAGGTATTCAGATGGGCGGGGCTCGGAGCCAGGGAGTGCCCTAACCCTACACGCACTACTGGGTACTACATGCACCCAGTTTTGTTCCATAATTTCAATTCAATGATAAAAGGAAAAATGTTGACCCAGCTAGAAATATTTTTGTAAGCCAAGTAATTTTATTATTTTACCCTCTTTACCACGACAGACCGATACAGCGATAGCATCACTGCAGACGCTGCATTGATCCGTTTGTCGATCTGCCCTGCCAGAGGCCAACATGCACATGGTCGAACACCTTCTCCAAATCCAAAAAAAGCACATATGGACCAGTTGGGCGAACTCCTATGTCCCGCGAGGACCCTGCAGACCAAGGTATAGAGCTGGTCCAGTGTTTCACGACCAGGTCGGAACCAGCATTGTTCCTCCTGCATCCGAGGTTCAGCCAGACTCTCCTCTCCGGTGCCTTGGAGTAGACTTTCCCAGTGAGGGGAATCCCAAGAATCCCAAGGAGTGCGATCTCACTTTAGTTGGAACACACTTTTAAAAAATCTACTCATTTGGATTTATTCAACCAAACAAATAACAAAAATCACATTTTTCAGAGAGAGATACGGAAACACTTGGAAAAGCTTTCGTTTTATTTGACTTTAATTCAAATCTGTCAAATCCACAAAAACTCGTAAATAATCCCAAGCTCATATAAAGGAATCAACTAGAGAGTTATAGTTTCTGTAAACAGAAATGGAAAAATTAGGAGCTATAAATAGTCTTGTTATTAATCTTTCCAAACAGCAGAACCTGACCCACTGCATTTGTCATGATTCAACTATTTACTCTGTTTGAACAGGCTCCTCCATCTCCTGTGCCATTTTTTTATCTGTTGCAGACGAGATCTCTCACTTTGAGCTAATAAACTGTCAGATAAGACTTTCCAATAGTCTACAAGACAGAAACTGTTAAAGAATGATTACTTTGAAACAAGCACAGGCATGCAGACTACACAGACTGAGAGAAATACAATGAAACATTTCAGCGTGTCTGCATACCTCTTTATTACTAGACGCATATCTTGAACAAAGAGGAAATCTGAGTGTTGATGTTTTACAGTAAGACAAGGTCAGATCGTTTTCGGCGAAAATTGAAAGTCTCTGGGTCAAATCAAAATCAGTCAGTTTGGAAATGGCTACTGAGATTTCAATGTGTTATTTCGGAAAATAATAGTATTATTTCTTCTTACTCTATATCAAGTGTGTTCTTGTCTGGGATTCAGTTTGTTCTGCGGTGGGTGACCGGGTGCGGGGTGTAGTCAAAATGCAAGTTTACGGAGCAGCCGGACCGGGAGCAGAAGAGAAGTGTCCTCAGCGTGATTGAGAATGAAACAAGCTAGGTACCCAGCCGCCACTGGACCAAGCAGAAAAACCTACGTTGCACCTTTCAGAGGCCATGTTTGCTCACCCTCCAACCCTCCAAGTGATTTTTTTTTAATCATCACCTTTTTATCAAATGCCCACCTGGGTAGTGTCCGTGTGCCCATGTCTTGTGATGAGACCCAACTTATCCCCAGTCTTCAATCAATCTCCAATCCATGAAGCCACCACCCAATCACTGCCATCGTCCTCAACCCTTTAAAACTCCTTCTTGCATCTCCTAAATGGTCAGATCTACAGTTCACACTGGTCGACTCGCCAGAATGACTTCTTGTGCCCGGGTCGACTTCCTGAATGCTTTGCTCTCAGAAACCTCTGCTCCACTTCGTTCTCCACAATACTCTGCAGTTATGGTCTTTGTGCTACTGCTACTGCTGATACTACCTAGGGAACTTGTAGATCAGTGAGACTATTTGTTAATGGAATGCAATTGCTTTTGTAGCAATTATGTTAATAAACACAAATTGTACTGACACCGCCTCCTTCTCTCCATTCAGTTGTGACAGTTCTATTGGGATTTTGGAAAAACAACGAGGGGTTTCCTGGTGGTTGAAACTGAAAGGCTGGTGGTGTAATGGTGTGAGGGATATTTTCTTGCCACACCTTGGGCCCATTAGTACCAACTAAGCATCATGTCAACACCACAGCCCCTCTGAGTATTGTAGCTGACCGTCCATACCTTTATGACCCCAGTCTCCCAATCTTCTTATGGCTACTTTTAGCAGGATAAAGCTTGAATCATCCATGATGAACATGACGAGTTATCTCTACTCAAATGGCTCTACAGTCCCCTGACCTCAAACCAGTAGAACCAGTAGTGGAATGTGGAGGAATAGGAAATCTGCATTATTGATGTGCGGCCGACATATCTGCGCCAACGCTATCATTTCGATGTGAACCAAATTCTCTGAGGAATGTTTCCAGTACCTTCTTGAATACATGACTTGAAAGATTAAGGTGGTTCTGAAGGCAAAGAGGGTCTGACCAGGTTCTAGCAAGGTATACTTAATCCTTTTATCAGAGAGTGTATGTCAGGGACAGACTGGCAATCTGGCATGCCGGGCAAATGCCGGTGGGCCGTCACAGTGTGGAGCTGGTCGAAATAATATTATTTTTATTTTGTTTGGCCAGCGACCAGCCCATAAAGCAGGGACAGCGATCCATCGGTTCATTTTCCATACTGACACTGGGCTGGTCTAATCATCTCTTAACAGGCTCCACCCCCCTCCCCCTCTGTTTCCTGTGTCAGATGTAGTCAGTGGCTCAGAGCCAGAAATCAGTGGATTTAGAATGGAGAAGCATAAGGACAAGGGGGCTGTGGAGAAGTTGCGGGCCAAAAAAAAAATTCTTGAGGTTAATGCCTCAACATGTGCAAAACTAGCCGACATGTATAGTGCTGTAGCTTCAGTTTTCTCTGACGACAAATAGGTAAATATAGCACACGGAGGAGAAGTGACTAGCCATGGTGGCCAGGAGAGTAAAGAGAAAGTGAGTACACTGGTCAATGGCACTTAGTTCTCAGCTTTGTAGGGGTTTTGGGAATCGACAGGGACTGCAAGGATAATGTGCTTGGTGGGCCAGTCTGAGCAAAAATGCCTGGGCCCTGTTAATTTTGTCCCAGTCCGGCCCTGGTGTATGTTGTGTATTATTTAATCATTTGTGCAAAATAGGGGAGTTCGCGGACCACTATAGCACAACAGAAACAGAGCACTGCGCATGTTAAGAGTTTATCTTCTGTGCAAAGTGTTTACTAACCTGGAGAGCCATAGGGGCTATGTTTACTGCATGCTCTCAAACGGTGTAAACACACTAAAGAATCACACAAAATCAGAGAACAAAGAGAATCTGTGACTGTAATTCACAAGTAACCCAGCACAAGATGGATGGTATATTAAAATGAACTTCTTGTGTGCCCTACTTAGCTGCTTTGTCTCTGAAAAACACATTCCTCCTGCATGTCATGATGGGCGAAATTCAGCAGATAAAAATCTCTGCGGGCAACAACTCTTTTGGTACAAATTACCTTGTACATGGGGCAAACTGCAAGAGTAATTAGACCTTTAGAGACAAAACAAACATATTTAAAAATCTGCAGTTATTCATTTGTCAAGTGACAGGTAAGAACATGTCAACATTCTACCATTGAGACGTGTGGGTTTCAGATGTGAGGTAAATGCTCCAACTCCTCTTGATTACTTCCCTCGAGATACATCGTAAAAAGCTCTTTTTTGGGTTTAGTGAAGAAACACCTGGAACGCAATCAATATCTGCAACCGACACTGCAATGTGTATCAGCTAGGTAGGAAATTAGGAAAGTTGTATTTACCAAGTAATTTGCCAAGTTTTGTAGAGTGCTACAAAGGCATTCATTTAAACTTATGTGTAAATCAAATTGAACAAGTATGCGTCATACATATGGAAGTCTCAGCAAAGCTGAAAAATGCTTACATTTAGATGAAAAAAATCTATATTTTTCTTATTTTGAGAAGAATTATCTATTATTCAGCTTATTTTGCTAAATCACCAATATTTTCTTTAAAAAAAGTTTATTCTGAAAATTTTGTTGCTTTAATTAAGAAACTTTGTAACACAAACTTTTGATTTTGCTACTAAACATACAACTAGAATCTTAAAACAATATATTTTGGCTCAACGGTTTCTTACTTCAAAAACATTATGGTCGGATTATTTAAAAAAATTAGAATGAATTGCTTAAATTTAGTTAAAATCGTCTTTGATTGAGTAAAACGCAAATTTTACTTTTGAATTTTGAAAGAATGAAATGCTTGTGAAAAAGAATCTTAAAACAAGGAAGTTACTTATGGTTTCTATGTGTATCCATGTTATTAAGCAAAACATTATTGTTTCAATTAGTTGTTCTTGTTTGTTTCAAAGTTTTTCATTAGTTGTTCATTCACTTGAATATAGAAATCGTTCATATTTTAAGCCAGTTTTTATAGTTGAAGACTATTTTCAAGACTAGTTTTCAGCTCAAATGTCTCAAATGTAAAAGAAAAAAAATCTAATTAAAACATTTTTGTTTTTTGTTTCAAGACCAGATTCTCTATTTTGGATACTAAAAGTAAAAACAAACATTCTTGAATCAATCCCCTTAAATAATAGCAAGTATTTCTCATTTTAAAGCCAAATCATATTATTACTGACTTGATTTATGGACAATTATACCCATTTATTTTTAGCACAGAACACCCTAGTTTTAAGATCACCTGTGTCTAGGTCCAAAATCTAACATTTAAATTATCTAAGTTTTAAGTCAGTGCTAATTTCTAAACTTGTTTTTGGTCTATTTTTAGATCAATCAGCATTTGCTGTCTGTTAGACATTTTTGCTTTTTTTAAATTCAAATTTGCTCAAACCACTGGCTGATCTTGGAATAATTAAACATTTTGTTTTTCCTGTTCCAAGAGAGTGTTTTTTGCAGTGTTCAGTGCGTGGCTGTGGGAGAGTGATCTAAGCCCAGATGTACTCCCAGGCCAGCCATAGGTATTCCCAGGGGACTCTTTTCAGAAGGCCATGTTTGGCACACCTCCTCAAAAGGGCACCTAAGAAGCATTCCAGATAGATGTCCATTACAACTCAGTTGGTTTCTATGGTATTGAGCTCTCCACCTTATCTTTAAATGAGCAGCCAGCAGAGGAAGCTCATTTCGGCTGCTTGCATCCAATATCTCATCCCTTCGGTCATGACTCAGAGCTCATGGCAATAGGTTAGGGTAGGTTGACCAGTAATCGAGAGGTTCGCTTGCAGCTCAGCTCCTTCTTCACCACGATTGACTGGTACATCAGCCACATTACTATACGCATCATAGTCCCCTTACTCGTGAACAAACCCCAAAGATACTTGAACTCCTCCACTTGGAGCAAGATCTACTAACTCAGAAGGGACATACAACCTTTCCTTGACTAAGAACCATAGCCCCTTTACAGGGGATTTTTAATTCATCCATTTCTCCTTTGGGCTCTAAACTGCCCCAGGGCACACTGAAGATCTAAAGATCTGCAAAAACCAGTGCTGAAACACTCAAACATCACAAACATAATGATTTTACCTACATCTGTTGAAAGAATCCTGCCATGCTGATCTATTTTCAGTGGAGTTTGACAGAGTGCAGAGCTCTTTAGCACACGCATCTGGCTAATGAGCTCTGACCATCCACCTGCGCGCATGAACGCGGAATCACATCGATAAGCGTGTGCTTACTATTTTCTTCCTCCGGGAGCAGCGGACTGACACTGGAAGAGCCACGGGGGATCACCAGAGGGGCCCAGGAGGTGCCCACTGGCCGAGTCTAGAGTGTCGACGTCGGGCCAGTTGAGTCACTGGGGCTCGGCTGGACCCAGACAGTTTTCTGACAAGGAGTCGACTACAGGGCGCACAGATCCAGTAAGCCCGGGACATGGCGGATGCACCAGCACCTAGGCGCCCTTGGATTACTCTGATTACTTGGTCCAACCCGGAGTGCTCCCAGTGCACTTCCCGGGGCCATGTGCTCAGGAATTTCTGAATGACTTTATAATTTATTATGTTGCTATTATTTTAATAAAAGCCCTATGCGGCCTTGAACAGTGCAAGTGTGTCCGTGCCTCTCTCTCGCCACCGCCTACAGGAGGTTAATCCACTATTGTTTCCATTCAGAGCAGCACAGTCTATTGCTGTATGTCTGCATGGTGTTGTGCTGTTGCTCGGTGAAAGATGAATATAAGAGTCAGCAGTTAGTACAACTCCCCAAGGATGCAGTGGACCACTTCTGCATGACTTAAAGAGGTGGAATCAGCAAAAGCTCAGGATAACCTTTTAGAGGTGGAATCAAAAGCATTCCATCCATCTTCTCTTACTGCTGAATGCTGGTCAGGGTCATTGAATCAGCATACAATGGCAGTCAGACATGGCACATGCTTGACAGGTTACAATTCCTGTATTCAGCTATTCAGCTATGTACAACTTTGAGGACTGAGATTTCCATTCCAGAATGTGCTACTTGTTCCTATGCATGAATGCCTGAGTAGATTTTGAGCCTTTTTTATTGTCATTGCTGCAGATCCAGCCCCAGCACAACTTTGTTACATATTGCTGAACCTGCTGATACTGAGTGGAATCCATGTGACCCTCAACTTTGCCCTGGCCACACAGCATGATGAAACCCCCAGCAAGTGTTTTTTTCTCAGAATTCTGTTATCTCTTTGTGTAAAGCTCTCTGGATAGCTGAATGATGCACAGTGGCGCCATCTGCTGAAAGATGATGCTGTACAGTGTTTACAGCTGGTCTGTGGGTTGTCCGTGAAAGTTCTCACCATTCTGCGCCTCTGCTCGTCTGAGGTTTATCATGGTCTGCCACTTCGACCTTAGAACCGTGCTTCCGGTCCTCACCATGTTCCTCACACTTGAAACTGAGAGCTTTCTCTCAGAGCTTTCTGTGTTCTTCCTCTAAACCATGAGCTTTAAAAGTAATTGTTTTCAAACAATGATTTATAATGGGAAAATTATGAAAATTTACAGGGGCGTCCAAACTTTTGAATACCACTGTAGGTAGAGGAATAATCAGTATTCCTTTATTTTCTTACATTTATTTGGGGTAATGTAAATAATTACTTTCTGTGTTTTCACTATTCATTTTGTGTAATTTTTATTTGAGATGATTTCTAGCCCTTAGACTGGGTGTAATACTGGAAGAGATGGTGCCAATTTAATGTGGAATAGGCTATTAACCTGTCTGCAATTTCAGCCAGTCGTGTTCCATAATATATTGAGCTGCTTTGACCATGCAAAAGGTAGCAATCCAGCCCGAGTTGGGTCATATACTACAGATTTCTGCACGTCATGGTGTTGCGGCTTTGTCTAACAGAATTGTTTTATTGATTTCCCATCCATGTAATTCTCAGACTTAAGCTCCCACCAAGGCCTACTAACCTTGTCCAAACACACACAGCCTGTTCTCCGCAGGGATACAGTATTTCTGGAGTAACTGGCAGACACATATGCTACTGTATGTTACGGCCTCAGTCATGCAATACTCCCAAAGAGACATTAATCCGCAAGCACACACACAGAGACACTCAGCACTGCTTCACTAAAACAGCTCCGGTAATAAGACGCTCCCTCAGAGACTCAGCACATACAGGTACACAGCGATTTCAGAGCACATGCATGCAGATACTGACAGAGGAGCTCTCTGCTTAAGTCGAGAGAACATCCACTTCAGGATTGGGAGAAGGGCTTTTTAAGTGCTGCACAAATGGATTGAGTGGAGCAGTGAAAGATGGCGGAACAGAGGTGGGGACAGCTCGTAAGAGGAGCGGAATTCAGCATGACCGTTATTATTTCTCACTGCTGCCATCTGACACCTGCCCAAGCGCGTCTGTAAAACCCTGCAGCCAGCAGAACTGCATAGACGGGTGAGAGCGCCAGAGAGGGACTCAAGTGTTTAGGGATTGATTGATAACTGTACTTACTCCACTCGACCTTTCACCCCCAGGCACTGGAAAGAAACAATGAGACACTTCTTCACGGATCCTGTGAGAAAACAGAGAATCTACCACTTGTTTGAGTGTGGGAGAGAGCAGGATAGTGTGAGCGGACCTCATGCACAAGCATGTTTGTAGACATCTGCTGTGTGCCTTGTAAATCGTTATTACACGTTGGTATTGCAAACTCAGGCTGGCACCTTACAAATTCTGGTTATTCGATTCAATCACAGCTATTGTTCTCTGACGGGTCCTGCTGTGGATGAGAAATTCCCAGACAAAGCAATACTTCTCTCTCATCAGGAGGTGTGCAAACATGTTTCTTACACTTTTTAAAACAGACTCATTGTCCTATTCCCACAGAGTTGTGTTTTATACTGTTCTAATCAAGTCAGTGGGAGTGGTGGTGGGATTGTGGTGGTGTCTCTTCTCTCTTGCTCTCGGCAGAGGCAGTTGCATCTTTCTCCTCTCCCGTATCTCTGACTACCCGCTGGCACTCTGTGTTTGTCCTGCTCTTCAAATAAAAGGATGGATCTGATCAACTGGTCTCTGAATGCAATTGACACCATTTTCTCGACAAGGAGCGTGGGTTCGCGGGAACCCACTTGTCCTACAGGAACTTTCGCTGCTGGCTACACGATGGACTCCTGGGCGAAGTGGAGGCCGCTCTGTCCCTGGAGGATGTCAAAGACATTTATATAACTGAAATTCAGCTGATTGGAATATGTGAAACACTCCGATATCGGTGATTATCAAGGGTGGTCAGTGCTAAAGGACCACTAAGCTGACCGGCTGGAATGGAATGCTGACTGGACTTAAAACTGTCGCGACTCATTTAATGGTCTGTGACCGCAAACTAGATATCCTCGGGGGTCTGCCGGTTCCTATCTCTAGCTCACTACGGGCAAGAGGTGTGGTTACACCCTGGATAGGTTGCCAGTCCATCGCAGGGCAACATTCACACCTTAGGCGAATTTGGATTATTTAATTAACCCGACACATGTTTTTGGGATTGTGGGGGAAACCGGAGTACCCGGAGGAAACCCATGCAAGCACGGGGAGAACATGCAAACTCCTTCGAGATTTAAAAAATCATAAATGAATTTAACATAAGATTCATAGCAGGTATTGACAATTTAAAAAAGGTTCAAGTACAGTAATTCATTACTCTGAACAGTTTTATATTTTAATATTAAATATCAAGGACCACAAGGAACATGTTCATATTACAGTAGTCAACAACATGGTAGATTATGGTAAAAAACTACAGCACAATATTTATTTATTTTGAAGATTTATGTTAATCTGTGGGCGGCACGATGGCGCAGTGGGTACTGTGGCCTTACAATTAGAAGGTTGCCAATTCGAAGCGCGCCGGTGACCTTCCTGGAAGGAGTTTGCATGTTCTCTCTGTGAGGGAATGTTGTCCTGTCATGGACTGGAGACCAATCCAGGCTATACCCCGCCTATGTGCGCTGGAGAAAGACATCAGGACACCCCCATGACCCCAAAAAAGGGAATAAATGGGTTAAATTGAAGAATGAATAAATTTTAATCTGTACATTGTCAGTACAGTTTTAAATGTTTGGTTTCCACACTGTGCTTCAGGAACAGATGAAGTCATGTGTTGTGTGCTATCCAATAGAGTGCCAGTCACATAAGTAAGTGTGGTAAAATAATAGGAGATTGCAAGTCGGAGTGGTCCAATAGTAGGAGAGTGCTAGTCAGAGTGAGACAATAGTAGGAGAGTGCTACTCAGTGTTACATTTGGTTAACATTTCAGAACGGTCATGAGCCAGAAACCGAAAAGAACGGTTGGACTTGGAAAAAGAACTGGTCTTTTCGGGTTCCGGCTCATAACCGCTCCGTAATGTTAACCAATGCCGGAAACATAAAAGATAACCTCTTTTTTCGAGTCCTTCAGGTCCTGTCATTAATATTGAGCACTGATCGAATCCCTCTCCGACACGACTCATTCGTACCGTTCAAAGAGAACAAATCGTTCATGAACGACACATCACTATTTTGCAACATTACTACAAAAGCTGTCAAACCATTTCTTGTGAGAAAAATCTTGATTGGTAATATATTTCAGCTTTTATGTCGACAAGACTTTTGTGAGACACTGTAGAGGGGTATGGCAAGGATACGGCAAGGATATGGCAATAGTTATATTATAAAAAAGTCTGTTGAAATGATCTTAAAATCTGCGTGTGTGCATGAACAACTGTATTTTTAATGGAGCATTGCAAATGGGCTTTTTCTTCTGGAGATTTTCAAGAAAATATTTTGTTTACTTGCAGCATGTTTACTACTGTCTCATCAAACACTATATTTTCATCTCCCCACAGGGTTATTGCAAGAATACGTTTGAGTTGTGCCTCTGTGCTATGTCGCCGGAAAAACTGGCTAGTCGTTACAGTTTTGGATTAGTTTGGGGCAATGCTGGGTTTTGGGTACTATGAAATTATCTCGGATGGTATCCTTGTTTGTCAGATCTGGCTCACATTACATCTTTGGATGGTTGAGGATTAAAGAGATTGGATGAAAATTAGAGACCCTGGTATTTACTCTTCTGGTGTCTCTCTCGTTGTGTCACAGGCTTTTTCATTAAACGTCTTTTTAGAAGTCAGTAAGCTGTGTCTGTGTCAACATGTTTGCTTTTGCATTCAGAGACTGTTCTGTGGCTTTCTTGGTTTAGTGTAAATCAGGAAGAGCTCTATTAAAAGAGATGCTTCTGTTTACACAGCGTTCTTCTGCCCCTCCCTGAACATTATGGTTCTAGTGTGGGATTCGAGCTTCGTATAGCTGCACCAGGACAGACTTGAGAAAAGTGACCACATAGCAGTTCCTGTGACCATACTTAGATACGCCAGCAGTGACTGTTTACCAGCGTCAGTGGGTGTCTGTGTTCTGATTCTGCAATAGTGGGTTTCTTGCTTGGATTGACGCAGTCCTTTGTGAGTGAGTATTAAACATAGAACTGCCGACAGACAGAAATGTCTTAAACAAACAAGTTCAACTCAAACAGAGATTTGGGGAAGGAAAGAATGAGACCGCAGAGAGATGAAGGAAT
>SRMA01027052.1:12681-244298 GCA_007224835.1 Danionella cerebrum | reverse complement strand
GACATACGTTTGTTTATTCCCTTTAATTTGTTGGCTTTACACAGTGAATCTAAAGCTGTTTCTCTGCAACAGTTTGACATTTCAGGACCAAACTTGGTGCACTTGATTTGTACCAAACACTGCGCACTGCTGCGACCATTTGAAGTTATCATGCTCCAAGTGATAATAACTAGCTGTAATAACTAAAGGTGTATCAATATGTCACAATAGAAAATTGTCACAATGGAGTTACTGGTGTCTAGGTCCTGAAGTGTATTTGCTTCTTGTTGTGATTTCGATTCTAGTCACTTCTGAAACTTCTTTACCATGCCTTCTTTTTTATGTAATGATTACTCAATTTAAATGAGAAAGCTTGTAAAATTATCTCTCCTCCATCACTTGGAGTAAAATGGTGACTTAATACAAACATTTAACACTTCCCCCCTAGTGGATGGATGGAATCAAATGCTCTCCTACAAATCGAAATAGACCTTAACCTTGGTAACCTTGTAGTCCGAATGATAGTTATATAAGCAGTTTAAATAGTTGGTTTAAAGTAGCATTTTAAAGTATTGCGATGCATCGTATCGTTGACATTATACCGATGGACGTATGGTAAGCAGAGTCTATCGTTACGCCCCTAGTAATAACATATTTTACATCCTCCATCGAATGCTGCATTTGCTGAACTTTTTCCTTATGGTTGTGGTTGAATTGTCGAATTCAGTGACGATGCAAAGATTGTTAACCTGTGCAACACCAAGAAAATCAAGTTTAATGAAGGAAAGGCAGACTGTGATGAGACATCTATTTTTCTTTTGTTGTACAAAATTAAATGCTGTCAAGGAAATGTTCTACTCTTGTCAGTTTGTTATTATTCACTCAGAGGTGAAATCATTTGATCACAAAAGATGCTTGAAAAAGGGTTTTTAGGTAAACATTAATAAATGTGATTGTGGTGCGGTGACCTTTACATATCTTACATTGCGTTAAGTTTATTAATATATTAAAGCTTCATAAAACTGTGCATTTTTAAAGTGTTCTCTTTGTGTCTCTTTGTATCCTCAGTCGCTGAAAGTGCTTTGTTACTCGGATCTGAAACCATTCATCATCTTCATCAGGCCTCTGGCATCACCATCAAACGTTCCTCCTCTGCCTCAGGAGAGATTCTCAACTCTGCTCAGCAAAGGAGTCAAGAGACAAATGGTCATTTTCTACCGTATTTACTCCTCATTATTAGAGCTGGAAGATAAATCTGCTAGTGAAGCTAGTTTCTCTGTCATGTTACCTTTAGGTTCAAAATATTCTTTTTGTTTGTTTGTTTTGCTGGTTTGATCCTTCCATGACAACATAGTATAACTAAAAGTTATGGAAATTAATGCTAATTATCAATGAAGTAAAACTTTGATTACAGTTCTATCACAATATAATTGACTAAACGTCAAAATAAAATTAAACTTATGTCAGTCTAATTTAGACAAAGTGATTGAAGGCATTTGTTGACCTTTGTCAATATTTATTGTTTTGAACTGAGATGTAAATGCTAACATCAAGTGTTGCGTATGATATGTGTGTAAAGAAAGGACTAGAAGTGTTCGATAGTTAATGAAAATGAACAGTGATGAGTTTTATATTCAAAACATTTTCTGTTTGCAGCCTGAGGAAACACAAGATATGACGGAGAAGGCGCGTGAGATGGAAGATAAATACGGCCATCTGTTCGACGCCATCGTCACAAACAAAGATCCGGAGAAAACGGTTTCCGAGCTGATTCGACTCGCCGATAAACTCGACACAGAGCCACAGTGGGTTCCCTCGAGATGGATCAGTTAAAAACACTTTAGATTTAGTATTAAAAGCTTGGGAAATATCATGTACATAATCACGACTGTAAAAAAATGCTAGTCACCACTATTTTTTTGGATGTTCACACTATCATTATTTTTCTTAATTTGCATTTTTGTTCAATGGCCCAAATTCCGAGAAAAAAAGTTTTCATAGTGTTTCAGCAATTTGTAGTGCACAAGATCGGTCTCGACTCTCCGTGGTCTTGTTATCGTCTTGACTCACTCTGATCTCTGTATTGTATCGGTTTTGTCTGTCCCCGATCCTGGTCTCAGCTGCACAGGTGTTCTAGTGATGTAAATCCAAGAACAAAAAGCAAGCCGAATTTACCCAATCAGCAGCATTCTGTTGTTTATTTTCTCACAGACAACACGTTCATGCTGTAATGTTAGTCCCGCTCCACCAGAGATTCGGAGAACAGTTTAATAATGTCAAACAATTTGGTGAAAACCCTCCAAGTCTGACAAAGCCGTACGACGTAAAAAAGATCACCTCTCTAAAACTTGTGAACATGAGAACCTTGTTGAACTAGGATGAAACCAACACAGCTATACTCAGTAATTTAACTTCTCTTTTAATTTAACCTAATATGGGTGTCTTCCTGGTACATGCCAAGTTCTCATAAAATTGTCTTTTTTCCAATAAAGAAACGTAGTTTTTTGGTCTTGACTTGGTCTCGGTTTAGCATGCCTTGGTCTGGGTCACAGTACTCTCTGATCTTGGCTGGGTCTTGCTCTCGATACACTCCGGTCTCGGTCAAGGCAGTCTTGACTGCAAGACTAACGATTTGCCAAATACACTTCAATTATTCACCATTGCTCAAGCAATGTGTTCTGAATCAGATTAGGCCTAAAGTACAGTGGTACCCCGAGATATAAAATTAATAGTTCCAGCCTTCCAGGGTGACGCTCATCTCGAAGCAAGTTTTACATGTAAAACACCGTGCAACTGCTCTGAGAAACAACAGAATAAGTAGAATAAAGAAATGGAAAACCAGAGAAAAATCAAGTAAAGTTTCTTCAATCCTTAAATCTACACATTGTTAATGTAATAAATAATAATAAAACAGAATAAAACACACAAAATACGTAATAAGTACACAAATGTGAAACCTTACCTTGAGTGAAGTGATGTGTCAGAGGAGGAGGACTAACTTGAGCTACAGAACAGCACTTTCCACGTTATAAATGTTATTTTTTTATTAAATAACACCTTGACTCTAACATTTGTTATAGTACATTATTGGTAATCTATTCATAATGTTTCGCTCGATTTAAAACTCATTTAAAGTTTTTTTAAAGGCCCATCAGCCCCTTAAAACACACTTTCTTCAAAGGGAGACGCGATGTATGCAAATTAGTTTGACTGCAGCCTTTGTTGTCATGATCACAAGATTAAGTTCTGATCCTGATAAAAAAAATTACATTTTTTTAATGATGTCTTGACACCCCCCACCCCCCCATATCTTCTTCCATATGAAAGCAATTAAACAAAATAGCTTTAAAAACATCAAAGTATTGTACTAACTTTTTAGGCAGGTGTGGGGGAAAAAAGGCTGTGAATAAAGGCTGTGATGCTTTTAGAGAGTTTGAGAAAGACCTCTTTCTTGTCATGGCAAGACTTAGCACAAAGTAGTTACTGCTCCATCAAGGTCCATCCCAAAAAAGATTTTAAGGCACACTGGGATGTCAACATGTCTTGTTCATGCTCTTGTGAAATCACACAAAGAAACAGAGCAAGATTAAGCTGAGTACTCTTCAGAAAAGGAAGCTATCATCAGCTCAAATGGCAAAAACCAGTGAGATCCAGGTCCACCTGCTGTCTGGAGATGTTTGGCTAGAAGTGGTCTTCATGGATGAGTTAAAGCCAAGGGAACAAGGCTAAGCGACTTTAAAGCTCTACTAAATACATAAATGTGTAAAGACAGAAAGATATGAGAAAGCTACATCCACAGAACATCTGTGCTTAGTTCTCCAAGATGTTGGGAAGAATTAAGCCACGCTCCTTCAAAAACTGAGTGCAGAAGTGTACCGAGAAGAATTGGTGCTCATTTCCAGGGCCTCACACCAAATACAGATTTAATTTGATTCGTTTTTTTAACTACATTTTAGTTTTATTTATGAAAATTAACGCTTTATACAGTGCTGTTCAAAGGTTTCTGTAAAGAGAGAAAGCTTTAAAAACAATGTTTGAATGTGAAGTGTAAAACCTTTCATTAAACTTGTAGCTTTTTTGCCGTAATATTTTAAGTTTAATATTGTAAGGAAATGCAGATATCTAATACCTTTTATTGAAAACATCCCAGTCGATCTTGATGCAGGAAATGGATTATTCTTCAGTTTATGTTAGTTGTACATTTTTTTTTGTGTGTAGTATTGTAATGTAATGTACAAACTAGGCAAAACCATCTTCAAAATCTCTTTTAGAAATGACTGATATTAATAGATCAGGTTTGTTAGCCATTTAACAGAACACTTTTCACAAGTCCTTAAAATTTACATTTATGTATTTAGCAGACGCTTTTATCCAAAGCGACTTACATTGGGAGTAAACATCAAGCAGTTTGATATGTTTACTCCCAATGTAAGTCGCTTTGATTTGATATGTAGCAAAAATATGTTCAAACATTAATCATTTTATATATTTGAAAAATGTATTTATTTAAATTCAAGTTAGTATATACCATATTTATATACATATATACCAAATATTTAAAGGTCTTTTAAGTAACACTTCAAAAACATTTTTAAACTGTCCCTGCGATTATACTTCGAGATTCACCGTCTTGTTTCTGTTAGCCTTGTAAAAAAATAGCTATATTAGCTTAGAAAAGTTCCATGAATGTGATTCAACCAGGAGCATTGCGATTAAAATTATCCAAGAGTTTCAATTTTTGCCTGTTAAAAGAAAAATCACAAGAGTTCTTAATTCTTTCATTGTAGCTAAAAAGTGGTAAATTTGCATTTATCAAAAACTTAGTTGCGAGTTTTCTTTCTGGACCAGTCACTAGATCGGCAGACTTTTAACTGGATAAGAAGGAAAAAGATTAAAACCGATCATTTTGATTCAAAATATTTATGTTCTGATCGGATACAATGAGCCATGCTAGCTCGCTAAGCTAACCGTGCTAACACCAGATCTAGAGAATGGCTGAGTAGTTTCCTAAACTTTGACTCAACTGAATCCAATTCCAAAAAGTGGAGAGCCCTTCGTTTATAAATTATTTATGTATATAACGGTGTACTAGAGTGAAAACTAAATGGGTGTGAACGTTATATATTTGTATGTTCTGATTGTGCTGAACATGACATTTTGTTGTTGGAAGCTCTGTTATTTGTTATTTATAGGTCGCATCTCTTAAAAATTAAATATTTCTCAACAGTTCACTGATGCATGAGAACAGTGACTCATTTCCAGCCACTTATGTGCGCAATCACAACATTTATTGAAATTGAATTAAACTCTGAGAGAATGCACTTTCTCTGAGTTTGTACAGGACACAGAGGGAGTGGATATTAGGGTAAGTAATTACAGTACACCACAGACTATAAGATATTACACAAAGCTAACAGTACTGGTTCAAAACATGCAAGCTATAGAATTTGGACCAGAATAAGCATGAAACGAATAGTTTTGAATGATCATTACATATAATTTATCACAATATTTTACAATATTTAACTTCTTGTTTATATTTAAACAGACAATTTTCAGATCACATGTGAATTGCTTAAACTTGTTAGTCTTCACCCTAGAAAAAGAAACTCAAATACATGATAGAATTTGAGTGAACGTTTCACAAAAAAATTCCAAACACAGCACCAACATATACACAAAACGGCTTGGTTTTTTTCCCCCCAAGATGTGTTGAATCCTTTGGCTTTCATTCGAACAGTAGGTCCTCGTCAGCCTCCTCGGTTAGCATGTTTGTGGGCTCTGCGATGGGTCCTAAAGCTGCCAGACGCTGGGCGATCTCCTTTTCAGTCCTCTCCCGCAGCTGCTTCTTTTTCTCCTGGATCTTCTTCAGCCTGAGGAAAGGAGGTAAACAAATGGACGATTAAGCTTAAGAATTGAGAGTGATATTACATGCCAACTCAATTTATAACTAAAGCACTGTTCACTACAGTAGGAAATACACTGGAATGAAATCTATTTTATATTCTGCCAGAAGATGTTTGGAGGCACCTTGGACCGCTTACTTCTGGCAACAGTTTTTTTTTTTTTTGTTTTGTTTTTTTGTCAAATTTCAAATCACAAATTTTTAAATTCTAAAAATGATTTATTGTATTGATTTAAATGTTTTTCTTACAAACTGGCAAATCTGCCAAAAATACTTAAGGCATTTAATCATTAAAAATAATAATAATACCATGTAATATAATATTTAACTTTCATTTGACTACAAAATAAAAGCGGTTGATGAAAAGGGAGGGCAAATAAGTAATTTTCAAAATTATACATAGAAATATATACAAATTACTTAGAAACAATGTAAAAATAAATAAAAGGACAAATCTCAATTGTGGTTGTAATAAAATCTGAACATTTGAAAATCTACATTCAATGAAACTTCGATAGCTTTCATTCTCTACCTGTGTTTAACCTGCACAAATATGTGACCGTGCCTGGAAGCATTTGCTACAGAAATCCAAGTTAGCTCACAGCGTCTCTAAATAAATGTGTTAAACTTTTACAACACATCTGTGATGAGAAATTAAACTATAAAAAAAATCATTCACATTTGTGGCTAAAATCACTTTTATTCTGGGAGAAGTAAAAAATATTTTTTAACATTTGGACACGTCAATATTCATGACAATGCTAGCGTTGACAAGCTAGTCATGTCAGTTACAGAATGTTTTAAAAGTGTTAAATTGCTTTTTGTTCATTCAAATGTTTTGTTATTTCTCTAAATATCCATATTTTTTGTTGTCTGATAAGTAATTGGAACCGCAGTCAAGTCCAATTTTTTAACTTAAGCATAGAGTCATCAGAATTATTTGCAGTTCTGTCATTTTCCTTATTAAACCCAGCCATTTTGCCACTTGTTTTGCCACAGTGAGAGGCAAAACAGTTTTGCTGTGGCTCAGTCGGTAGAGAATTGTAAGTTACTTACAATTTAAGGAATGAACACATTTATTTCTTGCTTTCCCTGGCCAACAACTAAATGTGTTCATTCCTTAAAGTGTAAGTAACTTTGGATAAAACTTTCTGCCAAATGTGTAAACGTAATGTGAAGGGGGAGTTGTCTGGTAGCAAAGTGACGTCAACACATATCCTCTATTCAACATATTATAAGTGTCATCTGCTTGAACCCCGAAGATTGCTGCTTGCACCTCAACCTATACTCAATATTGATACAGATATTTCTAAACCAGTCTCAAGCATATACCCCCTGTATATAAACTATATTTAAGTGAGGTCTGACCTGTAAAACTCCTCTCGCTCCCGTTCATCCAGCTCGGTGATGATGTAAGTCAGCGTGCGCTCGATTCTGGGAATGATCACTGTGACAAACACATACAAGCATCACAGAACGATCCTTTACTTCCTTTAAAGAGCTGTGTGTTCAGAGACGAGGGAAGTCTGACCATGCTCGATGGCGTTCACTCTGCGGTTTGTGATCTTTATAGCCTCATCCAGAGTCACAAAAGAGGTCTGTCGGTGAAAGGAGACATGTCAGAAATCGTTAGGAAATTTAGGTTTGGAACAGAACAAACAGAACATCTGGAAGGCAGTTTACGGTTTATACTTTCATAGGTAATGACTATTAGTGAATGCATTTATATCTCGTTTTCTGCATGATTTATTAAGCCTCTGTTCTGTTTTTTCCTTAATAATTCCTGATGTTGCACCTGGAGTGAGGCCAGCTCCACGAGCAGCTCGACAGCTTTGGCGTAGTTTCTCTTGAGTCGGGAGAGCTGCTCTCCACCTCGAGCCAGACCTGTGAGCTCATAACCTTTAGATAGAAGAGACAACATTAGTCATGGCGGCAACATCCCAAAATCTGACAAAAATTATCCGTTTATCAAGAATTAACAACTTCTGTTTGTTAGTTTGTAAAAGTATGTCAGAACCAAATAATTAACATGTCGTCCCTGATCTTATGCCAACAATCTGTTAGCCAAATGCAAATCATGACCATCAACTGCCAGTTTGAGGTAAACTTGGTTCACATTCAGTGGTACTTTCTGAAATTTTACAAGCAACATGGTGGGAAGTTGCTAATTTACGATAGCATTATGCAAATGAATTCTGAAAACAAACAAGTGCCCTGCTAACTTATGTTAGCAGAATCTAACTGCTTAACAATTTAAATAACCCTATTGCTAATCTGTTTAAGCATCATAACTATTTGATGCCAAGAACCTTAAAAGTGAAATGCTAATTGTGTAAAGGTATGCTAATTCTCTAGCATGCTAATACGATGCTAACAAGTGTTAAGGCTTTGAGGAGGCTATATTCAATGCTAACGCTAACTATTTGATGCTGCAAACACATACACATTAAACTTAGATGCTAATTCAAGGTAAGATTAATGGCAAGCCCTAAATCATGCTAAGAGGAAGCTGTGTCCTAAGCTATTTTTGCTAGAAGACTGTGTATTGACAAGGGCATTCTAATGTTATTACACATTCCATAGCAACCGCGGTCTCTCCTTGGGCAACACAGACACAAGGTTTAAGATTAAACTCCTAAATAAAAACTCAAATTACATAAATGCTATGTTGTTAAAACCAGCTAACTCATTGATACCATAAACCTGCTAAAGGTCCACATTAAAGTTAGGACTATGCTAATGATATGCTATTTTACTAACATTCTACTAAGATGCTAAAAAATGATAGAACATCCATGTGAGATGCTCATTAATGCTAGCAACATGGTACTTGTATGCTAATCATGATAATAGCATGCAAGTGAAACTATGAACTCATGCTAACAACATTAAACTGAGATGCTAATTCAAAGTAAGATTAAAAAGAAGCATTAATTCATGTTTTAAGATGGCTATGGACTACAGTATTTTGCTAGAAACAAAGCAGAAGCTTTCAAATGTTATCAGACTCTCCATGGCAACTGAACGGAGTACCATAGCAACCAATGCCCTCTCAGAGCAACATTGATATGGGTTTCGCTATTATGTATTCATTACATGAAAATGCTAACAGAAGTTAAATCTTGCTAACAACCTGTTTTTAGGTCTAATCTGAACTTTCTGACTGTTTCAGACTGAAGTGAAGCTGGTTCTTACTGTCTCCTCCCTCCTGGTAATGCTCAAACACTGGAAGAGTGACTCCTGGGGACAAAGAAAGACGGCTTTCGTTAATTCAGTGAGTTATTAAAGGATACAAGTGCTCAAAGAAGTTCACAAACCTGCAACGTTGTCCTTTTTTGCTCTAACTTTCACCTGAGCCTTGTTCACATTCTGAATGACTGTGGTGCTGAAAAGCAAAAAAAAAAAGTCAGTTTAATTGGAGGATTTAAAAAAATGGAAACATAAATTATATTTTAACCCCACTGTAATCATTTAGGTATTAATAGTTATTAATAGTTAATTTTGATTTAAAATTTAATGTATAGCATTCAAAAAGGTTACTAGTTTTGATATTTATGGTTTTAAACAAACATTACAAGAGTTATGACGTAATTTGATGACAGGTAATTCAAATTAAAATGTGACAAAAATGTGATAAAAAAAAAGCTGGGGTTTGACTAGAGAAAACGATATCAAGCATTTCAAGCTAATTCATAATACAGCAAATTGTATTCCAGACTTCATAAGGGTTAAGATGTACTATAGACTATAACTGTTTTAAGTGAAACTCAATTGGTGCTGTATTTGACATTTTCTATGTCAGTGACCTTGCATTTCTAAAATGAGAGACTCTTAAATTAACATTTAAAATAAAGTGCATATACTTTCAGATCTATCATTAAATCGTGATCAGTTTTTGCAGTGTTTACTTTTTGTTTTTCAGATTCTTTCATTTTCCTCATTTATCTAGTCTTTCATGTGTTTCATCTGCTTGAACCCCACTGATTGCTGCTCTAGCTATACTCAATTTTGAGAGGAGCATTTATGAACATGGTTATTAAATTTCCTACTACCTGAAATCACCAGCAGCAAACTTTGCCTCAGCCAGTGAAAAAGCTGCTTCCCTCATCACTTCTCCCATTAGAGTTTTTGTCTGGAAGGTGACAGTTGCACAAAAAAAAAGATTTAAAGTAAAATAAAACACAAACCAGCCAACAAATGTATGCAATTGTCAATGATAACACCTCAATGATTTTCCTGAGGATCTGTCGAAATCTCATGGACAGAGCGTCAGATTTCTTCTTTAACAAACTGCGGCCGGTCTGAGCTCCCTTCAGACGAGCCTTCATGATGGTCTGGGCCCTGAGAAGATGAAGCCATTTAGCACATGACTGAACATCACTTCCCCTTTAAAGAGTCCTCGAAACTATTTAGTGTTTTACATCTTTTAATAGATTCCTAGTCGGCACTTCCTTTGAACACTATTAGAGAAACTATGAATAATAATTACATCTATCTATTTTATAAATCTAACTGCTAGATGCACAATAAAACAGTCTAGCTTTATATAAACACGGATGTTTTTCTAACACATTCGGGCAAGTTTGTGTTAAATCAGGTATTTCAAATGAAAAATTTAACTTTCTTTCTCATCTGATAGACACATAAACATCATTCGTCATATTATAACCTTCCAGGATTTGAAACCTTAAATGGCTCAAGTGTTAATTAAACATAGTATTGTAATACTTCTAGAAAAATATTGATCAGATGGGATCTAAATACTCACATCCTAGATGGAAAAATGTCGATCCGTTCTTTCCCTGACATCTTTCTTCGTTAATTTAAACACTTTAGTAATCTCCTAAAATACTTTAGTCTATGCTATGTACAGTAACCGTTCGAATATTCAGACCCTTTATTTGATTTTACGGTTAAATATTCAGAAAATCATAGTTATGACCCCAACCTACAAGACGCAGGATTTGATCAGCTGACAGGACGTCACGTGATTCAAGGTGATTGGGTCCGTCATTTCCGTTGGTGTCATGCTGCAGTCTTTCTGATTCAAAATAAAGCTTAGTAGTTTTTTAACACGGCAATTATGTTAGGAAACTATGGTATAAAAGGTAGTTTTGAATTTTACTCTACTCTCTACTGATGTTATTTTTTTTAATAAGGAATGTGAAATGTTGAATTTTACTCTACTCTCTACCAATGTTATTTTTTTTAATAAGGAATGTGAATTGTATTACTTAAACCATGGAATTAAATTAATATATAATTAAAAGTAATTAATGCCTTAGGCATGCGGCATTTTATTGTCATTGAAGTAATTATTATAATTATTTCGGTATTAAATTCGTTATTTAGTTAAAAATAGCCTAACTTCTGCAATTGTTTATTAGTTAGATGCTGAAAAAATTCAGTTTAATTAAACTGTTATTTAATTTATTAAGTAATTTTAAAACATAATTTTCGAACAAATATAATGTCTTCTCCATATTTCACGTACATTGAGCACAAATCATAGTATCTATTAGATCTATCAATTCCTAGTAGTGCTGTTCAAAATACATTATTACGTATAAAAGCGTACATACGTTAACAAAAAAAGCAGTAACAGAACGTGCTTAAACCCAACATTGGTGACTTTTATTTTGAAGTGTCACTACAATCGTCTATGTGATGCAACTTCTGCTTTCTTTGCTTCGGGCTTTTTCGGCTCACAGGATCAATGGCTAATTAACAATTTTGTTTTGGAGATTTGAGGGGTTCTTAAGTTCATCGTTAGCGAAACTTAACGGGTGAGGTGTGTTTCATTAATTATCGTGGAGTTCGATCTCTTTTGAAGATGTTATGGCTTAGAAATCAGTGTTTAACTGCTGCTGTCAAAACCCATGTGCTCTGCTTCTTCAAATAATCACAGATGGATAATTTAAATATACTATTTTGTTAACTAGATCTATTAATTGCTATCAGTCTGACATCTTCTGAGAAGTTATTTACAGTTTTTGTTCACATTATAAGATTTTTTTCCTTTGTGAATCTTCTTTCCTTTATTAAAGACTAAGAATATTTATTTCAGTTTGTTATTTTAAACTAGTTTTTATCATATAAACTAGTTTTCTGTGATCTGATTCTGTGAAAACTTAAAGCAGCACACTATCTGCTAAAACTTTATCAGTATTTTTAGCTCAGATTTCATCTTGATTTATTGTTGAGATATCGTGTTTTCTTTTGTCTCAGAATTACATGAATATGGTTGAAAACAATATTCTGAACAACTAGCTTCTTTTGCAATGACCTCTGTGGTTTACCCTCCTTGTGGAGTGGGTCAGTCATTGTCTTCTGGGGCATAATGGATTCATCAGGTGTCCTAATGATTGTGTGGCTTCTACGTCAGAATGAGAGACCATCTATCCTAAAGGCAGTTGAACAGTGTAGTGTTTTGTTTCAGAGCCGTCGCAATGCCAGGGTTGAGTTGTCGCTTCTACCAGCACCGCTTCCCTGAGGTAGAGGACGTTGTGATGGTGAACGTGCGCTCGATCGCTGAGATGGGGGCGTATGTGAGTCTGCTGGAGTATAACAACATCGAGGGCATGATTCTGCTGAGCGAGCTCTCCCGCAGGCGCATCCGCTCCATCAACAAGCTCATCCGCATCGGCCGTAATGAGTGTGTGGTGGTCATCAGAGTTGACAAGGAGAAGGGTGAGAAACAAGACCCTGTTAAAAATTATTACCAGAAGAAAAATAATTACACAGAAGAAAAAATATTTAGGAAAAATGAAAAAATATTTTTTGGTAACACTCAGTTTGGAATAACTAAGTGTAACCTCCTGCTTCCTGTGATCATGAATGACTTTCTGAGAACTCTACTGGAATTGTGGAGCAGAGGTTCAGAAATCCCAGGATTCATATCTGGATCATTGATGGTTAATTCAAAGCTCAACGCTTTTTGGAAAAGTTCTTTTGAAAGTGTTTTGGGTCATTGTCCTGTTCGAAGACCCATCACCTCAGGTGGAGAAGCCTCTTTCTGATTCTGACCACTACATTATAATGATCAGATTTTATTACGTTCTTTCAGCATAAGCAGTTGAACAGCAGCAGCCCTCTATCAGGGTCCAAAGTTTTTGTTCCATTAATTCTGGGGCTCATCAGCTCAGAATCTTCTAGTGATGAAACTAGACGGCCACTCAATGATGGGACAGAACCATGACAATGCAGCTTTTTTTTTTAACTGGGCATGTCCAGAGTTATGGATCCTAGATTATGGAATAGATCCTATGGCTCCATTTTCAACACAAACACAGTCTATCTTCAAAGAGGTGATGATCAGGTGTGTTTCGGTAAACTATCCTCGAGGAACCACTTTAACCAGATCTGTGGTAAACCTTCATCCCCCTGAGCTCAGCTTTCCTCCTCAGGTTACATCGATTTATCCAAGAGAAGAGTGTCTCCAGAGGAAGCCATTAAGTGTGAGGACAAGTTCACCAAATCTAAAACCGTGAGTGGACTTTTTTTTTTTTAAACCTGAAAACAATTTATTTTATGTTAAAGGTCCTCTAAACCCACAAGTGTGTTATTAATTTTATGTTCTGTTGTGATGGATATTGTATATTTTTGTACAATTTCAGACCAAAAATTCGATTCACTTGTGCATCTATTTTTTTCACCAAAGTGGTTTTGTGTAGCCACTAGTAATTAATTAATCAACGATGATAATGCTGTACTTACTGCACCTGTGGGCGTACCTGACCGTTTGTTTTCTCTGAAGAGAAACCACTTGCTGAAATGCTTATGTCTGTTTGACATCATAAGCATTAAGCCCAATTTATGCTTCTCTGTGAAGCCTTTGTGAGTGTAATATTACTTCCTGTAAATGGCCCGCGGGCCGGCAGTTTGAGACTCCTGGTCTATATTTTCAATGGTAGGTTTATTTGAACAGTGAGAGACAACAATGACAAAAAAAATCCAGAAAAATGCAATAAGGAAACTTCGTTACTGCCAACCATCTGAAATTTTTGACAGTTGGCAGCAGTTGTGTATCCTCATTAGGGCAAATATCACCATGGTGACAACACTGCAATTGAAAATGAATGAGAAATGGTTCCATTCATTTCTAATTAACCATTTAAATGAGAGCTGACGATGCAGCCGCTGCGGTTCAGATGCATAGATGTGTAAAGACCTTTAGCCAGAACAAAATAAGAAGGTTCCTGACGGACTGGCTTCTCTCAAAATGTAAAAAGGTCAATGCCAAAAATAAACCTTTGTGAGGAAACCTTCAGTTTTTAGAAGACATTAGCTGAAGTGCTGAGTTACGTGTTTTTTTTTTTCTGGTGCAGGTCTACAGTATCCTGCGGCATGTGGCAGAAGTTCTGGACTACAGTAAAGATGAGCAGCTGGAGAGCTTGTTCCAGCGGACCGCTTGGGTTTTCGACGAGAAATACAAGAAACCTGGATATGGGGCCTATGATGTCTTCAAGCAAGCCGTTTCGTAAGTCGAGAGCACTTCTGATGATCACGTGTGCAGTTTTCACAGACATCCTTAAACATTTATATTTTTGCCACTCCTGATCTGAGACTGAAATGCCTCTAGTGGTCAGGAAGGAAGCTGCACTTGTCAGGCCAAGTCTGTACCAGCTACAATAACATATCTACCCTATATTTAACCCCATAATAAAGTCAGTTTCTACATGCGTAGATCTCTGTGTGAACATAATTTCCTTTTTCTTGTTTAACTAACTTGATGGTCAGTGTTCCAGTTTTACTGTCCAGCCCGGGTCCAAGTAAAACAAATAATTTAAAGTCTGAAATATTTTTTCTGTGTAGCACTAAAGCCCATCAATCTACACCAAATTTATGTTATATGGTTCTGCAGTGATCCCTCCACCTTGGACTGTTTGGATCTGACGGAGGAGGAGAGAAGCATCCTCATCGACAACATCAACAGGAGGCTCACGCCGCAGGCTGTTAAAATCAGAGCTGGTACGTAAACACTCTTAAATTCTGCCTTTTTAGAGGGAAATGAGCACCACCTGTTTTAGATCTCATTCGCCCTTGGTCGTGTACCGCTGCTCAAAGTGGGTTGAGATGTGGGAATAACTTTCGATAACAAACATAGGCAGAAAAATGCTTCATGACAGCTGATGACACACACACACACGCGCACACACATCTGCACTGAAGTGGCATGGTAATCCCACTTGTATCCACATCAGAAACAGAGTTGATTTGCAAATGTCCAGATCCACCATTCTCCAATTGTCGTAGCTTTCTTGAGGAAGTTTTGATGTGTCTGTGGTTGGCCAACCAATCGCTTTTAGCTTTTAATTGTCTTCACTTTTGCAGCACAGAAACAAACACTTGCGACTCCAAATTGCTGCGTGGTCTTGCAACTTGAAATTAGGCGTCATTTATAATTTATAGCCTAAGTAGCATCTAGAAACCAACATGAAGTTAAAACTCAAATGTAATGGTAATAGCGTCTAATTAAAATTTTTGTTAAATTGCCTACATTTTAAAGCTTATTAATAATTTCAAGACTCATTGTTTAGCCAAAACCAAAATAACTACAATTTAAAATGTTGTGCATTTTACATTAGTGATGCTGAGGTTTATAATGCAGGTGGAGTTTGGCCACGGGAACTACACACAGGGTTGCGAGTGCATTTTACAGTAGTGGTATTGTTTGGTGAACAAGCTTTATTCTTTGCGCAGGTGTTGAGTGACACCTAATGCTGCTTTCGGTTGACATTTACAAAAAAATAAAAATTGTGCAGTTGTTTAATATCTCTTTCATCGAGCGATGTAGTGACAGTACATTAAAATACAGATGAGTCATAGGACAATGTATAGAACTTTGAGACGACACTTTCTGTGACATTTCTTTACAAGCAGTAAGTTAAAAATTGCGATCAAAAGAAATGTTTGAATGTATGAATAATATTTAATGCATGTAAATCACTGAAAATATATTGTTTACATCCTGTGTATTGTGACCCTTTAAAGGCAGAGTATTTACCCCTCTAGCCTAGCAACACTGTTTCCTGAACCACGCCCCTTCAGCGCAAAGCTTTGTGAGTAGTCAGAATAATTACCTCCACGTCTTTTAAAAATGTTACAAATCTAAATGCATTTTATTAAGTGTCTCTTTACACATAACTCTTTAAGATTGGGGTATTATGCTGTAGGAGTGTCAAACCCAGAGATGTTGTAGTAAAATGAAAAATGCATTTTTATTACATTTTTTTAATTAAATAAACCTTTATGAACACTTCTATATAAACAGATTTCTCAATGAACAGTGTGTTGAAAACAAGTAACTTTCAGATACTTACTCTCATTAAAAAAAAAAAAAAACTTTGAGGTCAATTTTGACTGGCCATTGTAAGTCAATGGTAAATATTTAACCTATTCTAGAGCCTGGGGTTGTTTGTATGTTTTTACACAGACTGGTAACCTCCACATCTCTGCTCTGTTTTAGGTTTCTGTGAGGTTCTCAGTTTGAGTTAGTTTTACAAAGTTTGATTTCAAGTTGTCAATGGAAAATCCCACAGTATTCTCAGCAATTTTTCAGAATTCATTTAGAATATATGTAATATAACAACCCCAGTCAGACCACTGTAACAGAATCAAAAAAACAAATAACAATAGTTTGGCTTTTTTTCCCCCTGGTATAATATCCTCCCCCTGCAAGCATAGTTCGGTTTTCATAACGAGGCAACTGCTGTGTGTGAATATTTGATATAAATTTGTTTATATTTGGTGTTTGTGTACTCAGATATCGAGGTGGCCTGTTACGGCTATGAAGGCATTGATGCGGTCAAAGAGGCTTTGAGGGCGGGGCTTGATTGCTCCACTGAGGCCATGCCAATCAAAGTGAGTAGCCCCTCCCTGTTTAATTTTTTTAACTTTAATGTTAACCGTTAATGAAAACTGAAATCAATAATTTTCTCTTCCACCGACTAACTTTGTTTAGATTAATCTGATCGCACCGCCGCGCTACGTGATGACCACCATGACTCTGGAGCGAACAGAAGGGCTGTCTGTCCTCAACCAGGCCATGACTGCCATCAAAGAGAAGATTGAGGAGAAACGAGGAGTCTTTAATGTCCAGATGGAGGTGAGGTCAACCCTGACAGCTTTTAGCTAGATAATCAACTCAAATGGAATCTTATTAAAAACTTAGTTAAATTGACTACTTTCTAAAGTTTATTTAGTCGTCGTTTAGGTCTTTGCCTTAATTGCAAGACTTTCAAAAAGGATATTGTTTGGCCATATTTTCAAATATTGTGCATTTGACAGTAGTGGTGCTTTGCTGGAGTATTGTTTGGTGAACAAGCTTCATTCTTTGCGCCGGTGTTGAGTGACATTTAATATTGCTTTCTACTATGAAAGTTTCAATTGAGATTTTAACAGTATTCTGTACTCATTACTTGTAATTTCTTTGACCCATTTAGTTGAAGTTTATAATGCAGGTGGAGTTTGGCTACGGGAATACTTCTCTGCTGGGAAACAAATGTGTGACAATTTCTTGTTGATCACTGACTCGTCAGTTGTTAAGTTGATTCATTTATTTTCCAACCCCACTTTGGGGATTGAAATAACAGATTTTACTCTGGTTTTTCCATATTTTTTTATCAGCTTATAATGTTGTTTCTGAGAGCCGTTGCTAAACTTGCAAAAAAAAAGTTGTAAAACTTCGAGATACAAAAGCCATCCTGTAACGGATTAATTTCGTATCCCGGGGTACCAGTGTATGTTTTTTTTATCCTAATTAGACTGACATTCACATCTTCGTCCCCATCCAAGCATTACATAACATCATTTTAACTTTCTATTCACCTTCAGGCCAAAGTGGTGACAGACACAGACGAGACAGAGCTGCAGCGTCAGCTTGAGCGACTGGAACGAGAAAATGCTGAAGTGGATGGAGACGATGATGCAGAAGAGATGGAGGCAAAGCCTGAGGATTAGATGAGCACGATCATCATCAAAAGCAAGCTGTGCTGCAGAAAAAAAGACTTGAATTAAAGCGACAACAATTGCTCTGTTAAAGGTTTAAAAGACCCCAAACCCTTTACACCATCCACAGTTGGATGTTCTGCGTTATATTTATAAAAAATAATGTATATTTTTAGTCACTACTTTTTGAGCTTATTAAACTTTACGCCTTAAATTGTTAAGCTTTTGTTCCAATCAACATTTAAACATTATAATATGTACACTTATAAACATTAAAAAAGTTTTTTTTTTTTTTGGCAACTGATTATTTAAATTATTACTTAAATTGATTCGAAACAATAAAGAACACAATATTATTTTACTAAAAAAAAGAAAGTCACCTTTATTGAAAACACATTCACTGTTACGTACAAAAACAGAGACGACGGTGCTGGCGAGATCGGTCCAATCTATGCTTTTGTTTTAGATTAATAGACACACAAATAGGGAACTGTTTGGTTTGGATGGAGAGCGCAACTGAAAATCGAAGTAAATAAAGCCAGGTGTGATCGAGAATTAAATACAGGAACCGCTGACACCCGAGCGCGAGTTAAATCACATCGAGTCACTGTCGGCCTTGAATTTCCCCCAAGTTGTGTTTAACCCCAACATGAGCAAGTGCCGCAAAGTTCGTCAGCACTCAGCACTCCTTCACTTCCCGAGACCGATCTTCTTAGCTTCAGTTTCATAAATCAATAACCTCCACATTTTAACTATGAACACCTCCGCCTCTTCATCCAGCACCTAAAGAGACATGAGGGGAAAGATCATTGGAGCGCTGGATCTTTTCATAAATCAAACATTAAAAGTTCCACATTTTCTTTAAGCTACATTTACCACAAACACATTGTTTGAATCTGTTCTGCGATGAATCCCTTCTTTTATTGTAACAGTTCTTCGCTATTAGAGTGAAGATGGTAGAACTGGTGTTAACTCACCATTGCCACATCGTCTAAGATGCCCTGAGGAGTGCTGTGAGCCATGACCTGAGGAACAGATTCATCATTAGGAATCAAACACTTGAAACTTAAGTCATTTATATTCAAGCGTTCAATAAATGCATTAGGATAATGGTTTGTTTTCGCGCTAATAATAAATTTATATTATTTAATAAGAATAGCGAAACAGTACGCAAGTGTACCGAACCGAAACGGTTCAATACATACCGTGAACCGTTACACCCCTACCTGCCATGTGGAACACCTCAAAAAGCCAAATCTAAGGCTTTCAAAACATTGGTTCCTCAATGGAAGCAAACTTTTAGTTTATTGAAGAAGACATTCAATCATAGCTAGGGTTTCTGTGATCATAATTTAGGGTTCTGAAGGACCAGCAAATGCATAACTACCGGTCGTTTGATCATTTTGAAATATAAATGTGTCATACACGTGGCTATATTGTGAATATTTCCTTATAACTAGCTTTATTTTGTGATTTAAAATAATTATTCAGACAATTTATATGCACATCTGGCATGAAATCTAACACAAAATAATGGATTTACATAAAACGCTGTGTTTTTATAAAGAGTTGAGCAAATCCATTTTGAATTATTACTGTTATAGGGCCAACTATGGCACATTTTTCAAGTAAATCAGCAAAATGTTTTTCAGACATGTATGTGTATTTGCTAGATGAAAACTCATGTAAAACAGCTGCTTCATAATTTTAAAAACTTATTTGTGGTTGCTATGGCAGCCATCTTTGTTTTAAAAACAAATGTGACGGCTCGCGCAGTGCATGCTGGGAAGTCTGTCTGAAATCTTGGTTTTTAAATCGCAGAAACCCTGATGACTGACTGATATGCACTACAGGACGAGCGACTGGTGTCTCAATAAACCTGCAGTTAGTTTAAAAAATGACATCTTTTTGTGAAAACTACCCCAATAACTTCAGGTTCACACACACAGCAGAAGATATGAATACTGATCTTCAAACATTTCATTCATTGATAACTAGGAAGTGTAGTTCTTGAGCAATGTCCGTCATCTAAAAGAGAAACAGCACTCACCTTGGAGCAGACAAAGTCAACTAGAGTGGCTTCTTCCTCCCCGATGTACTCCACGATCTTCTTATTGATCCAGGGTCGAATGCGCTTCTCCATCAGTGTCTGAGGAGAAACATGGAACAAACCATTAACCACTAAACGGCACAATATCCTCTAACCCCTAAACAATGTATAAAGTAATATTTGGAGGCATCTGAAGGCTTGAAAATACTTCTGAATTAATAGTTTTCTGAAACATTTAGTTACTTTTATCATTTGTTCAGTTACGCTTGTATAATACTGCCATTCATATATACGACAATAATTGGACACTTCAAAAGCAGTTACAGTAAGAAGTTCGAAGCGTTTACTATAAAATGATAATGAAATAAAGCATTTAATTAATAATATTCTGTCACAAGAAGACACTAGCGGTCACACAAAATTAAAAGAAAAACTTTATCTACTGTTTACCAGTTCAATTACTGTTTATCTTCATTTTTTTTAAGATTGGGAGAAACGTCTGTTTTTCACTTTTTACTGACAAATAAATGAAACCAACACAGATTCAGCAAAATTGACATGTTTTAGAGAATTCTACATCACTCTTCACCCAACCTTCACTGCACACGTCACTGGCTTTAAGTGGCAGTAGAACATCAAAAAGTCATCTTTAACCCAAACTAGGGCTGGGCGATATGAAGCAAAAAATATATCTCGATAAATTTTGCTATATCTCGATATACGATATATCTCGATATCGACAGGATTTAACCCCCCCCCCAAAAAAAATAAAAACTACTGCAAAAACAAATATTACAAATTTCAAAGTAGTTTTTATTGAAGCTCAGAGGTGCTTCTGCAAATTTTCTTTCAGAAATCCTTGTATACATATTATAAAACAATAAAGAAATACATATTGCCTTTTCTTTCAAAAATAAAACAACTAAAAAACAGGCAGTGCATAGGAACAAAGTGCTCCTGTAACATTTAGGATATAAACAAAATCCCTGATAACATGAATAATAATTTAACTGTAAAATAATACACATTGCCTTCTTTTCATTCAAAAATAAAACAACTCAACTCAACTCAACTCATCTTTGCAGGACCTCTGTTGTAAGAATGTAAGTAACCTTTTCCAATTCAGGAGCAAGCTGCGCTCTCTCTGTAGTGTACAGTCGCGGGAGTTCCTGTCTCGAAAAGTAATGCCGACTAGGTAAACTGTATCTGACTGGGATCAAGTGTTTTTAGCATACGTTTAAAGCCACGTTGTTCAACGACGGATATGGGTGCCATGTCCACCGCTATGTGAAATGCCACGGACTCTGTGACGCTACACCACCTTGTGCTCTCCGCTCTGTCTTTCATATTCTACACTCCGCGTTATAGAATTGTGGAAATTAGTTGAGCTTTGGTTGGCAGCAACTTTCACGGCATTCACGGCAGTAGACATCTGTCTGTTGTTCGTCTGACGACTTAAAACCGAAGTATTTCCACATAGTGGAGCCAGCTGTTCTTTTTTGCAACAAGTAGCCACCGGGCTAGTTGCGGGCGCCGCCATGTTGAATGAGACGACAGGAGGGGAGGGGGAACAAAAGCAAGGAGGCGCGGACACACAGAGAAGGCACACAAGCAAAGTGGCGAAAATTAAAAATAAGACATTATATCGATATATACGATATGCCAGAATTCATATCGAGTTTAAAAAATATCTCGATATATTTTAAATATCGAGATATCGCCCACCCCTAACCCAAACTACAACCTCAACCTTCACAAGACTACAAATCTCAGCACATTAGGTGAAATCAACACAATTTCCAAAGCAGACTGACCGTGTCCACAACAGACCAGTCGAGCGGGTAGCTGAAGAGCTCTGGTTTGGCGGTGGGGATCTTCTCGATTAGGCTCTTGATGTGTTTGCGCTTCTCCTCTGTGTTCACTCCCTTTCCACCACCGGCTGAGTTCCCATCCACCTTCTCTTCATCCTCGTAGTCTAGAGGCACTAGTTTTCTCTTTTTCGGAGCTTCGTCCACCTCATCATCATCAAAACGGTTAAAGACGCTTTCCACAGGAAGCTTCTTTCGCTTGACAACACTAGGCTGCCCCGGGCTGCCACTTGAGCCTGTCAGAAAAACAAAAGCGGTTTATTTTTGTCAATGAAAGTCTTTGAATCCTGATAAAAATGTAGCAAATATCTTTTCGTGCTGCTCACCCAGCTTGAGACTGAGGCCAATCTTGGGTCGGTTCTCCTCTGGCAGCAGTGCATCCTGGGGTGAGTTTTCATGAGGGATAATGATGCCACAGGGAGATTCCTCTCTGGGTGTGTTGGGTGAGGCGTTCCCGCTGGCTGACGACACCGAGGGAGCAGCAGTTATTGGGCGAAGTGTGGGTTTGAGGCAGGGTTTTGGTTCTTCCTCCTCATCATCATCAATCTCCTCTCCTTCCTCCACATCGTCATCTGAAGGGACATGAGGGTTGGATTCTATAGGTGGCTTGCGCCTCTCTCTTTCTCTCTCCCGCTCTCGCTCTCGAGCACGCTCACGCTCCCGTTCCCGCTCCTCCCGAGAGGGTTTGTGCTCACGCTCTTCTTCAGGTTCAGGTTTTACTGGAGGCTGCCGTAAGCGCTCAGCCTCTTCTTCCATCTGATGGATAGAGAAGAAAAGAGTGATACAAGTACCTGGAAGGTTGTAGGACACAAGCACATCAAAACAAATACAGACACCTTTATTTTAAAACATTGGGAAACTTTTTTTCCATGAAAACATAAAATGTTTTGAATTGACATTCCTATGCAACTCACCAATGGGGAGTCTCGACACAGCCGTGTTCTAATTAGACCAGAGGCGGGCAAGAAGAGCCGCAGCCCTGCACAGTTTAGATGCAACCTTCATGAAACACACCTGATTCTACTAATTAAGCTCTCCTTGGTTTGTTTAAAGCTGACTGTGTTCGTACTAACGCAGGGCTGGAACAAAAACATTAGAATGTTGAGCCTCGTGAGACTCTGGTGACAAGTCTTGAGGTTGGCATGCTAATATGATACTTTCTATTATTGTTTCGACTTGGCGATATTCACAAGAGACTCCAGATTGAAAACTCACCATGGATGCATTCACATGCGACTCTGCAACATCGGTTCTTAACTTAGCGTCCAATGACATCACTCTTTAACTAAGAGTCTCGACTTCGGCCCACTCACATAAGACTAACGAAGAGTCTCGACTTGAACCAGTGACATAACACTCTTTAACTAAGAGTCTTGACTTGAACCAGTTACATAACACTCTTTAACTAAGAGTCTTGACTTGAACCAGTTACATAACACTCTTTAACTGAGTCTCGACTTCGGCCCACTCACATAAGACTAACGAAGAGTCTCGACTTGAACCAGTGACATAACACTCTTTAACTAAGAGTCTTGACTTCGGCCCACTCACATAAGACTAACGAAGAGTCTCGACTTGAACCAGTGACATAACACTCTTTAACTAAGAGTCTTGACTTGAACCAGTCACATAACACTCTTTAACTAAGAGTCTTGACTTGAACCAGTTACATAACACTCTTTAACTAAGAGTCTTGACTTCGGCCCACTCACATAAGACTAACGAAGAGTCTCGACTTGAACCAGTCACATAACACTCTTTAACTAAGAGTCTTGACTTGAACCAGTTACATAACACTCTTTAACTAAGAGTCTTGACTTCGGCCCACTCACATAAGACTAACGAAGAGTCTCGACTTGAACCAGTGACATAACACTCTTTAACTAAGAGTCTCGACTTGAACCAGTTACATAACACTCTTTAACTGAGTCTCGACTTCGGCCCACTCACATAAGACTTACGAAGAGTCTCGACTTGAACCAGTCACATAACACGCTTTAACGAAGAGTCTGGACTTGAACCAGTCACATAACACTCTTTAACTAAGAGTCTCGACTTCGGCCCACTCATATAAGACTAATGAAGAGCCTCGACTTGAACCAGTCACATAACACTCTTTAACTAAGAGTCTCGACTTCGGCCCACTCACATAAGACTAACGAAGAGTCTCGACTTGAACCAGTGACATAACACTCTTTAATGAAGAGTCTCGACTTCGGCCCACTCACATAAGACTAACGAAGAGTCTTGACTTGAACCAGTCACATAACACTCTTTAGCGTAAAGTCGCGACTTGAGCCCATTTACATAAGACTCTAGCAAAGAGTCTCAACTTGGGCCAAGACTCATTAACAAACAGTTTTGACTCGTACATGTTCAAATGAGACTCTTTAATGAAGAGCCTCTTTAACGAAGAGTCTAAACTTTGGCCAATTCACTTGAGCCCATTTATCAAAGAGTTTTGACAGTGGCCACTCACATGAACCTCATTCGGAAGAGTCTCGGCTTGGGCCCCTCAAAATGAGCCTCGTTAATGAAGAACCTCAATATGAGCCCATTTACTTGTGCCTCTTTACCTAAGAGTCTCGACTTAGGCCTGTGCACATAAGACTCGTTAACGAAAGGTCTCAACTTGGGCCTGTTCACATGAGACTCTTTAATGAAGAGTCTTGGCTTGGGCCCACTCACATAAGAGTCGCGATTTGGGCCCGTTCATATGTGAGTCTAACATAGAGTCTTGATTTGGGTCCATTCATATGAGTCTTTTACAAAGAGTCTCGTTTTGTGTCCGTTTATAGGAGTCTTTTTTTTTTTTTTTGATTTGGACCTGTTCATCTGAATCTTTAACAAAAAGTCTCGATTTGAAACTTCACATAAAATTCTACGAAGAATCTTGACTTGGGCCGTTTCAAATGAGACTCTGTAACAAAGAATTTCAAATTGGGCCCATTCACATGAGACTCTAAAAATGTTTGTGACATTCACAGGCAACTCCTTAACAGAGATTCTCGATTTCATAGCATTCATATGTGACTTGCACTTACCCTACGAAGCTCAGCATCCGGATCAGGATGTCCCTCTGCCAGTAGTCTTTGCCGAATCTCCTCCAGTTCCTCCTTCTCCCTCTTCCTGTCCCGTTCATCCAGTTCAGTCTCTTTCTCTCTATCCCGTAGCCGCTTCTGAAGAGCGCTACCCCTACAGGAGAAGAAGAGATTGGTGAGCTGTGTCGTATCTCAACCTTCAAACTCAAACTCAAAAGTCATTGTAAAAATCTTGTACAATCATTAGAAACTCTTGGTTCTGTGTCCTCTTTAAATTGGTTTCACAGAGAGAACTTTTATATCCTTTTTCTTCGTCTTTAATTCATATTCAAGACACTTTAATTGTAATGACTTTCTATAACCAAAAAAGGCAACAGGGAGGCCTTTTATACATTTCTTTCTGGTGGTGTGAACTTGTATTTTTTCCCCAATTAAAAAAAAAGTGCCTTGGTGCAAGAAAAAAATCTTTGCTCAATGACTGCTATCCAAAGTTCAAGTATCCTGATAAGGGGGCACCAGTAAATAAAGGTTTTGTATTAGATTGTACTATAATAATTTTTCAGCTGACTTGATGTGTATAATATGATTTAAAATAGTTACTTGTAATATTTTGGATCATCTCTATCATCGTCATAATCTTCCAGAAACTCCTTCAGCCGCTTGCCTTCTTTGGCCTGACAGGAGAACATGAGAGAAGCATTTAATACGCAAATCATATCATAAAATACTAAAAGATCACGCTAAAAATTTACACACAATTAAAACTGAAAAACATCTGCATTTTGTGTGAATAAAAAAATAATAACTAGTAAGAAAACAATATTTTATAACAGTTCACTAGGAAGTAAAGACAAAGCATACAACAAACACAACAAACTCATTTTGCTTTTGTATAAAAAAAAGCATCAAATTTAGTTTTACATAACAGAAATATAATCTCTGAAGTAATAGTGATTTTCTTTGCAGAAGTTACACCGACACATCTAGGAAAACGACAATTCTTTACCATTTCTCGTCTGCGTTCTTCCTCTCTCTCAACCTCTTTGCTGTAGTCTCTGGATTTCTTCCTCTCTCTGAGCTCCCAGTTCTTTAAACGCTGTTAATAAGCCAGAGCATGTTAATAACCCTCTCAATATTCTTATGAAGCTCAGAGATTGGCGCTTCACCTCCTGATACGCCGCCTCTTTCTCCCTCAGCTTCCTCTCCAGTTTCCGACGCTCGTACACCTCCTCCTCATCTTCCTCGCGGTCACGCTTTTTGTCTTTGTCTCGCTCTCGATCACGACTCTGTTCCCTGAAAAGATACAAACATACTTTGTTTTAGGAAAACTTTTAAGTAATTTCAACAAATTGAAATGAGCTGAAATCTACAATATACAGTGAGCAACTGTTATTCTAACATTCACATCATCTCCTTCAAACCTGGATCGACTGCGGTCCGGGCTCCTGTCCCGGCTCCGGGCTTTATCCCAGTCTCGGTCCCTTTCGCGTTCTTTTGTTCGGTCACGATCGCGGTCCCGCTCTCTGTCTCTCTCTCGTTCTCTCTCACGCTCGCGTTCCCGCTCTCGTTCCCTCTCTCGGTCTTTTTCGCGTTCTCGATCTCTCCGTTCTCTTTCCCTCTCACGATCTTTATCTCTTTCCTTCCGCTCGCGTTCCAGCTCCTGCCTCTCTTTCTCTCTCTTGCCCTTTTCCTCTTCCAGTTTCTGTGGGGAAACGGGAAGGAAGTTTTGGGGATTGGTGGACGCCAACATATAGAACAAGTCACTCCATAACTCTGAGAGGAAGTGGTTTACAGATCTCAACATCTGTTCATCTGAAGCGTTTATCAAAAACATTGAATAAGGCTTCCACACAAAATAAAAAACAATGAATTCTTTTAACTGAACAGAGACAAAAGTTTATATTTTTACCCAAAAATGTTAAAAAATGAGTTTTTCATTGTAAATTGTACATTTTAATAATGAAAAAAAAATTGTAAACAAGAAAAGATTTTTTGATGAGAAAAATATTGAATTTTAATGATGAGACAAACGAAAAAACTTATTTTGAGGATAAAGCTTTGCGTGGTTAATTTAATTTAAAACAGCAACTAAATAGAGAAAGTGCATTTTTTCTAATCATGAGACTCATTTCTAATAAAATTTGAGTTCATTGTTAGTCCTGATTAACAAAATGCTTCAGGTTATGTGAACAAATTAGTATTTTATTACATTTAAAGTAAACACATTTTTGCTGAAACTGGATTAGTTTCTATTTCTTGGACATTAAACTGAAATGAGCGTAACTAATTACAAGCTAAAAGTACATCAAGCAACGGCTGTTAAAAGAGACGTGGAAACCACTTCTGAAGCCTGAGTTCAGCATGTCAAACATATGAATAATATCAGCAACAGTTGCGGCCGCTGAAATATCCGTCTCATCATCACATGATCAACAGAAAGAGGCTTCAATCCTTGTGAAACTAGTTGTTTGTTCACTTACAGGTGTTGACTAGCGACTCACAGCGTTTCCGCAGCCCTACAAGCCTTTATTGTTAGGCCTGGGAGGAAAAGCAGGTCAAAGGATTCACAAAAATAACTCTGAGCTAGCATCAATCTCAGACACACAGAAACACTTCCAGACATTTAGCATTTAAGGCTGTGACAGGAGCATTACAAACTCTAAAGGTTAGATCTGTCTCTCTTTCTCTGCGTTTGGATGAAAAAAAAAAGCAACAAATGAAGGTGTAGAGAGTCTTACCCCAGCACAGACGACAGGACCCTCAGCGGAACTGACCGGTGAACATGAGATTAACGAAACACAGCACCACTCCCACGGCTTCAAACACAACGTCTGCGTTTACCACAATGAACTGATTTCTGTTGCTGAAGCCATGGGAGCAGGAGCAGTAAGTAAACACCAAGAGATGAAGAGGAAAAGGGAAGCAACACAAATCAGGAAAAACAAACAATGGTTTTAATGCTGTGCGGGAAATTTACGCAACCATTTCAATTTATTTTGAGTTCTAAAATTATATTTTCTACCCTTAACATATACAATAATACAGCTGGTGAAACTTCAGATTCATTAGGTAAATAATGTGTTTTCTATTTAAAAAAAAAACAAGAAAACAAAAATAATAAAAAAATAGCACATTCTCTAGAGCAATAAAGAGCCTCATGTGAAAAAATAAGCTATAAAACTACTATGAATAACTTTCAAAAAAGAATTAAGTACAATATAAACCTTAAAACCCAATTAAACCTTTTTATATTTTTGTACAAAGTCTATTTAATGGCAAATAATAAAAAAAAACATTAAAACACAATATTTTAAAATGAACAAATTTTTTTAATAAATAATGAAAAAATATAGGATCTACAAAAGCGTAAATGTAAGACCTAAAAGAACTAATTACCTACATAAAAAACAACATTAATTCTACTAGATTTATCTGACAACAAGATTATGTATAATCATACATGTTAAGTGACGAGCAGCACGTAAAGATTTATTTATTTAACACATAAAAGAAAAAAATATATATTTAAAATAACTTTAATAAACAAACCTATAAAATTTAGGAAACATTTTAATGAAATATATAAAAATGTTTGGATTAAAAGTTAATAATAATGAACTTTTTTTGTGACTTAAAGCATGTTTTTAAACAAGCAACAGGATGAAGGCATGGACACAAACAAACGTGGAAAGAGCAAAGACGAGCGAACAGGTGAGCAGGGAGGACAGGCGTCGACAGACTCCAACACTGAGCAAAATCGTACCTGGAGAGTCTTCAGAAAGTCCGTGTGCTGTGGAGGGGCGCCCCCTACTCTCACAAGAGCCCAGTGGGCCAATTCACGGTTATTCAATCAGCAGGAGGCATTATAGTAGCACCAACATCACGTTTACTAGCAGAGCCGCACAGGTTCACTGGCCGCCGTCCGTTTCGATCCTTTCTCTTTTAGAAAACCCCCAAAAGCTGAAATTCGACAGCGTTTGCTAAAGCACCCGTTTTTACCCCGAGAGTGATTCGGTGCAGTTGCCCCTGTGCGAGTCGTCCAGAAGGGGGCGCCCAGTACAAGTAGAGAAAAATGGAGAGCTCATACTTACATCCTATCCTTGCAACTTTTTCCAAAGCTGTGATTCATCTTGGTTTAGTCACCATATGATCTCTATCATAATGGTGGGGTTTAATCAATAGATTAGCTTTTAGGGAAGTGCACAGAACGTCCATGCATTGTATGTGTACTACAATCCCACCCTTAACATGGAGGCCACGCTACAGTTTACACTGATGGATAAAAACAGACCCCAAGGAGGTCTGGGATTCTTTATGGTTCCTTTGAGTTAATAAAAAAAAAAAAAAAAAAAAAAAAAAAAAAAAGATTGTTAACGCTGTGCTGAAATTCAATTACAGCTAGATGTCTACTCATGCTGGGTGGAAGAGGCTGTGGTGTTCTACCTGTGGTGGAGGTGGAGAAAGTAGTGTTTGTGTATTTTACCTTGTGAGTGTCGCGAAATTTGTTGATCTCCCTGGAAATCAAATCTCTTTTATCGTCCTCCAGCTCCATGGCATTGATGTCATCCTAAACCACCACAGACAGAAGGAGAAAAGCAATAAAGGATTCTAAAAGAGCAAGTCAATCATCCGCAAGCTCTTCCACATTCCTTTGAATCTCTGCTGAAGTCGCCGCTAATTTACAGCGAATCAAAAACGAATGCTAACCTCGTCCTTCCTTTCCCTCCTCTTCTTGCGGCGACTGGACTCGTCGTCCTGTGACGAAGCGTTGAGTTCACTTGAATACTCCCGGATCAGCCCGTCGATCGCACCTTTGACGATTTGATCGCGCTTCTTCGTTTCTTCATCCAGTACCTCCTCCTCCTCATCACCAGCATCCTCTGCCTTACCATTCTACCAAAAAAAACCACATATTTAATTATAACTTTGTTATATTAAATAAGTCAACAAGCTCCTAGTAGCTCCACAATACGTTTTGTGGATATTTTGTGTAGCGATAAATTGGACCATGATATACTCTCACACCCCTAATATCAAAGCATGTATTTGTTTTATTGACATTATTTATGCTAGTATTCTATAAACCATTTCTGCATTTTTTGTCTACATTTACTTTATTTTATAAACTTTTTTACCACTTTAATTATTCATGAAATTATTTCTACATGCATTTATACGATTATTCTCTATTTTTTATGCATTTTAGTCTGTGTACGAACACTTGATTAACATTTTATAAGCTGAATTTATTTGTCCTTGCATATATCTATTTCTACCTTTACTAATACAAGTATACTCCAAGTGCTTTTTATTCATTCATGCATTTTTCTCTATATTTAAGTACACAGGTCTTTTTATTCTTCTAAATATCTTGTTTCTAGTTATTTATATAGTCATACTCATACATATGTTCTTTTAATTTCTTTATGTATTTTTACAAATCCATTTTCCCATCATATTAATTTCTACTAGGAAAAGTCAGACTTCTAGTATTTGCTTAAAATAAACAAATTAAAAAAAAAACCTCTAAAGTCAATATTATTCGCTCCTTTAAGAAATGATTACTTTAATTCAAATGACTTGCAAATTATTCTGTTTATTTATTTTATTACTGTATTTTCACAAATAAGAACGAAACAATGTTACATTTTTATGCTTGGAAGTAAGCTTACAGTAGTACAATTTCTGTATTTGGGCAGATTCTTCCTAGTTATTTCTTTAATCATCTTTAATCAGATGCTTCACATTTCTTCCTTTAAGACAGTCAAATGACTTCTTAATTTAACCTTATTTACATAAGACCTGATTAAAGGAATTAATCCATTCTTTAAACCTAAAACCAGTGCGTGTGCCCATTACAGGGTTGGTTTTGAATTAAGCAGGAATGACAATCCACCTATTGTTTAAGTTGGACTTTCCGATAAAATGTGTAGGTAATAATCAATAAAAGATTATTAGTTTTCATATTTTGTATTTTAAACAAACGTTACTAGAGTAATTACATAATTTGCAAGTTTCGTTTTACAGACGCCAAATGGGTGGCATCTAGTGGTAAAAAGGGAAAATTCTTGCACAAAAAAAGCACAATGACACAAAAAGTGCTTGGAATAGTGTATAAGCCCAATGAACAGGAATGCACGGTGACGTTGTGGACCAAGACAGTCGCTTCCGAGCCAGAAAGTAGTTTGCAAAAAAAAAAAAACCTGGGGAACAGTCATGCATACTACAAATGTGTTCAGATGAGACAAAACCAGAGGCTTGGATTTGGAGAAAGAAGCATGGTGGTGGGAGAGTAATGCTGTGGGGTTTCAATGTGTTTGTTACAGATAATCCTGCCAGAGTTTAATGGAACATGAAAAGGGAAGACTGTAAGAATATTTTTCAAGACAGTCTCCAAGAAAAATCTGTTTCGATCGGCATTTCGTCTTCCAACATCATAATGACCCAAAGCAGACCTTGATTCTGCTGAAGAAATGTTTAGGAATGTAATCTGACCACACTTGAATCCAAAGTAAAATGAGTTCCATTGTTTATTTGTTTTTGTAGCAGTCCAGAGCTTTTACCAGAAGACCAATCAATCTGGAGGAGATTGAGAGATCTGCTCAGGGAGAATGGGATTGAGACTTGTTGAGCTCTACAGCAAACAAACATTTAATAGATTTATATTACAACTACTCTTCCTGGAAAAACAGCATGAAAATGTTTTATTCTAGTACAGTATTTTATATTTAGAAAATTGTCTAAACATTTACTTTAGCATGCATCCGCATTTATGTATCATTTAAATTATTTGGGCATTTATTTCTTCACCTATTTTGTCTTCCGTAAGAGAAGCACCCATAGAGCTAATCAGTGAGAGAGCAGAGGTTATACTGACTCCGTTTGTGCTGGCGTTCTTCTTCTTCGCTTTCCACTCGTCGAGCTGAGCTTTAGTTTTGGCATCGACCTTCACCAGAAGTTTCTTCTCTCCGACTTGAAGCTCGTGCAGCAAACGCAGTGCCCGCAGTGTTGATTCCGGCTCTTTGTACTCACAGAAACCAAACGCTAGAAGATGGAGGACCCAGCATCACACACTGTTGCATTATTAGCTCAACTTAAATGCTAAACTCAGATGCCTGGAATTGTCTCATCTAGTTTCCAGAAGCAGCATAATACTTTACCCTGGAGTTTTCCAGAAGCACCCTGAACCCGTTTCCAGCTCAGCACCAAGCCACATTTCTGAAAAACAAGCATTATTTTTAGAAAACACACACAGACATCTTTCTAAACCATTAGCATGAGTTAATGGACGCCATTCTTTTTTTTATCCTTTAAACGCGCTTCACTCGGCTGACATTGGTTTTTAACCAAATTTGATTTTGCAATAATGATTTTGGCTTTCAAGCCATAGTTATTATTAGCTACTAGAAAACATTCTACTAGAAAGACGTCTCCTCCACCTTCACTGCCCTGAACAAAACAAAACAGAACAAAGGTTGTAGCTTGAATCAAAGTGTTAAAGCTTAAGTGAACTCTTCATAACAAACTAAATGCAAGCAGAACTTGCAGCTAGGAAACCCTAGTCTATGTACTGTGTTGAATCACTCTCTGAATTCTATTGATTTCACTTATTGAGTATTCTCATGTGATTTAACCTCTTAAGCCCTGAGGCCTATTTTCTGAAAATCCTATACCTTCACTTTTTAAGGCATTTCTCAGCTTTTACAAGGTTTAAACTGCAAATCTTGGCATCAAAATGAAGATGGGTTCTTGGGGAGTGGTGTGGATGAGTCAATTTGACAGTCAAGAACACTGGGTAAGAGTAAATGATGTTGGAATGGCCAAAAAATGAACTACTTGTTTCCTCTAATATCTCCTTATTTTACTTGTAACGAAGCAAATAAACACAATCAATTGTAACCACTACATGTCAAGAACATCTGTAGCAAGTTTGGTGTCCATACTACAAGAAACTAATATTCTGTACAGGTTTTGATTGAACAAAGTTCAGGCGTAATCCATGTTGGCACAGTTTGGCACAATTTAGCACAATAATTGAAATATGGAAAAAAACTTGTCCAAAGCTTCAGCTACGTTCATGGTCTTCTTTTCTTGCTTAAGGGACATGATTTCAGCAAAAAAACACCTAAAGAAACGGGGGTGGGAGCCCATTTACGCCATCTTCCTGCGCTCTGTGTAACGTCCCATTCACAGTGCTTCCGATGTTCGAACTTCCGCGTGTCCCTACCCCCCGACCATCTGTCCAATCCGGGAGCTCTATACATGGTTCAAAAGCTTTGAATCTGTAGAATCCAATGATATCCACCATTTTGAGACGGACAGGTTCCTCAACGAATCACAGGACACGGAGCGTGGAGAGGACAGCTTTAACACACGGGGAGTGTCTCCATATTTGGTCATGTTATGCGAGCACAGAGCTACAGAAGCTATCGACCGGATATAACAACAAACAGACTTTTATCGCTGTGGAAATAACTTTTGTCGAAAAAAACGGCAAAGGTAAGACAAGATGTGATGTGGGGCGGAAGTGCAGCGTGTGATTAAAAATGCTATGGCAGGCCACAAGGGTCACAACCACGAATGCAGGCACAAATAAAGAAAATCATTTTTCTCCATTACACCATTTTTGTAAACATTAATACTCAAATTCGTTATTAAAAAAAAAAAAAACATTAATTTGGCAGCCATAAACCAACTTTACAACATCAGACTGTGGTGAAATGAATTACAAGGGATTAGAAAACTGATCAGATGCTGCTGGATCTCTCACTCACCGCCAACAATTGTCTGATCAACATGTCTGAGGCTTTCTCTGAGATGTTCCCCACAAACACAGTGGTGGTCGGGCCGCTGCTGTCATCGTTGTCTTTGGCATGAGACATTTCCTTGCGGGGAACAGCTACTTTACTGACCACAGGCATTGGTGCGGACACAAGAACCTAGGCAGACACACAGCGAAGTGAGTGAAGCTTTTTCGTACATTTTAAAACCATATAAGGATTGTTTTTCCCAAGTTTGAGCCAAGTTGGTTACTGCAAACCTCTAAAATCAGGTTAAATTAGTTTTAAATATATTACCTTAAAATACGGTTTGTATTTAATGCACATAAACAAAGTTGTGCTTTGTGTGTAGATTATTTCACTTTGAATGTGCATTCATTAACAAAAGCTTCTCAGCTAGAGCCTTGTCATACTAGGTGTAAGTGGTACTGATCATTCTAGTGAATGCAAAGCATATAAAAAAACCCATCAGGTAACAGAGAGCGTTTGAATTATTGATATACACCACTTATCCAAAATGATCATTTCAGTACTTCTCATTTGGGATTTTATATTAAGTTGACACTTTTGTGGTTAATGGTTACTTGTTCTGTGCTCATCAAAAGGCTAATGTTGTTGATGTAAAAAAATAGCTTATTGTAAACATGCATTAAAAGTAAGGAAATTCTAAATTTGAGTTTCTTTATTAATCAAACTGGAGTTTATTCTGAGGTAGGCTCACAATAATTTCAACCAAATACATAAATGCAGTATACAATAAAAGTTAACTGTTACAATCAGTTATGTTTCATTTCTAATTACAGTAATCTAATTTCAGGTCTGTACCTTTTATTGAACTATTTTATTTACTATTCCATGTGTAACTTACTCTCTACATAGTCATGAAATTGCACATCTCCGCTGCTCAGTGTGGTGCAATGGGTAGATCAGTCCTGATGCACACCCAAAGCAGGAACACTGAAATCCCAGCCACAATAGGCCCTTTTCACACGACGTCACACCACTTCCGCTTCGAGCAACAGCCGTGTATCTCTAGCATTCCTATCCTATTCCAGCATCATTGAGTTCACACAGTCTCTTGCACACCTTCCCAAAATACGACTAAGTGATGTACAACGTTTTGTTGATTAGTTGTCCCTCACAAAACGCTCTAAGCTTCACTAGGGACATAAATTCTTCCATGAACAACTGTTTAATTATGAAAGCAAGTTATATTATTGTTAGCATTGTTTTTGGAACAACAAGGAACACCGCAGTTGCATCCAAGTTCACTGTGCCGTTATGCTAAACTGTTGAAATATGAAGAAAGGAGAAAAATAATACTTTATTACACCTTTATTAACATATAAACAGTAAATTACTAATACGCTGCTTAAATGAGGACAGTTAGAAAGAATATAACTCCTGGAAGAAGTGAGATAATGTTACATCAATATAAAAAATTAACACAACTTTCTGCAATGTTATAAAGATGCTAACTTGCATAGATTAATTCCATGTCAAAACTACACAAATATAAGAACAGACAAATATGTAAGAATTATTATTATTTAGAAGTTTACATCCCGTTTTGTTTATGTTCAACACTTATCCAGCAGCCGCAACAAAAGGCAGTGCGTTTACACAACTTTATTAAAATGCACAAGTGTTTTGACGTTACTGTGAAAAGGGCCTAGAGTTAGATGAATTAGAAAGTCTTTTATAGTCAATTTCCCCCGGGAACCAGGTTTGCAGAATTGCTGAAGGTTTTATATCGAGCAGTGGGGGGTGTGAGCAGTCACTTGCTTGTCTTTATCGTCCAAATAAACAGTATAGATAATAACGAATGCATGAACATAATATTTTCACTTTTGTACAGCTACAAAGATGCAAAGTGATTTAAGTAAAAAAAAAAAAAACGACTCAAAAACAATTGGGAATTTTGAAGCAAATAAAATAATTTTAAGGGATTAGCAATTTTAAGCCAGATACAATTTAAAAAATAAAATATGTATTTAGAAATATAACGTGAGTGAGAATTACCGCAGGGGCTGGAGCCATGAGCCCCATGTGGACCGGAATCATTGGGGTTCCTAGGAACATACAAAACATGTCAATCAGCAAACAGCAGCAGTGGCACAAAAACACAGCAACCTTAAATGAGTAAAACTTCCACCAATGAGCAATTTGAGGTCAACTACAGTACATAAAAAAATAACTCAAAGTCACCATTAAATCATTCCCTGCTTCAAAGTTCACTGATGAAGTTTTCTGGTTTCTTTAAACTGAACCCAGGCATCGTTTGCATGCACACTTCTTGTTCGAATCAGGCTAAACTAAATCTGATAAAACACTGTCAAGCACAGCTTTAGTTATGGATCATTGGTGAATGATTACGATCTGTTAAGTGAATGGGGATCGATCATAGAGTCTTCTTGTAGTCATTTGTGTTGGCGCATAAGCTTGAATTAAACTACCAGTTTGCATTTACGAAATGTTTACAATAATAAACCTGAATTCTACTACTTGAACATATAATTTAAAAAAATTATAAATTCAAAGTTGAGTACCCAAGAAAACAGCCGTGTGCTGTACATTTACCAATTTGTACCTATAAAAATATCAGATTGCTCACACTATTTATCAGACGTCGCCATGTCTTAAATAATTGGTTTGTTTTCATGTGATATTTAAAGGTGATCATGCTATTGGAATTAGATAAGAAGTGAACACAACCACCGACTAAAGCCATGTTTCCCCTAAAAATTCTACCCGCACATGCGCTTCTGTTTGAAGTTAGTGGCAAGTCCAGTTTATCCTGGTTACCTGGAGGTGGAAACCCAGCAAACTGTGGAGGGGGGATTCCGGGTGGCATCGTTGGGATGCCGATCTGTGGCCGGTTGAGATGAGGAGGGAACGACATCTTGGGCAGAACACCCACCTTAAACAGAAATCACATCATCATTCAATTGATGTCTTTGAGCTTTGGAGACATTTATTTGATCCGGAACAAAAAAAAAACAATATACATTTGGTTCTGATTCAGCTGTGTTTACACTGGAACTTCTGCAAACCTAAGAAACCGAACATTTCCTGTTTCTGGTTAATTTAGAAATTCTTTAAATCAATTGATTGAACTCTTCTCTAGTGAAGACCAGGGGTGTGCCCATTGCTTGGCTTGAAAACTGAAACCTGGCTATCAAAATATCAGTGGAGACCAAACAAAGTATGAATTTCAGTACCTGTTTGATTTAGATTCAGTCAATGTGTGAGGAAGCCTCATGTTGCCAAATATTTGATATCCATCTTGAAACTACTAGTAAAGTTAAATTGTTTGTTAAATTCAGAATCCAAACACACCATTAAGTTCCATATCTCAGCTGACATTAGGCATCACTGACTGATTGCTTATCCACCCACATAGTCAATCTTAAAGAATCCTATGTTGTCAAGCATGAATTGAGAAACTCTGAGCTCTACTTTGCTATTAAATGATAAGATGCATATAAATTTGCAAAACATTCTGTAAAATGGTAATGCAAGCTGTAAATTTGTCTATGTGTAATTAAAGACATTCATGCAGAATTCGGACTGCACAATTCTAGCCACAATTGTGAGTCGAAGGCAGGTTTGAGAAATCAGCGACTGCCTGAAATTATGGGCAAATCACTGCTCGTGTACGAGAGAGACAATCGCAGTGTGAACTACCAAACACGTGATCTGAGAGTCTGAGATGCAGTGGGAAATGGTCTGTGACGAAACTACTCTGAAAACCCCGCCATCTGAAAGAAGACTTTCTCAAAGAACAGAAGTTTACTCCAGCACCTGTGTTGCTCAGTGGTGAGGATTATATAATCATTTACAGATAACTGACATGAGAGACATAGACAATGTCATTATCTTTCATCACACTTAGATTTGAAAAATTTTTTTTTAATTTACGGACCACAAAACAGTAGAAATGTGTAAAAATGTAACTCAAGCTCAATAATCAAAATAAGGAATCCACCACAGATTTATTCAGAGCAAGTGAAAAACAGATGTCTTTAAAAAAAAACATTTTTTTTACAGTACTGTGTTCACTATTTAATTGCTTGTTCACTTTGAAGGCAATACTGATTCATGCAAAATGTGACCATACAACTAAACTAAAGCATGGTGGGTAACATTATTGCGCCTAAAGCAATGATTTTCAGTATAATGAATACCATTTTGTTTTAAAATTACATTTTTGTTTACACATACAAATCTGCGAATAGGGAGTACAATATTCTTTGGTTTAGCTTGCTCAAATAATCAATTGACTCATGTTGCTAAGAGACAAACCTAAACGTGTCAAACTAGGCTATACTCAGTCCATTATCACGTTTGTTACGTTTCTTTTCTAGCGTGTAACAGAACAATTGTATGGTACTCGTGACTTTTTTTCGATCTGAACGCTTGTACTGAGATGTTCATAACAAACATTACGTTAAAAACGTTTAAACACACTCAAAAGCGTACAAAGCGTGAGAAAACGTTCACTTTTGACAACTGTGCTTTTATTTCAATTCGAAGGCCGATGTCACGTTGCTAACGCTTCCAGTGTAATAATTTCTTGATATCAAATTATTCAGACATGTTAATGTATGTAAGGCATCAAATGTTGCGCTAGCGCTGCTCTTTACACATAAAAACTTGCAAAGTGCTTAATCTACCCGCGTCACAAAATACCAGCGGGAACCCTTGCAGTGAGACCGGGCAACAGCTAGCCACGAGCTAACCACCACAAAAAGCCTCGAATCTGACCTCTCTCTTAAGACTCGCGAATCAATATTGAGGACCTGCGAAGCCTCATGATTAAATTAATTCATAAATGTACTTCGTACCCGAAGAAAAGTTACTCACTGGAACCAAACCAAAATCAGCTCGTTTCTCAAACGGAAAGTTCACCGGACCCGTAGAAAAAGCAACGAGAGATCGAGTCCACAGCTTCCGGTAAAACGGAATTGTGGGAAATTACTGAGCAAGTTAAAAGACCTCTGATTATTTTTTCTAATCATAAAATGATTGTATATAATGTTTTTATTGCTACTTTACTATTTTAACACTATGAATTATTGTGTTTGCTTGTAAAGCCAACATATTGTTATTATAAAAAAGATTTTATTCATCAGAATTTAAATCATTTTCTTTGAAACCACACCGTGAGTTAAAAGCTAAAGGATATTACGCTATTTTCCCAAATGTTTAATGTGAGCTATTTTCTAATTGTTTTAGAAAATGTATAGCTCTAATTTATCTACGTATAATAAAACATTTTCTAATGTTTTTTATTGCAAATTGTGATACACCGTATTAAAGATAAACCATTGCGTATTACCGTTTGCATATTGTTTTATCGGATTACATTTTTTTATATCTATAATGCTTTACATATGTGAATGAAAATCTTACACATAAAACAAATTCCAAAATTTGATGTGTTTTTGTGCGTTTTCTGATCTTCGAACTGTATTTGACTGACAGATGACGTCAAAGCAGGCGGGCTTTCCATGGAAAGTGCTGGAAAGAAACAAAGCACCACTGGTGTCAGAGCCAAATATTCATCCGATCCTAAATATAGTGCGGTCAATAAGAAATTGTTTTGCACCTTTGCGATAATATTTTTGTTAATTTTGACTGTTTCCGTTATTATTGAGACCAACCATAATTTTGATCACTATAAATTCTATAAAAATGGGCAAGTTTTTAGAAACAAAACGTACAAAATTTTTGTTTATTAAAGGAGAGTTATTATTTTCAGAACATTTAACGTGGTTTGTATGTAATATGACCGCTAGACGTTGCTTTCAAGTGTTCTTTAAAAGCGTCAGGTATGCCAATTCTTATTAATAAAACGATGCGATGTTGCAGTAATGCATTTTTTAAAACATCATTACTTTAATAATAAATAAAAACGTGTAAACTTTTGTCGCAGGATAAAATGCCTCAATACATTCAAGAACTACATACGTAAATTTAATTTTAATCTTAACAAGTGTAACGTTGCTTTTTTTGTAATTTCTTTCAGAAAAGTGTTAAACTGCTTCTTTAATGTGTAATATTTAAATTTCATAAACCAAGTATTAGTAATTAAAGTTATTGACAAGTAATTCACTAAACTGAGACGACAAATTGTTTATTATGTTTTTATCATGAAAGTAGTCTTCAGTGAGTCAGCGCGGAGGGATACAGCCGCACATTCAAAGGCGGGGTATAAAGAAAAGAGCCGCGCACACCGAGATTCTTCCTCTGCTTCCCTGAGTGTCTAAGTAGGGGATATCAGCGGCTTCTGTGGCGATTAAAACATCAAAAATCAACGTAACTTACCAAGGTAAATCGTTTAATGACGTATTCACAATTAGAAGAGTTTACTTTTAGCAATAAATCACTATTGTATTTCAGAAATATATCGTCATATTGTCCGTTTTCAATTCTGCCGGTTTGTGGCCCTGCGTATGCTTTTTAACGGTTTTTCGGTGTAACGTATGGTCTTACAAACATTGAAACTATGTCTGAAATGTATATTTTAATTACTTATGTTTAAGAATATTTTAGACTTATTCGCGAGATGGGCAGGTGCAGCGATTCTCAAATGTGTTTTTCGAGGTTAAATGAAGAATATAGATTGCATTATTTTTCTAACATTAATAATCACGTCATAAGCGTCGAGAATGATCCAACATGGTGGGTGGGCCATTAAACAATAACTTCTAAATTACACTTGGTGGGTGATTGCGTTAACGCTGTATTTCCCGTTCACCGTGGTGTTTTTATAAAACTGTTTGTAAATTTTAATTTGAGTCGAAATTGTATAATTTGTCCGATCACGGCAGTTAAACACGTGTTGCGCTCATTGTCCTTCTGCGCCATGTTCTTCCGCATCCGGGCGAGAAATGGGCCGGTTTTTCTTGTGTAACTGATCTGTTTCCTGAACCTATTATAATTGCTTTCGTTTTCCCAATAGTATTAATTATTCGAGTCACTTCTGACTCATTATGTATTAACATATTTGTACTAGCACAGACCGAGAACACTTATTTAATCGTCTTCTAGGTGTTTACAAATTATTGCAATCAGTACTTTTACCGTAAAGTGGACCTCACTTATCAAAATTGTGCACTGTTTATGGGTTTAACGGGTACTTTAAAACGATACATCCCTTTTGTGATTTAATGATGCTGTGGGTTACTGTGTACGGACTGTTAGAAACTAAAAAAAATTGTTGTTTCTTTTAGATGCCTGAAGAAATGCGCCAAGAAGAAGAGGCTGAGACCTTTGCCTTCCAGGCAGAGATCGCCCAGCTGATGTCTCTTATTATTAACACCTTTTACTCAAACAAAGAGATTTTCCTCAGGGAGCTCATTTCCAACTCCTCTGATGTAAGAACCACAAGGAATCATCTTCTAACTTCTCTAGCTCCCTAGTATTTGCAGGGGTGGGTGTCTAAACTTATTGTAAAAAGGGCCAGCTGGAATTGAGTGAAAATGTGTGGGGGCTGACTCTTTAGCTGGTTCCCAACCATTAATATTTTATTCCCATGTTGTCCACCTGCTTCCAGATTAAACCAGATATTGTAGCATGCTCTAAAGCACAGGTTGAACTGGTCATCCTGTGTTATCTGCCAGGGATAACTAAAAAAATGTATTTAACATTTTACAGAAGCCTTTTCCTCTCAGTTGCCAGTTACATTTGTCTGAACGTGCCTCTTGACATTAAAGCACAGTTAAATTTCTAGCTTTTCATTTTTTACATTCATGTGGAGTCCCAATTCTCTTGAATGAAGGGCAAGTGCAAAGGTTCACCTTAAACCACACTTCCAATCAAAAGTTAAGATGGCTGTCGGCATATTCTAAAGCATTCACAAATTGTAACGGTCATTTGTAAAGATTGAAATTTTTAATTTACACTTAGTTCAAACAGTTTTAATTTAAATTTATCAATCATTGCATTGGATGCATAGTGGACCCCTCATATAATACAATAACTCGGATGAGCTAATTTGTCTTGCGTAGTATCTCTTGGACATGGTTGCATTTTTTTTTTTTTAGGCCTTAGACAATTTTTCAGTGGGATAAGTTCTGTACTTTTGTGCTGCAAGATGTACTATAATACATTGACCTTACTTTAACCTACTGTCCAAATTCTATAGGCTCTTGACAAAATCAGATATGAAAGTTTGACGGACCCCACCAAGCTGGACAGCGGCAAAGATCTGAAGATCGAAATCATTCCCAATGTCCATGAACGTACCCTTACCCTCATTGACACCGGTATTGGGATGACCAAAGCTGATCTCATCAATAATTTGGGAACCATTGCAAAGTCTGGGACAAAGGCCTTCATGGAGGCTTTACAGGTACACCATCTAATTTTTGCTAAAATGATCAGATTCTGTATTTTATCTGGCATCTATTGAATCCTGTTCATCCTTCCAGGCTGGTGCAGATATCTCCATGATCGGGCAGTTTGGTGTGGGCTTCTACTCTGCCTACTTGGTGGCTGAGAAAGTCACAGTCATCACTAAACACAACGATGATGAACAGTATGCCTGGGAGTCATCCGCTGGTGGCTCTTTCACCGTCAAAGTGGACCATGGTATGTGATCAACACCTAGAATTTGTTTAGTAATGCTCAAACTTGAAGGGAATTGGGAAAATGAATAAGATGGGTTTCAACATAACACCTTGAAATGAGTTAAGATGGGATCCATTTAAAAGATTTTTGTGGGATTTTATTTAATTTATTATATAGAAGGTTTTAGAAAATGGTTCTAAACATGGGTGAAAACTCCTTAATGATTAACTTTTTTTTTCTTGCTTCACTTGAACTGTTTGACAGTTTTGTTCTCTCCAGAGGATTTTTTTTTCTCCCCTGCCCCAATGGACCAGTTCACATTAATTAACTCGGGACAGGAAGGTGAAAAAAAGCGGTGATAAATCTGCACTTTGCTTGTGCATAAAAAGGTTCCCCAACACTACTAAATTAATTGCTTAAAATCTTTAAATTGAAAATTTCTAGAAACAAAATAAACGTGTTTATGAAAGCGCGTTTTAATAGGTGCTGGATCTTGTAGAAACGCAATCCAACTCTAAGCATGAAGTTGTATTCAGAGTCTTGAAATTTGAAAAATGAAGATCTCCTTGAGTTTTGCCATCAAATTTACGCGATTATTTCTGAAATGCTGTTACATTTAATGTGTGGTGGGAGCTGAAAAGTGTAACAAAGTCTGCTTGGTCACGTCCCCAAAAATATTGTACGTAATATTGTAACTATTCTGAAAGCATCAGGATCAACTCTTTAACCATAAGGAATTGGAATGAGATTAGTTTAGAACTATGTGGAACTATTGCAGAAGCTTATTGCTGAAACAAATGGCTCTGAGTTCTGTATTACGCAAATCCAGACTCAATGGGGAAAATTCTACTCAAACCCAATGTGCATTGGATGTTGCTTTATTTTGTGGTGAATGATCAATGAGTTAAAAGAGAAGGTTTTCTTCAGGATGACTGATCTGCAGTTTATCTTGTCATCCCTGCAGACCAGGATCTAGATAAACGATATGGTTATGTACTCACTTTCTCATCTCCAGGTGAGCCCATCGGCCGTGGTACTAAAGTCATCCTTCATCTGAAAGAGGACCAGACAGAGTACATTGAGGAGAAGAGGGTTAAAGAAGTGGTCAAGAAACACTCTCAGTTCATCGGGTACCCCATCACTCTCTTCGTAAGTGCGGTTTGGTCTGTTTTTAAGATGGTTCTCTTCAAAGCTGTACATTTTATACTTATTTGGTGTTTTTAAACCAATTTATAGTGTGCCCTAATCAAAATGATCACAATGATCCACTTACATGATTTCCTTTGGTTCCTAAAGGTTGAACCCGTTCGAAATGGGCTTAGCTATTGGCCTGAACACTATAGATCATGGAATGAGCAGTGACTTCCAAACTTATTACAGTGTTCATGACCTCAATATTGTATGAATTGCCCACTCTGTTGTGCTGCAGTACCAAAAACAACCACTAGTCCAAGTCACTTGGACACCTTCCGCATCTTATTCACCCATAACAATAATACAACCCCTGGTGGTCAATTTATCAAATGTACAACACTCTGTAATTCAAATGACTGTTTCATGCAGGTCGAGAAGGAACGTGACAAGGAAATCAGTGATGACGAGGCTGAGGAAGAGAAGGCTGAGAAAGAGGAGAAGGAAGAAGATGCTGAAGACAAGCCCAAGATTGAAGATGTTGGCTCGGACGATGAGGAAGACTCCAAAGACAAGGACAAGAAGAAAAAGAAGAAGATCAAGGAGAAGTACATCGATCAGGAAGAGCTGAACAAAACCAAACCCATCTGGACCCGTAACCCTGACGACATCTCCAATGAAGAGTACGGGGAGTTTTACAAGAGCCTCACAAATGACTGGGAGGACCACCTGGCTGTCAAGGTATGGAACTATGGAACCAAAACGATTCATTAAAATGCTATGGGTGTGCATTTCAGCTGCATCTCTTTTCTTACCATGTCCTGCAGCACTTCTCTGTGGAGGGTCAGCTGGAATTCCGTGCCCTTCTCTTCATCCCTCGTCGTGCCCCCTTTGACCTGTTTGAGAACAAGAAAAAGAAGAATAACATCAAGCTGTATGTCAGGAGAGTCTTCATCATGGACAACTGCGAGGAGCTCATCCCAGAGTATCTGAGTATGTTTTAAATAAACAAATGTGGCATTCAAAGAAACCAAGGAGCTTGATCAGTATTTTTAAATGCTGCAATAATTAACTTTTTTTATTTTTTTTTTTTAATTCCCATCCAGACTTCATCCGGGGAGTTGTAGACTCGGAAGATCTGCCGCTCAACATCTCCAGAGAAATGCTTCAGCAGAGCAAGATCCTCAAGGTTATCCGCAAGAACATTGTAAAGAAGTGCCTGGAGCTGTTTGCTGAGCTGGCTGAGGACAAGGAGAACTACAAGAAGTTTTATGATGCTTTCTCCAAGAACCTGAAGGTAAGCCACATTTGACTCAAGCTCCTGTGGGGGTTTATGGGAACCCAGTGATTTCCTTCATTAAACAAATGTTTCATACCTCAGCTGGGCATCCATGAAGACTCCCAAAACCGTAAGAAACTCTCAGAACTGCTTCGCTACCAGAGCTCTCAGTCCGGCGATGAGATGACCTCCCTCACAGAGTATGTCAGCCGCATGAAGGAAAACCAGAAGTCCATCTATTACATCACAGGTCAGCGCTCTGCAATGATCACGAACAGTAGCTGTTAAATCTACCAGCTCAAATTAAGATCTGTGCTTTTGTGCGCTTAAGTTTTATCTGTTGATGCTCAGTCATAAATGTCCGGTGTCCTTCTCAGGTGAAAGCAAAGATCAAGTTGCTCACTCAGCGTTTGTGGAGCGTGTCTGCAAGCGAGGTTTCGAGGTGCTGTACATGACAGAGCCCATTGACGAATACTGCGTCCAGCAACTCAAAGACTTTCGACGGTAAATCTCTGGTGTCAGTCACCAAAGAAGGTCTGGAGCTGCCTGAGGATGAAGATGAGAAGAAGAAGATGGAGGAGGACAAGGCCAAGTTTGAAAGCCTCTGCAAACTCATGAAGGAGATCCTGGACAAGAAAGTGGAGAAGGTTGGTTTTTGTTAAAATCTGGTTTTAAATGTCATTTTGTAAATGATTAGAATCCTTAAACTCCTGTTTTAAAGGATTGTCTTAAAGTGTGCAATGAGTCCTGTACAATACATCACAGATAAAAACATGAAAGTAATGGTGCTATTTGTCTATGCTTTGAGTGTAATGTTAGACTGTTTAGCTTTAGTGGAGCTACACGAAGATCAGGTGTTCACAGAAGCTGCGCACACTTCAAACGAAGGGCTCAGATGTCCCAGAGATTAGTGGTTTGATTTGTGGTTTGCTAAAAAGCATAGGTTCAGATCTGAGGAAGAATCCAGGTTTCTGTAGTTGCCAAGGAAACAACCCACTCGTTACTCCTTTCAGATGGAAAGTGTTCATGGTAAAGTTATTTGATGTAGTAACTTGTTTATTATGAAAGTAATTTTTGTTTTCATTACATTTGGTTGAGGAAACTAGAAATTGAATTGGGCCCAGAACCCACTGTTTTACTCCAGTCCTCTTGTGGGCATTAACTGTTCAATGTGTTAAACAGGATTCTATATCAGAGTTGTGCAGATGGTGAGTTTAATATGATCCAGGTTTGGAGTGTTGGTGTGTAGCCTGTGGACAAATGTGTGACACTTGTATTTTAATCCACGGTTTGGATTTACTAACAAACGCTTTCAGTATGAATGTGGTAAAACAGATTAGAATTGTTTCATCGTGATTTTAAACCAAGTTAGTGGTTCAACTAACAATGAGTAATGTTTGAGGGCAAGAAAGATTTTCTTAAGTTTGCTACATGCTTTAAATAATTTTGGAATGTTGCACATGCTGCATGAACCCTGTTTCTTAAATGATAGTTTTATATAAATATAGCCTCGTCAGTAAAGTTTGACTGTAGATTAAAACATTTTCAGTTAATGGCAAATCCACATGTAAAACCCTGAGCTCACCCTCTTCCACAGGTCACCGTCTCCAACCGTCTGGTCTCCTCCCCCTGCTGCATCGTCACCAGCACCTACGGCTGGACGGCGAACATGGAGAGGATCATGAAGGCCCAGGCACTGAGGGACAACTCCACCATGGGTTACATGATGGCCAAGAAGCACCTGGAGATCAATCCAGACCATCCCATCATGGAGACACTGCGGCAGAAGGCTGAGGCGGATAAGAACGACAAGGCTGTGAAGGATCTGGTGATCCTGCTGTTCGAGACTGCACTGCTCTCTTCTGGATTCTCTTTGGATGACCCTCAGACGCACTCAAACCGCATCTACAGGATGATCAAGCTCGGCTTGGGTGAGTGTGGAAGCTCCATCTCGATAAACTTAGTCTAGCCGTGAGTCTACATTTAGTCCCAAGCTGTGTGCTGGACGTACAGCATTGGTTTGTAATGGTTCTGAACAACCCTACTTCCTGTTGATTGGTTCTCAAACACATTGCAGCTGACCACCCTGTGTCATGACTTGATTCTAGAGGTTTGAGGGCCTCAAATTACTTACAAGAGAATGATGATTGATGTGAAATTTTTAGCACTTTTGTCGAGACTGACCTGGATGATTCATTTTAAAGGAAATGTCCTGAATTTGAAGCCATGCAAAAAAAGGTCCTCTGTGATGAATGCAAAGTTGGAAACCTGACTTAAATGAACAAAAGACTTATCTGAATAATTCTTTCAGGAATTGACGAGGATGAGGATGTACCAGTGGAGGAGACTAGTTCGGCTTCAGCTCCAGAAGAGATTCCTCCTCTGGAAGGAGACGATGATGCCTCTCGCATGGAGGAAGTGGATTAAAGTGGTCCATCAGAAGAAGAAACATCCTGATCACACTTCCTCAGTCATTCCTTAAATCCTGTCTGACCCGTCGAGGGTTATTCTCTGTAACGATTCCTTAATGAATCATAACGTGTAACTAAAGCTCAATACTGTCAACTCAAGCTCTGTTTGGAGCCGTAACATTGTTTTGTTTGCTTTATTGTTTTTACATGTTGTGTTCATGGTTTTGATGGTCGCAGTGTTTGAGCACAATGAGCACTGTGTTTCTCTGATGCTGCGTATGCTGGATCTAATCGAGCATGAATGGTGTGCCCTGGCGCTGCATGGCTGTTTATGGTTCTGAAATAAATCACTTGATGAAACCACTTGTATCTTGTGACTTGTAATTGGTACTTTTAGTGTATTGAATCATTTTATATATTGATTTAGAATGTGTTTATAAATACCATAAACTTAACCTATCAACAATATAATAATCAGTAGTAAATTAAACTGGACAACATATAATAATACAGAATGTAGTGCTGAGCTGTTGTACTTTTAAGTGAATTTTTTTTTTTTTCTTGTAGCACAATTAAATTGGTTATTTTGCATGTTTTTTTTATGGATCCATTTAATTATTAATTAAAATACACTTATCTTTTGCAAAGCAAATAAGATTTTTCATATACAACCAAATTAAATATTAGACACAGTTGAATACTCACTGAATGCTGGACGCTGTTGTCAGTTGAGTGTCAAAAGCCTCAAGAAGCCCTCGTACACGCCCACCTGCTGACCGTTACAAAACAAGGTTTATTATTTTATTTTCAATTAACCCTTTTTCCAGACAATTATTGAGTAAACAAAAAAAAAACGCTGGCTGTTACGAGTTCTACAAAACATGACAAAGTTAGTGGGCGAAATTGCATATTTAAAAACGAAGAATTATTAAGTTAGTGTCTTTAAAACGCTCTCTTTATTAGGCACACCTTCCTAGTAGCAGTGAGGACCTTTTTTGCCGTGTGATTGGTTGATTCCAAATTTGCATTAATGAGCAGTTGGACGTGTACCTCAGAGGAAGGTGATTGTGTTCCTTCCTATATGAATATTACAAGTCAATCACTTAATTTATTTTTATTAAATTTTGTTTAGGCTCAAAAATGGAGACGTTGGCTGATATGCATGGCACGTCAAAATATTACTCACAAGATGGAAAGTTCCCCTCTATTTAACATATTTAAAAATGGCTGGAGGATTTAAGTGGACTTAGTGATTTAAGTTTTCAGCCCTGTTCAATACAGACTTGGTTCAGCCACAAAGTTGAAAAAATACAAGTCTTGAAGAAAAGCCATAAAATAAGGTTCACAATCAAGTCTTGTTTTATGAATTTTTCATGAAGATATTTAATTAAACGAAATTATTTTAAAATATTCTGTTTGGGTGCTGGGTGATTAATCGTAAAGTAATAACCATTCAGAAGCTATAAACGCTTGAATATTTCTTGGTCGATTATTTCGATTATTTTCCCTTTAATAACGCTACGCGTCACGTGACCCCGCCCAGTGAATATTTTTTTAGGTAATGTGTGCTTTAATTCCGGTAGTTAATTTACGGATGTTCATTAAATAGTTTGTGTGTTTTCTTCAATTACTTTAAAATCAAGTAATGTACCCATCATTCTAAAATATATCACTTGTAATATGTGAGCATTTTTCCTGTTCAAAACTTCTCAATGAACTTCTTCTTTTACTTTCGGCTGTTCCCAGTTTTCTTCTTTTCCTTTCGGCTGTTCCCAGTTTAGGGGTCGCCACAGCGAATCATCCTTTTCCACCTAACTCTGTCCTCAGTATCCTCTACTCTTGCACCAACTACCTTCATGTCCTCTTTCAGCACATCCATATATCTCCTCTTTGGTCTTCCTCTTGACCTCTTGCCTGGCATCTCCATCTCCAGCATCCTTCTTCCAATATAACCACTATCCCTCCTCTGCACATGTCCAAACCATCTCAACCTGGCCTCTCTGACTTTGTCTCCAAAACAACCAACCTGAGCTGTCCCTCTGATGTGCTCGTTCCTAATCTTGTCCATCCTCGTTACTCCTAAACTGAACCTCAACATCCTCATCTCTGCTACTTCCAGCTCTGCCTCTTGTCTCTTCCTTACTGCCACAGTCTCCAACCCATACATCATAGCTGGTCTCACTACTGTTCTGTACACCTTCCTTTGATTCTAGCTGACACTCTTTTGTCACACAACACCCCTGACACTTTTCTCCACCCACTCCAACCTGCCTGCACTCGTCTCTTCACCTCTTTTCCACACTCCCAGTCACACTGGACTGTTGACCCCAAATACCTAAACTCCTGCACCTTCTTGACCTCAGCCCCCTGTAACCTCACTGTTCTATTTCCCTCCCTCTCGTTCAAACACATGTATTCTGTCTTACTGCGACTGACTTTCATTCCTCTTCTTTCTAGAGCTGACCTCCAACTTTCCAGGTTTTCCTCCACCTGCTCTCTGCTCTCACTACAAATCACAATGTCATCTGCAAACATCATTGTTCACGGAGATTCCTGCCTGACCTCATCTGTCAACCTGTCCATCACCATAGCAAATAAGAAGGGACTCAAAGCTGATCCTTGATGTAGCCCCACCTCCACCTTGAACTCCTTTGTCTGACCTACAGCACATCTCACTGCTGTCTTACTTCTCTCATACATATCCTGAACTACTCTGACATACTTCTCTGCCACTCTCCTGACCTCCTCATACAGGACCATAGCTCCTCTCGCGGCACCCTGTCATACGCTTTTTCTAAATCCACAAAGACGCAGTGCAGCTCCTTCTGACCATCTCTGTATTTCTCCATTAACAATCTCAGAGCAAAAATTGCATCAGTAGTGCTCTTCCTGGGCATGAAGCCATACTGCTGCTCACAAATATCCACTTCCCTTCTTAGCCTAGCTTCCACTACTCTTTCCCAAAGTTTCATTGTGTGGCTCATCAACTTTATGCCTCTGTAGTTGTTACAACTCTGCACATCACCCTTGTTCTTAGAGATTGGTACTAGGACACTTCTCCTCCATTCCTCAGGCATCTTCTCACTCTCTAAAATCCTGTTGAATAACCTAGAAAGGAACTCCACTGCTGTCTCTCCCAGACACTTCCACACCTCCACTGGTATGTCATCTGGACCAACAGCCTTTCCACTCTTCATTCTCCCCAGGGCCTTCCTCACCTCATCCTTTTTAATCTTTTCAACTTCTTGCTCTACAATATTCACATCTTCCTCCCTTCTTTCCCTTTCATTCTCCTCATTCATCAACCCCCTAAAAATACTCCTTCCATCTTCTCAGCACACTCTCCTCACTTGTTAGCACCTTTCCATCTCTATCTTTAATCACCCTTATCTGTTGCACATCCTTCCCATCTCTGTCTCTCTGTCTCGCTAATCTATACAATTCCTTCTCGCCTTCCCTCGTGTCTAACCTGGCATACAACTCATCATATGCTTTCTGTTTGGCCTTTGCCACCTCCCTCTTCACTCTGCGCTGCGATTCCTTGTAGTCCTGTCTACTTTCTTCAGTCCTTCCACTGTCCCACTTCTTTTTAGCTAGCCTCTTCCTCTGGATGATGTCCTGTACTTCCTCATTCCACCACCATGTTTCTTTATCTTCTTTCCTACTTCCAGCTGACACACCTAGCACCATTCTCCCTGTCTCCCTGATCAACTCTGCTGCAGTTTCCCAGTCATCTGGAAGCTCTTCCTGACCACCCAAAACCTGTCTCAGCTTCTGTCTAAATTCCTCACCATCTTCTTCCTTTTTCAACTTCCACCACTTGGTCTTCTTTTCAATCTTTCTCCCCTTCTTCTTCCTGACCACCAGAAACATCCTACACATCACCATCCGATGCTGTCTGGCTACACTCTCTCCTACCACTACTTTACAGTCTCTGATCTCTCTCAGATTGGCTCGTCTACAAAGGATGTAGTCTACCTGCGTACTCCTCCCTCCACTCTTGTAGGTAACTCTATGTTCCTCCCTCTTCTGGAAATAAGTATTAACTACAGCCATTTCCATCCTCTTGGCAAAGTCCACCACCATCTGTCCTTCTAGGTTCCTTTCCTTAACACCGAACCTGCCCATCACCTCCTCATCACCTCTGTTGCCCTCGCCAACATGCCCGTTGAAATCTGCTCCCACTACTACTCTCTCTCCTCTGGGAACACTCTCAATCACCTCATCTAACTCACTCAAATCTCTCCTTCTCTTCCAACTTACAGCCTACTTGTGGAGCATAACCACTCACTACATTCAACATCACCCCTTCAATTTCTAACTTCAAACTGATCACCCTGTCTGACACTCTCTTCACCTCTAAAACATTCCTCACAAACTCCTCCTTCAGGATCACTCCTACCCCATTTCTCTTCCTATCCACACCATAGTAAAACAGTTTGTATCCCCCTCCAATACTACGCGCTTTGCTACCCTTCCACCTGGTCTCCTGCACGCACAGAATATCTACCTTCCTTCTCTCCATCATGTCCGCCAGCTCCCTACCCTTCCCTGTCATTGTACCAACGTTAAGAGTCCCTATTCTCAGATCTATACTCCTGCCTTTCCTCTTCTCTTTCTGTCGACGAATCCTTCTCCCTCCTCTCCTTCTTCGACAAACAGTAGTCCAATTTCCACCGGCACCCTGTAAGTCAACAGCACCGGAGGCGGTCGTTGTTAACCCGGGCCTCGACCGATCCGGTATGAAAATCGATTTGGTGACTCGCATATTTGCTTTTTGGCATATTTTACGCCGGATGCCCTTCCTGACGCAACCCTCTCTATTTATCCGGGCTTGGGACCGGCACAGAAGTCACTGGCTTGTAACCCCTGTGGCTAGATTAAAACTTCTCAATGAACTACGAGTGCAAAAACAATAATTAGAATAAAATAATCGTAATCGAGTTAAAATCTGCAGTTAATCGAGATTTTGATTTTAGGTCATATTCCCCAGTCCTAGTCTGTACACCAAGTCATTATTCAAAAAAACTGACTTAAAACCAGAGACTGATGACTGCAAAAGAAACATTTGCCACTGCTGCCATGACTGTGTACTTTTAAAACACGATAAGCCACCAGAAGTACCTTTTAAAAGGCAACGCATTTATTGGAAACCCTTCCATCTGATGCATACCATTCAACCATCAGAGATGAGTCTCTGTAAGACCATCTGCCCTCTGGAAACTATTAACCTTTTCTTGCCCTCTACAGATTGAACAAACCCTTCGTCAGAGTTTCTCGATTTCACATAAAGCACCTAAATTCATGGAAATGTCTGAGCAGGGCAGGTCGAGCCATTCATTTTAGTCCAGCTGACTTCAGTGGGTGAGGGAGTGGGTGTTTTACACTACACCCTGCTTCACACTGAGTCACTGAGACCACAGAGATACCGATCGACCTGGAAACTCAACCATACACATGCACCGAAGCAGCAAAGTTAAAAACAACGCTATGTGCTACAGCACAGATTGTGTTTACACCAGAGGTTTAGGGTTAAGAGAAAGAATGTACATAAATAAAAATGTTTGAAAGCTGTGTATTTCAACTGAATTAAAAATAAATAGCTTAGAAACAAGCTTGATACTGAAACAATATCTTTTCAGACTGCTACCACTAAATTAATTCTGGTAAATCCCTTTGAGCTTTGGTATGAAAACCATACCAAACACTGTGCAAAAGTCAAACATTTACAAATAACTTGTAATGGCTGTTCAAAATAAATGGGAAAAGGCAACAAAATATTTTATTGTAAATAAAACAAAACAAAAAAAACAAACAAATGGGGATTTGTTTATGTTAAAGTAACAATCATCCCTCACTGCTCCCTAGCAACCAATCAGTTTACCCTAGCAACCAAAATTTGGCAGTTGGTTTATTTCTCATGCAGTAACATTCTATGATCCCCGACTTCTCCATAGCAACCAGAGTTTTTTCCTTAAACAAATTAGCATTTATCTATCTCAGCTAACGAAAACACTGGACATGGGGGCTTGATTTATTTATCTCATATCGACATGGGAAACATTATATTATGTAACGGGCCCCTCTATGTCAACCAGGCTGTTTACCATAGCAACAATTTTGACCTAACTCTTTCAGCTTAGGAACATAATAGAGACAGAGGATTGGTTTATTTTACTCATATTGACACAGGAAACATGTTTTGTAACTGACTTCTCCATAGCAACTATACATTTTACCCTAGCAACCAAATCAGCAGATCTATATCCCAGCTTCAGAACATTCTAGGAACACAGGACTTGATATACATCACTTGTAGTGAAAAGGGTACCTTTTAATGACATCATTGATTCCTCCATAGCAACCAGTTTTTTTTCTCCTTTGACCATTTCTAAAGATGAGCTCAGAACAGAACAGCTCAGCTCAGAAGGGTAAAGCTTATCACATTTTTAAAAAATTACATTAAAAAAACAAGGCAGTGTCAAAGTTTGTGCGCAAACTATAACCAACAAGTTTAACATTGAAACTTTAAGCTTAAAAAAAGGTTATGGTAAAACAAACACAAAGCAGGGATTGGACAAAGAAACTGAAACAGTAGGTAATTTTGAACCTATAATTACTTTAGAATAAAATGATAGAGAAGTTAAGCTAAACGAGGTAAACAATGTTTACCTCTCACTCTTCAAAAAAAAAAAAACAGAAGCAAAATCTGCATGAAACATGAGTTTTGTTGTTATTATTTATTTTTGATTAAATCAATTTAGCCAGAAACATGACCAGGATGAAAACAGCGACGAGTAACAAACAGCACAGACTCTCCCTCAGCAAGAGAACATTTCTTTTTCCTCCAAACAAAGCACTTCGGTAGAAAAACCAAAGGCATTTAGTAAATAATGCCAAAGAGTCTGTTTTGACAACACGTCTCTGAAGGCCAAAAGTGTTACAAGTGCGTTTCATACAGAAGAACCTTCTAAAGTAAAATCCCTTTGTGTTACTTGCGTGTTACACACACAAAAACACTGAGCGCACAACAGTTTTTAAGAGTTTTCCCACAAAAACATGTTCCTTGATCGTAACAGTTCCCTTCAGTCCCTTTTAGAAATACAAACCCCAAAACCAAGACAAACCAACCGCCTTGCAATCAAACCTTCTGCGGAGGAGAGTTCTGCGGCCGCTTGCTCTTCTTCTTGACTCGACTGCGAGCGTAAATTCGTAGGAAGAGTGCCAGGAACACAATGGCGACTCCAAAGCCCCCAGTGAGCGAGACCGGGTGGGCGTAGAGGAAGCAAGAGAGCAGGATGGCCATGGCCTGCCGCAGGGTCATGATGATGGTGAAGAGCGCAGCACCAAACTGTGCGATAGTGTAGAAGATGAAGAGCTGCCCACAGGCCGAGCACAGAGACAGCAACATGGCGTGGAACAGGAACTCTGAGTGACGGCTCATGAACGCCAACGAGTCTAGGAACGCCCCCTGCTCCAGGAGCGAGCCCACGGTGAAGAGGCACGAAAACAGGTTGACTCCAAACATCATCTGCAGGGAGGACATCTTGTGTCTGAAGAGATTGTCCTGCCAGTTGGAGGTGAAGCTATCAAATAGGATGTAGCCAGCTAGGATCACGACACCAGAGAAGCTGGTGACTGTGGATGGGTGCTTGTCTTCAGAGCTGGACAGGAGGAACATGCTGACCCCCACGGAGATCAGGACAGCTGTGAAATACTCCCAGTACTCATAGCTTTTGTGTGAGATGATCTTGCCCATTAGCATCACAGGAATCACTTTGGAGGCTTTGGCAAGGACCTGAGAGCACAGAAAGACACGGGTCACCGGGTTCCACTAATATGCTTTAGCCACATAGCTCAAATAAAATGGTTATACAAAGTTTTAGATGTCTGACAGTGTGTAAAATGTTTATAGGTCATTTTTTATTACATGTATTAAGTTACTAACCCCTCCATAGAAACCAGACTGGTACCATAGCAACATAATTCGACACAGCTCTAGCTCAGCTTAGGAAAATCATAAAGACATCGGGACTGGTTTATTTTAGACAATGGGGATATTATACTATGTCTCTGACCCTTCCATAGCAACCAGACTGTTAACATAGCAACCAATATGACACAGCTCTAGCTCAGCTTAGGAAAATCATAAAGACGTTGGGACTGGTTTATTTTACTCATGTTGACTATGGGGATATTATACTTTGTCTCTGACCATTCCATAGCAACCAGACTGTTACCATAGCAACCAATTTGACACAGCTCTAGCTCAGCTTAGGAAAATCATAAAGACGTCGGGACTGGTTTATTTTACTCATGTTGACAATGGGGATATTATACTATGTCTCTGACCCTTCCATAGCAACCAGACTGTTAACGTAGCAACCAATTTGACACAGCTCTAGCTCAGCTTAGGTAAATCATAAAGACATCGGGACTGGTTTATTTTACTCATGTTGACTATGGGGATATTATACTTTGTCTCTGACCATTCCATAGCAACCAGACTGTTACCATAGCAACCAATTTGACACAGCTCTAGCTCAGCTTAGGAAAATCATAAAGACGTCGGGACTGGTTTATTTTACTCATGTTGACAATGGGGATATTATACTATGTCTCTGACCCTTCCATAGCAACCAGACTGTTACCATAGCAACCAATTTGACACAGCTCTAGCTCAGCTTAGAAAATGTTAAATACATTAAGGTTTACGTTACTGGTTGTGACATTGGCAACATATAAAAAATTGGGTTAAATGGCACTAGCACAAGCCAACATCAAAGTCTTCATGGCAAACTTTTTGTCACATCTGTCCTGATGCAACATCTGTTCAAAATACCCCCTTCTTAAGGCTATAACCTTAGGCGAAACACTCATTCATTTTCCAACCTGTTTATTCCCTTTTGGGGTCACGGGGGCTCGTTGGTGCTCATCTCCAGCGCACACAGGACGAGAGGTTTACATTATTATGTAATATTATCACGTTAAAATGATAATAAAAGTGATACTTTGTGGTGTTTTGTCTCGAAGCAACTCGGCAAACTAGAGCATGTTGTGTCACTAAACTCTTGATTAATCCGTGTGGTACCTGTGTGGGGAAGCTGATATACTTGAGAGCCTCGTACTGGCACCAGCTGCTCAAGATGTTGGAGAGGGAGGCGAAGGAGTACTGGTACATAGGCGCACCGTGCCGAGGCTGTTTGAAGAAGGCGCAGCAGAGTCCCGACACGCTCAGCGCCAGGATACGGTTCATGAACACCAGGAACTGCGAGTCTGTGAAGCGCTCCCCGGGATCATCAGGCGAAATGGAGCCATACGAGCGTGTCATCACACGCTCCTGGAGAACACCCCAAGTCAGATATGAGACCTAGAAGAAAGCACAACATCTCAAAAAGTTCTCACAGACTTCGAGTCCCCTTTCAGTTCAACAGACCTGGAGCCCAGTCGCACAGAAGATGAGTTTAGCAGCCTGGCGAGCGGAGGAAGTGGATTCAGACTCGCTTCTGCTCACTGAAGAAGTTTCATCAAGCTTACTCTCGTTCCCAAACACACACGTCCGGATGAGAGGAAAACAAAGCCCCCGACCTGTCAAGCAAAGACGGCAAAAGCTAGAGTGCACAAGGCTTCCATGAGTCCAAAGAAACTAGCGGTTTCTGTGACTGAGGAAAGCCCTGAAGTATGGATACTGAGAGCTGGCACCTGTCTCCAGGTAGTTGATGCGCTTGAAGTATCTGATGAGCAGATATCCAGGGATGATGATGGAGGCATAGCCCAAAACATTGATGGCGAGGCGGAAGAGCCACACATCCTTCCACTCGCCCAGCAGAAGAGCGTCTGCTGAATCAGCTCGAACCCATGGACACAAACACAGGCACACACTCACGCAGACACTGAGAGAGAAAGAAAATTAACATCTTTAAATAATAAAAAGAGTCATTTATTTTACATGTTTTGTAATGGAATAGAGTGGAACAAAGTGAGCAGTATGTGGAGTTCATAAAGTGCTGTAGTGTGTGGGTTTGCTGGAATCCAGGCGGTCTCGTCCCAAATCCCGTACCAACAGACGCTCTTTGTGCTCAGATCAACAGCACCTACAAATATCACCCTCACTCTGATTTAATAACTGTATATCCGCTCGTATTACACAAAAACATAAGCTGATATATATATATCTTAAGCCATGGACCTAGAAAAAAAAAAAACTTCCAACAGTCATAACAACCAAAAGAAGCTTCAGTAAAGTCCTCTGAAAAATAAGAACATAAACAAATAAAATACTCACTTTGACAACAAAAAAAAATTCTGTAAAAGTTGAACCTTTGAAAAGCAAACAAACAAAAAAAATATTGTAAAACTACACAAACTCAGGTGTATAAAAATAGAAACACACACACACACACACACACAATAAAATGCTTTGCGAGGACATGTAAACTTTACACAGGGATGCAAAAAATGTTTTGACAGGACAAACTTTGCAACGAATGCAAAAAATGTTTTGCAAGGGCAAACAAACGTTACATGGGAAAGCAAGTGTAGTAATCATGTCTGTCTGTATGCGTGCGTGCGTCCATAAGAAAAACCAACAAGCACCTAAAAGCACATTGCAAAAAAAGGGGGTTTTGCAAAGTGAATTATTTAACGATAAAATAAGATAAAAAAAACGGAACAAATGGGAATTCTTAAATCCAAGGAAAACTCATAAAACAATTTAAACACACATTTAATAAACACATTTCATTTAAAAAGTAGATGCATAAAAAGCCTTCTTAAAACCACCATCAAATAAAATTCCAATTAAACATTATTTATATTATTGTAAAATCATAATTCCAATAAAGTTGCAGTAGACAAGACAATAAACATCCAGATGGCTTGACAAATCTTATTCACTTTAAAAATTGTTTTTTGGGTGACATATTGCTGTTAAAAGATCATTCCTGGACATTGAGGAAGCATAAAGTTCCAGATTAGCATTTAACTTAATAAAAGGAATTAATTACTTTAGAAATGCTCTGATGAGTTTAAATAAAAGGAAGGCAGACTGATAGGAATAATGTTATTTGTACCTAATAGACAGGAATCCGGGCATTTATACAATGCAAAAAAACTAATTAGTTCCTTTTGTCTTCAAGTTCGCCTAATTATCACTCGAATAACCAGTTTCAAAACGCATGGTTATTGCAGCCAAGAAAGTGTTAAAAGGTGACATTCGTGGATGACTTTAGACAAAAGTAAAGAAACAAGGTTAATGTGCTCATTAGTGCTGATGTGAGAGCATCATGTTTCAGTAGTTACCTCCATGGAAACCGATTCATTTTGCGTTGCGCCTCTTCGAAAACTCCCTAAAACAGCCGCAGAGGTATATCCACACGAGCTCATTCACTGGACATCTATCGATTAGTCTTCCCGACAGCTGTTCATCGCTCAAAATACAAACTCTGGACGAATTTGGAGCATTTAAAACCCAGTACTTCCCGGCCTGCTTCCCTCATGAGTTCATCGCTACTGACGTGTTAACTCATATTCACCCGTCACCGCTTCCGGTTGTGAAAGCAGGCACACCTTCACGTATCCGTGTAGTTTTCAATTGTTGCGGTATTCGGTAAATATTTGGAAGTTTATTGCCCAACAGGAGTGTTGACACAGTTGGGGGAGTAGAATGCCCTTCTCAGAAGTTTATGGGGTGGGAGGGTTCGCAGAGCTTTGTGAAAGGACTTTTATTTTGTCATTTGTTCTGCTGTTTGGCAGAATCTCTATTGACTGGAATCTGCAGCGCCCCGGTGAGGTCTGACATCAGAACGCGTTTTGAAATAATATCGAATACAATTCCAGTTGATTTTTTGAAATAATATCGAATACAATTCCAGTTGATTTTTTTTTCTGTTTACCAAAACAAACAAAAAAGCACCTAACAAATAAATACATCTAGTGGAGCGACACATTTATTAAACATACTTTCTTTTAATGTTAAAATCATAATCAAATAAATAGAAAAAAACAAGTGTAATCTTTCATTCTCTAAAGCACATGTGTCAAACGCAAGGCCCGCGGCCAGATGTGGTCCGCCATGTAATCTAATGTGACCCGCGAGAGCTTAAAAGTTTTGAATGTCTAAAAACAAAAAAAGAACCTTTTCCCACAATGTGAGATAAAACTACATTTCCCACAATGCATTTGGCCTACGGTAGCCGCAACGGTGTTTCCGCATGCATACTCACGAGGGAAAGTTCAGAGCTGTCAACTCTTACACATTGAACGTAAGACTCACGCATTTGAGTGATCTCTCACGTCACACCTCCAATAGTTTATCTGTGATCTGTTTCTGGAGCCTGATGATAAAAGATGATGATCGATATGCATCGTCTTCAGTCTGTGAGGGTTTCTTTTTTAGCTAAACAAATTACAAAAATGCTATTTTTCTTTATTCACTTGGACAGTTTGATCCTTCATTAATGGAGTTATGTGGGTTTTCATAAGTTGACAAAAATCAAAAGGATTTATATTAGAACAAGCATACAATTGTTTCCATGCAACTGAATTGTCACTTCAATAACTTGTAAATAATGAGTTAATTAACATTAAGGAGTAGTTTATTTTACATTACATTCAATGACATAGTTTTACATTTATAAGTTACATCTGGCCCTTTGAGGACAGCCATTATGCTAATGTGGCCCTCTGCGAAAATGATTTTGACACCCCTGCTTTAAAGTTACTAAAGTAAACTAGAAAATTAAATATTTGAAAAACAAAGGCAAAAAATTTAAAAAGGGGGGGGTTATCAGGGATTTTATGGAATACTTTAGATTAAATTACATTTACTAGAGTAAGCAGAAAAACGGAAACACTATAATTATTAATTCAATGGATTTGTTTTGTATATTGAAGGAATACAAAAAAAGCTTCGGTTGCAGACAGGCAGCCCCATACAATCAGAAATCTCCTCCATGCTTCACTGTTGCCTGCAGACACAAATTACAGCACCAGTCTCCAGCTATTTTATAAAACAATTGCCTTCTGCTTCAGACATATTTTTCACATTTCAGTCCAGAGCATTTTTTTCTGCATTTGTCATTGACCATATAACATGGACAAAACGTCAGTGACTTCAACCTTTGGTTTCTGGCAAATTGAAATGAAGCTAAAAGTGGTCATCCCCAGCAATAGAAAAAAGAAACAACCAACAGTAACATCAAAAGACACTAGGAGTAGTCGAGTTCTTCTGATGAAATTAGCTGGCATGAACCCCCCCCCCTGAGTGTTTATGAAGGTCAAATCTAGAGACATAAATCAACAAAACTAGCGGAGCCAGGGGTAGAAATATGAGAAAGTTTGTTTTTTTTTGCTCTGTACAAGATTGCTCCTTGTGTTTTGTGCATACTTGAGTTGCTTGGTCTTGTTTCCATGTTCAAGGTGTGGTTTTTTGGCTGCAACTTTTCCAGAAAGACCACTTCTGGCGAGTGTTCTTCAGATAGAAGTTCTGAGCTGATGGCACTGCCAGAAGACTCCCGGTTTCGAAGGGTCATTATCAATGTGTCTTTCTCCTGCAGCACAAGTTTCTTTCTCTGGGAAAGACCATGTTGATACACTACCTTGTGTCTCCTTCTTGTGCTCAACAACTGAAACTGTCTTTCTGGCTTGACCATTTCTCCAATCTTCTTTTGTCCAATTTTGTTGAGTCTGTGTTGGACAATAAAACTGAAACTCTGTCTGGTGCAGCTCTGGTTTAAGTTCAACTGTACAACCGCCAAATTGTGAGAACATACAACACCTAACTAATGATTAATCCTCAAACTTATATTATGTTTAACCTTCTTTTGTCCTAACATTTGAAAACAAGAACCTTTGTATTTGACGCCCTGTAATACCCACTTACTTCTTTTAAGTAGAAGGATTTTAGGACGGTCGATTAATTCTTTGGTAAAACACAAACACTGCAGCTAAATAATAAAACTAACTTTATTCGTACGTTGCACACAAAAAAAAACGTCCCTAAAACACATTTAACAATGCAGCGTTCCATTAGCTCACAAAGTTCAAATGTACAGCATTGGTTAAAAATGTGTCAAACAGAAATAGGATTTACGTTATTGACATGTTTGTGAGATTTCAAACTATACATCTGAATAATGCAGCACAGGTAACTCTGAAGCTGTTCGCATCGATCGTCACTGAACATAAATAACGAGGTTTGAAGGAAGCAGAGTTTGTTCACGAGCTTCAGTTTGTTTTACGATGAATAATTCATGACCGTCCTGCCCATGATCTGAATATCATCGAAAGGGAACAGAGCCAAAATCTAAAAAACACACAAAAAAAACTTTAGTTATAATGAGGTGATTTTGGACATTAAAATTGAAACACTGTAATAGATCATGAGCGTTGTTAATTTACTTCAGAAACCAAAATAAATGTAAAATGTCTGTAAAGATGTGAGCACTCCTCTCTTACATCATCGTTTCCGTGTGCTAGGTCGAGTGGCGTCTCGTCCTCCATGTTCCGGATCATGGTGTCCGCTCCCGCCGTACACAGCAGGCTGGCGAGCGCAGCGTCCTGTCTCCCCGTGGCCAGATGAAGCGCTGTGCAGCCGTTAAACATAGCAGCATCCACATCCGCCCCTCGATTCAGAAGAAGAGATGCGGCCGACACGTCTCGCTGCTCAACCGCCAAATGCAGAGCCGTCTTACCACTGGTTCCCTCCTGAAAAACAGAGCGGTGTTACCAAAACAACAGCAGGAACCAAGAACTGAGAAGGAAACTCAGCTTTTTTGGTTTGTTAATTAAGTCATTTACCGTTTCTTTACGCCTGTAATTAATATCCAGAGTTTGCGTTAATTGTTAACAATACTTGACTCATTTTACCATTTCATTAATGATGGAAATGTTGAATTGACTGAAAACTCCTCAACTCGTGCATAGCCTTGAGTCCCCCACTGCGCCTGCACCAATTGCAGCCGATATTTTAAGTAGATTTTAAAATGCATTTAACCAAGAATAGAAACTGAACTTTCCTCTTTAAATTTTAAAGGGCTTCAAAACCTTAAGTAAAGTTAAAGGAACCTTTTGTAACCAAGATGGACTAAACACTGCTGCGAAGCTTGTTGTTACTCTTTTTACATATTTTTCAACGTTAATAAAGGACAAAGACGAAAGTGGTTGAAGCATATTCTGCCCAACTGGTTTGGTTGCAGCTGCTCAGGGAATTGTCGTGATCCAATATTTAAGTAAATTTGAGTAATAATAAAAAAAAAGTGTGAAACGATCTCTTAACAGTCTGAGTCTTATCCTTCCCTGATTTCCCTCAGCACAGATTTTTGCTATATTTAATTTTAGAATGAGAATTCTAGGTGATGCCCTTTCCTTCAGAAAACCAGAACCTGACATAAATATACAGCGAGATTTTCTTTACAAAAGATCCAGAGCATTTTATTTTCTTAGTACAGAAAAAAACTATCCTAAAGTTTATACATCTTTAAAAATGTCTTCTCTAAAAATAATAAATACATAAAACTAGCATGTAATGTTATGATTGTTGTTTAATTGCCTTAAATTTGACACATTTGTACTATGGTACACCGAGAAAAACACAGAGTTTGCTCTCTATTTAATTTAGCTTGAGTGGCAGACGCCATGAATATTCAAAACAACCGCCCAATCAGACTCATACTGACGCTTTCAGTCACACACTGCTCAGACTGAATACACTGTTGATCTACAAAGACGTTTGAAACATTCTTGTGCTGAACTCATACCTTTACGTTCAGATCCGCTCCATTCTTCATCAGGAGTCGAACCAGACGGTGGTGCTTGTGCAGGGTGGCTACGTGGAGACACGTCAGACCTGAAAAGAGCCCATGAAGGATCATGAACATGGAGTCATCCAAGTGATTGGATCCAGTCATAATCAAAATGATCATCACCTCTCCAGTTCTGAGCCTCCAGGACACGGCTGAGGCTTTGTGGAGGCGTGTACCTCACCATCTCACTGGCACAGTCCTTGAAGCCATGTGTGCAGGCGATATGGAGGGGTGTGTTCCCCTCCTGATCCTGGAGCTCCAGCGAGACGCCACGCTGCATCAGCTGCTGAACCACAGACATCTGACACAGGTACGTTGCAAGGTGAAGAGGCGTCTGCGGACGAGATTCAGCAGGAAACTTACAAACTGTGATTCAACTAAAGAATGGCTGGAAAGGTAGTTGATGCACTGAGCCTCATTTTATAGAGAACCATTAAAACATTTAATAAATAAAGAGGAAAAAGTATTTGACTCCTGCAAACAGTTGTTGGTGGAGTTTTATGTCACACCCTTCTTTGCCGATCCTCAATATTGACATCAGCCAACCATTGACAAAGTTTACTAATGTTTGACTAAAAAAAAAATCATCTGCAACTCCCTCCACTTCTGTGAACCCCTTGAGTTTTTTTGCTAATACATGTTTGTATCGAGTATTAATTCAAAAGCAAGTAAAAAGACTCTGAAAGCAAGGTTTAAGAGATTTAATCGAAAACAATGCTTTATTTAGCTTAAACATTAATATGCTATCTGTTAAACACATGCTGCTTTGAGAACAAAGATGAGAGCCCTCTGAGTGAGTATCTCCAGACAAAAAGGGAAGAACTACTTTATTTAAACATCTTGTAATGTAAGAGACTATTGGAAAAGTCAGGGTTCAGTAGGACTTCATAATTAGACCCTTCAGTGGAGGGTACAATTTGAAACATTGGAGAATGAAGACAAGCGATAGGGTATTTATTCAGAAATTCTGTGTATTTCCCTCGGACTAAGGCGGAGTACCGCAGATGGTACGGCAGCAGTCAGTGCTCACTGAGAATAGTCAGGACGATACATGCAATCACTAAAAGGTCTCCACTAGTTTCTCAACACTGTGCTGCCTGAGGAACCTGTTCTTTGTGAATCTTTACCGCAGCTCAAAAAAGGGGCAATATTTCTGCGCCCATGTATAGCCAGGAAAAGTAATACCATTTTAAACAGCACTATACAAGTCTGAATTAAAGCATTTACACCATGAAACTATTTGGAAAGGTCATAAAATTAGGTTTATTTTATTTCAAATGACCTTCAATTATTATTATTATTATTTGACATTTTCAAGTAAAGTGCATTTCATAGCAAAGTGTAACAGCACGAGTTAATGTGTATTTTGAAAAGCCTTTTTTGGAAGCAGAATCATTCCAAGTTTTACGTTTTAAAGGTATGATACCTGGTATAAATTGTTTTGGATGTCCAACAGCTCTGCAGGAAACAACTCGATCAGATGATGTGCCAACCTCAGCTCTTCGTGGATGATGGCAAGGTGGAGGATCCTGAGAACACAACACAGGGAGCAGAAGGTTAAGCTGGTGGCTGGTTTTATTTTAAAAAGGTGTTGAAGACATCAATTGCTTAAAGCCAAATTTCAATACCGTCAAACCTTCTTATCTAACCTCTGTATATGGTATTACTGTGAATAATAAAAAAATCCTCCTGCTTAATCGATGAAGTAATTAACAATGAATAAATTATTCAATTAATGATCAGACCAGTAGAGCTGATGAGCGGCAGGAACGTCACGTCCCCTACATTGCATAACGCAGACCAGCCAAAGAGCGAGCACCTCCAGAAAGACTGGGACCAGATTGTGACAATAGGCAGGTCACTTGGACCAGAGATCAAGTGGCGGACGTTATTGCTGCCTCGTAGTCACATGACAATCACGCATATGCATGTTTAGGTATTTATATAAATTATATTTAATACTTGTCTCCTATACAAGGCATTCTTTTAATGGCAGTATAGAAACTAATATTTTTTGGCCCCACTGTACACCATATTTCTTGGTTGTATCTTGCTGTGTGTTGATGCCCCTCCTCTCTTTAAATATTCAAGTTCTTTTACTAGGGAAACAGCAATTGGTTTTTAAAATCATCCAATCATATCCAGTTATGCCAGGCATGAAAACGATACCCACTGGTACCATCCTTTGTGAGAACATTATACCTGAAGTATATTCTGAACCATATTCCAAAGTAGCCCCAAACATAAGCATCTAACAGATTTAACGAGTCTGGGCGGAGTTTTAAATTTTTTTTAGAGAGACTCAGGAACACTTCTGCTGAGAAAATGAACAGATACTGAAAATATGATGTAAAAATATGACTTGTTCCATTACTAAATGCAATGGAGAGGAATAGTGCTCCAAAATAAATACACCCCTAATGTTTGAACAAAAGCTCCATCTCAACTGAAACTGGTGTACGATTATGTGAACTCTGGATGCATCAATGTCTATTAAAATGTTTTTGTTAACGTTCACAAAAAAAATCTCAAAAACAACAACACGACTGTCTCTTTAAAATCAGCTAGATTTAAAAAGAGTTAAAGGAAGGAAACCTCAAGTAAACCACAGAGTCTAAAAGCAGCCCAGTGAGGGATGGAAACAGAAGCAGGTCGATTTAATTCTCAGAAACCGTGATAGCGGACGGCAAAAGATTTAAGTGTTGCGCAAGATTGGAACATCTTTAGGTTTTCTAACAGCATCCACATCATCAGAGCTTGAGCCACCTTGAATTCAAGCTTTTTATTCTAAACTGGTTTATTAGAAAACCTCCCAGTTACCCTAAATACAACACATCTGATCAGAAACAAGGATTGGATAGAAACAATCTCGATGAAACAACATCCTGATGTAAGATGAAACTGGTGGAAATTTAAAGTGGTAAAGTGTTTTGATCCTGAAATCAATGGAAGCTTATCACTATGAGACATTATTTGCTCTTCTGGAATGCCTGGGGATTTCTATGGGAACGCATTTTTACGATACCTTCCAATGAGAAAACTTAGTGACACTCCAGGAAATAAAGCAGAGTTTCATTCTTGCAAAAGCGAACAAAGAGGGCAAAATTAAATCAATCAATTCCAAACATTTCAAGTGAATCAAACAGGAAGATGTTCTGAGAATAACAACTTTTAACTTCCTGTTTCATCACCATGGAAATGGATGGAGAAACGAAAGGAGGCCACGAGTGAGTTTTCTGAATGTGTGCATATGTTTGTGAACATCTACGTCACAGACCAATCCACAATCTGGATAAAAGGTCAGCCCTTAAAAAAACATTCACTCTTCACCATCATCCACTACATTAACTGAGAACACAAAATTAACTGATCGACCAACATTTGAAAAAGCCTAAAGGAAGGATTTGATCTGGGAGCTGTATAGTTCTAAAGCATCTTCCTGGCACCCAAGGCTTCATTTGGAAACGGACAAACGTATCGTTTGAAAGGTCTATAGTTGTTTGGTCCACAATAGACAAAACCCCAATCTTTTAGAGGTTTAGCTCTACTTGTTTGGTACCACAAGTTTCATTTGGAAAAAAACAAAACTGTCGGAAAAAAATCTTTTTAGAGGTCTAGCTCTTCTTCTTTGGTGCACACAATACTTTGTATGGAAACAGACTGAAACCAGTACATTTAGAGGTCTAGTTTAATTTGTTTGTAAAGTGTCTGAATCCCATCTTTCTGGAGGTCTTGGTCTTTTTGTCAAGATCATAATTAATTTTTGCATTTTATTCTTGTGTGCAGAGTCAAAAGTATTTTCATTTTTAACTTGAACATCAAGTTCGAACAATTGATACACATTAAACCCTCTGTAAGATTATTTTCCTTTGAAATTTCTTCTGAAAACCTTTACTCAGAAGAATGTTTAAAGGAAAACTTCTATCAAAATTTGGTATTTTAAACCATGAGAAAACCTAACTACAACAGAATCCTTCATTTCTATCCTTTTGAAAGCGTGTCAATTAGCGATTTAGGTGGTTTTCTGAAAGCAAGCTATTGATTCTTTGTTTTCTGGGCCATGAAGGGGATTTCCAGCACATGCTTCTGTCTGCAAAGAGCATACTTCTGCTTTCCTTCTTTCTTCCCCTCATCACCAGTAGATCCAGTTTCTAGACATCTGTGCACCAACTGCCTCCAGAGTTAAACCAGTAAAGCTACTGCTTTCAACACACCATTGGTAGATCATATGAGAGTGTGTCATGAAAACACCCTTTGAAAGGACACAAATAATCAAGAAACGTTTCGTTCAGATTTACTTAAATGTGAATTTAAGTATCTAAGTTTGTTATCTAAAGTATCTAAGGAATTAATTTATAAACATCAACAAATAAGCCATTAAAGAGTTCAAATATTATGAAATATGTAATTGAAACAGTCATAGAAATAAATTATAAAATCAAAAGAATTTTGAATCTTTCTAAAAAGCAGTAGCTAACTTTCTCCAAACTTGGTTAAAATAGGGCTATTAAGGTCTTAATTGTGTCACATAATCCCAATACCAATGGCTCTAAATGAAATTGTTACTTTAAGTTCTTAGTGAAAATATAAATGACTGATTTTTTTTTTAGCAAGCAAGATATGTTAAACAATAAAATGTGTCAATTTCCATCATCACCACATACACCAAATAAACACATTTTATATGTACAGATAATTTGAATTGTAATTTAGTCAGCTTTATTATTAAAGGGAACAATTTTGGGTTTCCAGTTACAAGGGAAAAATGTTGAAATAAAGTGCATTTCGTGCCATGAAAAAAACTTCGAACCTCATAGAAACGTCAAACTCACCACACTCGTGGAGGAGTTTGTGCAAGAACATAAAAAACACTGTGCAAAAGTGTTAGAACCCCGATAGAAGGGTTTAAATATTTACTATTGACTTATAGTGGCCTTTGAAAATAAATGGGAAACGCCAACGAAAAGGTCTTCAAATTGAACATTATAGAGAACTTGGGTTTGTTTGTGTGAAGCTGAACAAACCCTAACCAATGTGACTTTTCTTAAAAAAAAAAAAACTTTTAATCTGCACATTTACAAGCCAACATTAAAGTCTGTTTACAAACTTTAGCCATCTAGTTAAATCAACTGTGCATTTAAGCGTATTTTGTGGTATTATTCCCTCATTACTGTTCTTTAGCATGAAACAATAGTTCATATGGAAAGTTGTGTGTAACATTTATAATGAAGTTGTAAAATCTAATATCCATCACACAATAAAGTGTAATATTAGAAGCTGCTTTTGCATAAGTGACTTACCCCAACTAACTTGGAGTAATTTAACAGCAGCAGTATCAGATACGGGGTAAGCAATAGTAAAAGCAAAAATCATCTATTAAATAAATTTTTATTTGCATATATCTGTATTTAACGTTATCCTAATTCATCACTTCAATAACGCTCCTTTTATACGCGGTATTAATCCGCGGCGCGTGCGGACATCACGCAAACTCCGCGTGTCAAAAACGTTTGTTGCGTTAAAACATGACAAATATAAAGGCATTTTAAGTGCTCTCGAGTGTTTTGTTTCAACTGAATGAAGTTAAACATACGTGTCTCCATCTTCCGTGACAATGGTTAAGAAATTCACTTCCTCTTCGGTGTAGGCGCAGTCCTTCGAGTCGACGCTACATTTTTCGATTAAATCTTCCAAACTGTCCACTGTTAGCGACGACGAGACATACGCCGAGTCCAAATGCTCGTCTGTGCTGTGTTTATCCTTCTCTTCAGAGCTGTCCAAACTTTCCAACTGATCTCTGGAAATAGATCCGATTCCGGAGTCAATCCGAATTTCGTCCAGTTCAAGTTTATCTTTCTCGCCGCCACTTCCCGCCATTTTGAAAAATCGTAGCGTCAGTTTATCAAAATAAGAATAAAACGATCAGAAATCACCGTGACATTGTGACACCAAAGACATTCACTTTTGTTTTTCATCCCAACAACTGATGCCCTATATCTTTGTGCGTCTCACAAATTGAACCAAAAGTGCAGCTTTAAGCGAATTATTACAAACTCAGCGGAAGACTACGAGCAAAACGGTTTAACAAAGTAATGAACCTTTGCGAACAAGCACAATAAAGTGTGCCGCAGACGGAGAAACCGTTCAAAAGGCGGAGTTAACGCTGCTTTCTATCAGTCAAGAGTGGGAAATTCCCACAGACTGGGAGTGGCAACACTTTACCATGAAAACCCAGTACAAAACACTCCTGACAAACCAGTGGAATCTCCGGAAAGACCTCAATCACTCAATAGTTCTTTATTTTGGAAAAAAGACTGATAGTTCTTATAAAACCTTTAAAAATATTCAGATTTGAATTATGAAGCCCTACAACACCATAGAGACAATTTAAAAGTACAACCAAGTGTTTCAGTTTCATTGTTCGGCCCCAGTACAATATCCTTCACCGATATTTCCAAAACAACATCATATGTGTACAGTATTTCACATTTGTATAAAAATAAATGCTTTACTGACGACCAAGGAAAAGTAGCATTGCACAGGGTTTCAGTGAGTTTCACAATGTCAAATTTAAGAACCACATCATATGTCTCTTTATCTAACAAACTGCCCTAAATTAACAAATGTAAAAAATAAACAATACCTGCAGCTTGACAAATTGTGAACCAATGAAAAAAAAAATTACATTTCTTCAATCTCCACCAACAAAGATTACTAAAGTTCCAGATAAAGGGACAGAATAAATGTAACACTTGAATGTTTGGTTTCCTAAAAATATCATTTTAGTTTTCATCACTTGAAAAGAACTTCAGATTAGCAACCAAATGGTTCTGCAGGATCATCAAATACAGAACTTCTTGTCATTTGTAAGTTTTTAAACATATAAACATGTGCAAACATATTGTGAATTGCTAGTCTAAATTTTTCCTTTAAAACTAGCATTTTTCAAATGCTAATCTCGAGGTCATGCTAACATTTTTGTTTATAACTTCAATTTTGTTATAAACATTTTTGTTTATAACTTCAATGACATTTTCAGACACGCTTTTAACATGAAAACTAACATAAAACGATTGTTTTCATAATTAAAAAAGGTTTGTAAATGACAAAAATACTTTTTTTGGTTGCTTGGACAGCCATTTTTGTTGAACAATCAACCGTGCAGGTTTGCGAGGTGCATGCTTGGAAATATGTCTCAAGCAAATTCGATCTGAAGTGTGTAGAAATATTAAGACTGGTGAAATGATTTAAGACCTAAAACGGCTAATTTGATTAAAAGTAATACTTTTTATAGCCAAAAATGGCCCTGATTGCACCACAATGGTCTGTGGGTTTAATTATTTTTTTATTTTTTATTTTTATTCTGAAGTGAAAAATTGGTTGTTCTGTAAGATTTTTTTTTTTTTCGCAAACCAATGAAAAGGACACAATTCCAAATTTGGATATTTGGAACTGTCCATAGTCAAGTGAAAGAAAGTGATTTTCTGCCAATTTTTTTCATAGGACTTGTAACATATAGTGACCGCCAGGTTTACGTATATAGATGCATAAGTGAAGAAGAGAGACTAGAGTTATTTGAGTAAATTCACTCTGTGTGATTATTAGTAAGGTGTTCAAGTAAAAAAACACTACAGTTTTCCCTCACTGTCACTCATGTTGCTAGAGAAAAGCATGTTGTGATCCATTACTTCATTAAGACGTAACATTGATGTGATGTGAGAGATGCAGTGAATTTAGCGCACTGTGATTCAGTTTGCACAACTGGGGTATTTGCACATTTTTATTTACGGTAATTCGCATTAACTTTTTTGTAAAATACAATATTTTCTGTTGTTTTTTTTTTAATCAAAAAATAAATAAGGGCGTCAATAATTGATTTTCAATTCAAAATCAATTAATTAATGCAACGTACACAGTCCATACACAAACCCTGTTGCATTTGGGATATAAACACATCACAGCCTGCGGTGTGTCAACATCTTCGCCATTATACCTGTGGCAAGACTTTAAATCAAATAATTGAATAAAACATGGATTAACGTTAACTGGCAAAGGAAATTTTAGCACAAGAGCTAAAAAGTTCCCTTATTTGCATTGAACTATAGATAAAAATGTCCTATCGGTGTATGAATGTGTGGAAAAGTACACAAGAATAGAGTAATTTGTGAATTTTATCAGCACAAGAGTGGCTCAAAGCTGTTTGTTCCTCATCTGGTTTGAGTGGAGAGCCTGAGTGATGCCGTACTCAGTGTCCGGACTCACTGCCGTCAGACGAACATCACACTCCAGCAGGCTGCTGTTATGAGACAATCCCTCCTCAAGAAACTTCCCTCCATCCTGCAGAGAATTGGTTTCTTTTGTAAAACTTCACGTTTTTCAGTAAATCAAGACTAGGTTTGAATCTTCGCAATTGCATGGGCTGACTCACCACTCCTAGTCTGTTGTTACAGAGGTTGAGTCTCCGGAGCGAGGTGTTCTCCACCAGTGCATGTGACAGAGCCACAGCGGACGCTTCACTCAGCTGGTTTCCCCCAAGGTTCAGATGCTCCAAGCTCCCATTTTTCCTCAGAGCCAGCGACAAAGCCTCAGTCCCTTCATCACCAACACAGTTTAGCCTTAAATCGAGAAACTGAAGGCTGCAGTTGTTTCGGGAGAGGGCCTGAGCCAACGCCGTCACCCCTGCAACTCGAATCTGGTTGTTACAGACATTGAGTTTCTTCAGGCGACCGCGAATCAAGAGTTTACCCAAGGCTTGAGCTCCACGGTCGCTGATATGATTGTGAGAGAAGTCGATCTCCTGGAGGCAAGGGTGATCTAAGAGATGTTTAACGATCACACAACACTTCTCGTCGTCCACTTTACTGCGATGAAGGTGGAAGATCTATGTGGTTAGAGGGAAAGGTGGTAAAGGTTTGGGGAGCACAGACTACCCCATGATATGCCTCTTGTACATCTGCTCTTGAACCATCATTTAAAGCTACTGAACCTGTAGAGTTTTGCAGGAGTCCAAGGCTTTGGCTAGGTTTTCGCAGTCTCTGAACGTGAACTCGAACAGGTTCCACTCAAAGTTCATCCCGCAGCCTTTCACTCCGTACACCAGACTCAGCTCCTGGAGCCTCGGCAGTTGGTCCAGCAGGATGCGGAAGTCAAAATGGTCGATGGAGGGCCCTTCACTGCTCATATCACTGGCAGAGTCTGAGACGTCATCATCCTCAGATCTGGAAGGTTCTTTGATGGGCGGAAGCAGTTGAGAGACCTGAGAATATAATGATAATGTATTCACTCCTGCTGGAGAAAAGTTCTGTTAAAATCTTCATACTTTTTTAGGGGGTTTGGGGTCATTTTTACCACTATAACCCAGTGTGCATAAGAATGATGGGAGATGTCCCGTAGGACATTTGGAGATGGAGAATAGAGGACATAAACTCAACGGTTACTTTAGATACACCTGTCTAACTGCTTGTTAATGCAAATTTCTAATCAGCCAATCACACAGCAGGAACTCAATGTATTTAGGCATGTAGACACGGTCAAGTTGATCTGCTACAGTTCAAACTGAGCATCACAATGGGGAAGAAAGACTATTTTGTGGCAGACGGACTGTTCTGAGAACTTCACAAAATGTTGATCTACTAGGGATTTCACGCACAACCATCTCTAGGATTTACAGAGAATGCCCCAAAAAAAAAAATAACCAGGGAGCAACTGTTCTGTAAGTGCAAACGCCTTGTTGATGCCAGAGGCCATCATGTCCAGACTCCTTCGGGCTGATAGAAGGCAACAGTAACTCCAATAACCACTCGTTTCAATCAAGGGATGTAGAGGTAGACGGCTACAGCAGTAGAAGACCACACTGGGTGCCATCCTATCAGCTAAGAACTAAAAAAGTGAGGCTACTACTCACAAAGGTTCACCAAAATAGAAGATTGGAAAAACATTGCTTGGTCTGATGAGTCTTGATTTCTGCTGACATTTGACAAATAGGATCAAAATTTGGCTTCAACACCATGGAATCATGGGTCTATCCTGCCTTCTATCAATGGTTCAGGCTGGTGTTGGTGGAGAAATGGTATGGGGGATATTTTCATCACGCTTTGGGCCCATTAGTGCCAATTGAGCATCGTATCAATGCAACAGTCTCCCTGAGTATTGTTGCTGACCACAGTCACCCATTTATGACCACAGTGTAACCATCTTCTGATGGCTACTTCCAGCAGGATAACGCTCCATGTCATAAAGTGTGAATAATCTCAGACTGGTTTCTTGACCATGACAATGCGTTACCTGTACTGAAATGTCTTCCACAGTCACCAGATCTAAATCTAGTAGAGCATTTGGTGGAACTTTTTTACAAAAGCTACATTTGACAGTTCCAGCTTTAAAAGCTCAAGTGGAATATAATTGTACAGTTCTTTTTATGCAGATGATCAAAGCAACTTCACAGAAAGATGTTTTTGTAGAATAATTCCTATTAAGTAAAGTTAAATGTTGAGTAATATTATAGAGACCAAATAAAATTAATTTTCGATTTAGTTGTTATATTTTATAGGTCGAAAGGTGAAAAAGCTTTTATAGTTATAATGAAAACATTATTATGATAAAAAGTTGAAAAGTAAATATATTGGGCCGCAAATTAATGAAAGTCTATATATTAAGACATACCTTTAGTCGTTTGACATAGTTTTGACACAGCAGCACCTCGTCTAAGACAGTTTTATCCTCAGTGCTGTCAGGGATGTAGAGTTCGATGATGCTCTGAAGGTGTCTTTCGAAGAACATCTGTTTCCAGCTCTTATCATGCACGGAGACATCCCCGGAACCCCAGCGAGTCTTGCAGCAGCGCCTCCAGAAGCTCTCGTCGCTAATCAGATTTGCGCTGATGCTCAGAGGAAGAGATGTAGGGAGCCTCTCCAGCACGTACGCCTTGTATTTGGGCATCAGCTCATCCAGAATTGGTTTCTCTAAAGAAATATTTAACCCTCAGACATACGTCATCAAAAGATGGTGCTAATGTGAACAATATTTGTTCATTAAAAGTTCATCAAAAGTTTTCTTTACAGTTTTTCTCAATTGATAAAAGACAAAACCCTATTGTCTGAACCAAATGTTTAGTTGCCAGAACCCACTGATTGAATCAATCACCATAAACATTTGTTTAGACACAACTTGTCAACACATTTTCATTGTGCTACACCTATGGTGCATAATGGTGAGCACAGGCAACAAAACTCAAACAATATTAAAGCAAAAATTGACAAGAGTTTAACAGTTGCTTGCCTGCAAAGTGTTTAATAATGCTCTGTAAACACAATGTTGTTAATGGAGGAACAAGAGCAAGCGTCCACTCGGGATCATCTGCAATGATGCTGCGCATCCTCCGGCCATTAGAGATCGAGTTTCCTGGGGGATACATCGACCACCGCATGGCCTTGCTCACTGACATTCTCCTGGAAAATTATATTTACAAATGACATGGTAAAAGCATGCTCTTACTTTGCTAAAGTACTCATTTGAGTATGTAAATACCCTTTAAATCTAATTTTACAGATTAATGCTAAATGTATTCTAAAAAAAATGCAATTTTCAAATATAAAAATAATTAAAAAAGGTTGGAGTGAAATAAATATTTGTTTAAAACACTAAATAATACAAATAAAATAAAAACAAATCTACTTAATCGACAAAACTAATTTAAACACTAAAGGACTGCTCGAAAACTTTCCAAACTCTGTAAAAATATGATAATACAAACCTTTACATTTTGACACAATAAACCATTAACTACCTCAGAAAATGAACAATTGCAGACTCTTCCCCTGAACCTGCTATTTATGAAAACCTAGTAATTTATGAAAGCATATGTTTAGCGTTGAATGAAGGTACTTTATATAACACTTCTGTATTTCACTTCCGTTGTTGTTTTAAATAACATTTAGTTAATTTAAACTTATTTTAGTAATTTAGAGGCCCCTCACGTGAAAATGTTGACTTCTGCTTCCAGTTTAGGTTAGACACTGTCATGGCAACGGTGAAGCGCTCGCCCCCTCCCGTACGTCAACAGTCACTTGATCACGTGTACGGCGATCAAACTTTTATTATTATAAATTATAACCGTTAAAAAAAAATAGTTTTATATGATGTGACTTATTTTTGTTGAAAAGCATACATAAATTATATTTTAAATGTTTTATTATGAAGCCCATACACAAATATTGCGCCATAATTTGTATTGACATTACGTGGACGACCAAAATGGACAGGTTAAAAAAATGAAATGAAATATACGAGTGAATGTAAATATTGTGAAACAAAAGAAAGCAGGAAGAAGCAGTTGATTTATAGATTCCCTTTCATGTAACCAAACAAATACTGTCGTGAAGAGTGAAGATCACCCATGTAAGGACCACCTGTAGAAGTATTTAAAATAATTTTATTATGTTATAAATAGGTTCATGCTTGGATTTAAATATTCTAAAGAATGAAGTTGAATACATTTCATTTCAACTTCCTTTTTTAACATTACGCCCGAGGACTGAGAAAGATCTCATTAATCAAATTGATTTAGGTCTGAATGCATAAAATGTAACTCTTTGTACATCCATATCTGAAAGAAACTGATGAATTTTAAATAAAACAAGTTACATGTGAGAATTTTTGTTATTAAAACACCTAAAAGATCACAAAAAAAATAAAAGCTAAAACTACTTGCAACTTCCTCTGCTAAAAGAAAATAATGGATATGAAAAGTGTTTACATCTGTAACATTACCATAAATTGGATTTCTCTTTTTAAAATGTGTCCCATAGAAATAAAGAATAAAAAAACTTGAATAAAAGGCTCGAAACTGAGACATGATGGTTTCCTGTTTGGAAAAATAAAATATATTGTTTTAAATATAAATTTTTCTAATATACAGTGGTCCCAAAAACGCCATTTCATCTGCACAGCCAAGCACGAGCAACTGTAAACATTCTGGCAATAATAACAAAACAGCTGCGAATTACATTTTATTTTATTTTCACAAGAACAGCCCAAACTACTCGTGCTTCAAACATACAAAATAAACAGAGGAAAGAGAAGAGCTGTGTGTCCTGAAGTGCTTCTCAGACCAACTCTCAATCAGTATCCTCTGTCCAGGACGATTTCTCGTCGCTGTCGTCTGAAAGCACAGACATGCCAGACCACGAGGACTCGTGGAGCACAGAGCTGTGGATAAAAGAGTCTTCCTCACTGCTGCTGATGCTGCTTTCACTGTCACTGTCATCGTTTATGACCACGACTGCTGCAGGGATGCTCGGTTTCTGCCCTAAAAACAGTTTAGAGAACAGATAGATTCATTACGTTAAACACAATATTAATGTCTATTATGTTTAATTGAGGGAAAAACTGGATTAATTTCCATCTTTTGGAAAATTCTATCTCTTTGGTATTCCTGACTCGCTGGATGAAGAAAAACCCTGTGGCTATTGCATTGTTCCTGTACCTTGGCTTTTCCATGATGGTTTGTAAAGGGCTCATCACACCAGTTGCAAAACCAAAATATTTTTCCCAAACAATAACTCAAAACCTCTCTCTCAAAAAAAAAAAAAAATAAAAAAAAAATAAAAAATATATATATATATATCACATCTGGCCAATCACAATGCAGATTCCTGCTACATCACTCACATTCAACAGTGGAGAGGTCTGCATTTGATAATTTCATAATTAATTTCAACATTAAGGGTGACGCCAATGTTTCAGATGGTGGGCGCTGAATCATTTATAACTTCCTTTTATAATCTCTGATCCAAAACATAACCCCCCCGGAAAAGGTTAGCCGTGTGCCGCTAGTAACCATGGCAACAAACAATGAATAAATCAGAGATACTTTCATAATACCCGAAACCTAGGAGTGGCATAATAAGACGGCAGAACTAATTCTAAACTTCGCTGGCAAGCCCATTGATCCAGCTTCACAGTACAGACCCCTGTTGAAACGTGGAGGAAACCCTGTAGATATTCATGTAAAAATCGGCACAACAGTTATATAATCCAAACGAAGGGTGGGGCAAATGACTCGCTGTGATTAGTGGGGGCCGGTAATGGGGTTACGCACCTCTCACCTTTCCTCTGTGCGAGCAGCGCCAGACGTCTCTCTTTCGTCTCGGTGCTCAGCTGTTCCAGCATACGGTCAATGCAGCTGTCCAGCACCAGCGAGCGCGTCTCTAAAACGATGTTCTGCCAGCACATCGGGCATTTGTCCTTCCGACTGCGCCACTCACGGATGCAGTACTGGCAGAAGCTGTGGGCGCAGTTCAGAGTCACGGCCTGAGAAGCCAGACGAGATGGACGTGATGAAACAGAAAACACGGCTTTTGTAAGATCTTGATCAGGTTTAGTTTGGTACCTCGATGAAGAGCTCTGAGCAGATGCTGCACTGGAGTTCACTCTCCAGAACTTCTGCCATCTGACTGACCACTTCCTCTTTCTGCGCTTTGGCCTTTTCTTTCTCTTCCTGTAGTAGACATCACAAGACATGTTTGGTATTTTTATGACGCTATACAATCATTCACTCTTGGAATTGCATTGGGTGGATTTGGGTGATCATGTGATGGGGCTTAGACCTAAAGCAGTTCAGAAACCCAGCATAACCAGCAAAGCGCTTTGGAGCTCTGAATCAGGACAGGCCATCACTAATGAAGCTTCATTAACTCTTCGAAGTCTCTGCACGGACGCATGCGTGCACCAATCACAGCAGCTGTTTTAAATTAAGAAGGAGTTGAAGTTTTGGTTTTAAACAAACACGAGTAACGATACAGAATCATCATTTTCAACGTAAAATCATGAGCAAATTCGCAACCGTCTTTCAGATTTGTTTGCAGATTCCTAAATTGATCAGTGCCATCTAGTTGTGAATGGGCAAAATAACCCTTGTAATTACAAAAGATGTTAGATTAGGTTGTGGTCTGACACTTATTTGAAATAAAAGAAGGTTTAAGTGAGGTTCACATGTTTTTTTGTTTATATATACACATATATAATTATTAAATTATTAAAGCAAATTGTAAAGTGCCACTGCGATGGACTGGCGACCTGTCCAGGGTTTACCCCCTGCCTCTCGCCCAATGTGAGATAGGCAGACCCTTTGCCTACCTCCAGTAGCAAAAAAAGCCCTGGACTTTTTAATACTTAGCTTCCCACCACTCACTTAAATAGAGTATTGCACTTTTGGTCTGCAAGATTTACACTGCACCTCTGCCATTTACACATGAACAAACCTCACATTTTCAATATTTCATCATTATTTCTTCTGATTTACATTCAAATAATTTGTATGTCATCTATGTATCCTTTCTCCTTAAGTTGGGTGTCAATGATGGTCTTCTGTGCAGCCTTCTCCACATTTAATTATGTTAATTTGCTGACTGAACTTTGTCATCATGTTTTAATCGTGTCAAATACAGTTTGCTTAGATTTTTTTGTGCAATTATTGATTTTTTGCAATAAGGTAGTAGACCAAACTTATTAGGCTTAAGCACAGAGGCTGTGTAGAACCCTATTGTAAATTGCTCAGAAAATTATTGTTTTGCAGGTTTCAGTGCATTTTTGAGTAAATGTGCCGAAAAGTCACAGAATGTCACACAAGCGTCAAAACTGGTGAAAAGTGGTCTGATTGGGGTTGAAAAGTGAGTGTTTGAAAAATGCTTCTTTAGTGCCATGTTTCAGATAATTGTGCGCTAAAAGGTTTGTCCTAGGGGAATGAAATTTGGCACACATGTGTAGGGTAGGGGTGTAACGGTTCACAGGGATGTATTGAACCGTTTCGGTGCGGCCTGTTCGGTTCGGTACACTTGCGTTCCGTTTCTGTATATTTTTAATTAAATAATATAAATGTATTATTAGCGCGATATTAAGCGCAGCGGAACAATGTTTCTAGGCATGTTTCCGCACGGACGCTATTGAGTGTCACACAGAAGAGCTGCACGGGTAGCTCTGAGAAATGGCAACAGCGAAAGAGAAGCCAGAGCTTGAAGACCCTCCCACCTCACTACGGTCTCCTGTTTGAGAACACTTTGGCTTTCCGAGCTCTCCAAGACACTGTACCGAACCGAATATGGTAGCATACCGTTAAAACCCTAGTGTAGGGTACCAAGACTTAAATAGAAGTATATAGATTGCGTTTTGAAACTCGACAGGAAGTCGGTCATTTGGCAAAGCCTCTAAAAATGGCCAATTTAGCTAGTGTCAAACTTTAACGAACTTCTCCCTAGGGCTGGGCGATATGAAGCAAAAAATATATCTCGATATACGATATATATCTCGATATCTTTACAGGATTTATAACCACCACCCCCCCACCCCCAAAAAAACCCTACTGCAAAAAAAAAATAAAAATAATACAAATTTCAAAGTCGTTTTTTTATTGAAGCTCAGAGGTGCTTCTGCAAATTTTCTTTCAGAAATCCTTGTATACATATTATAAAACAATAAAGAAATACATATTGCCTTTTCATTCAAAAATAAAACAACTAAAAAACAGGCAGTGCATAGGAACAAAGTGCTCCTGTAACATTTAGGATATAAACAAAATCTGATAACATAAATAATAATTTAACTGTAAAATAATACACATTGCCTTCTTTTCATTCAAAAATAAAACAACTCAAGCTCATCTTTGCAGGACCTCTGTTGTAAGTAACCTTTTCCAATTCAGCAGCAAGCCGCGCTCTCTCTGTAGTGTACAGTCGCGGGAGTTCCTGTCTCGAAAAGTAATGACGACTGGGTAAACTGTATCTGACTGGGATCAAGTGTTTTTAGCGTACGTTTAAAGCCACGTTGTTCAACGACGGATATGGGTGCCATGTCCACCGCTATGTGAAATGCCACGGACTCTGTGATGCTACACCACCTTGCGCTCTGTCTTTCATATTCTACACTCCGCGTTATAGAATTGTGGAGATTAGTTGAGCTTTGGTTGGCAGCAACTTTCACGGCAGTAGATATCTGTCTGTTGTTCGTCTGACGACTTAAAACCAAAGTATTTCCATATAATGGAGCCAGCTGTTCTTTTTTTGCAACAAGTTCTGTAGCCTCTGGGCTGGTTGCGGGCGCCGCCATGTTGAATGAGACGACAGGCAAGGGGAGGGGGAACAAAAGCAAGGAGGCGCGGACGAGTGCAGCACAGAGAAGGCAAACAAGCAAATTGGTGAAAATTAAATATAGACATTATATTGATATGTACGATATGCCAGAATTCATATCAAGTTTAAAAAAAATCTCGATATATCGCCCACCCCTACTTCTCCCACACATTTTATCCGTTCAACTTAATCAGTCTTATCCTGAGACATATGGGATGTTAAATTGTTTAACAATGTGTGCACAGCAGCTGTTGAAAGTCAAAGTTATAGCGGCACTTAGTGTTAACACAGAATTTTCTGCTGTTCTATACGGCTATTTCAGACTCTGTTTAACCTCTTAAGCCCTGAGGCCTATTTTCCGAAAATCCTATACTTTTACTTTTTAAGGCATTTCTCAGCTTTTACAAGGCCTAAACTGCAAATCTTGGTATCAAAATGAAGATAGGTTCTTGGGGAGTGGTGTGGATGAGTTAATTTGACAGTCAAGAACACTGGGTAAGAGTAATTGATGTTGGAATGGCCAAAAAATGAACTCCGCCTAAAAAAAAAACACATGTTTCCTCCAATATCTCCTTATTTTACTTATAACGAAGCAAATAAACACAATCAATTGTAACCACTACATGTCAAGAACATCTGTAGCAAGTTTGGTGTTCATACTACAAGAAACTAATATTCTGTAAAGGTTTTGATTGAACAAAGTTCAGGCGTAATCCATGTTGGCACAATTTGGCACAATAATTGAAATATGGAAAAAAATCTTGTCCAAAGCTTCAGCTACGTTCATAGTCTTCTTTTGTTGCTTATGGGACATGATTTCAGCAAAAAAAACTCCTAAAGAAACGCTGTAAAAGGGGGGTAGAAGGTCATTTACGCCATCTTGCTGCGCTTTTGGGAACGTTTCACTCACAAACGCTTTGACGTCGAGCTTCTGCGTGTCCCTACCCCCCCGACCATCTGTCCAATCCAGAAGATCTATATATCGACGGAAAGCTCTGATTCTATGGAAACCAATCAGCTCAACCATTTTAAGACTGACGGGATCGCCGACGAATCACACGACGCGCAGCGTGGAGAGACGTGCTCTTACGCACGGGGAGTCATTCCATATTTGGTGACGTAATGACGCCACAAAGCTAAAGAAACAATCAAAATTGGCGTTTGCACGAAGCTATTGACCGGACATAACAACAAACGGACTTTTATCGCTATGGAAATAACTTTTGTTGAAAAAAACGGCAAAGGTAAGACAAGATTTACATGCTTGCTTGGTTTTCGCTGGCGTTTTTCCGTGGAACTTTCGCTCCCTGCTCTGAAATACTTCATGCAATGTTAATGAGTTGCATATCACTGGATTCAGGTGGTTGTTAGCTTTCATTTAATGTAATGGTTTGGGTGTTTCCGTTTATATTGTGGATACATATCGCACATAAACAAAAACGTGGTCATGAATTATACTCCGGACATGTTGTTGTTTATTTGCATGGCGTTCGAGCTGTGGTTAACGGATATGAAATTGAATTAGATACGTTTTTAGAGGAGTTTCCGCTGAACACAACAGTATTTAATATGTGTGGGTTATTCTCAGGGTTCGTGAGCTATGAGTGAAAATGTAACGCACAAGGGGGCAAGTCCCCGGTACCGGGGACTTTCGGGCTTAAGAGGTTAAAGAACATGTTTGAAATTTAACAAACAAAAAAAATTCAAAGTGCTCAGTGCAAAAACAAAACCTCTACAAAATAACCAGGAAACCATAAATTCTGCCCAGGCACCCCACCTTTACCTTAGTGACCTCCAGCTCCTTATCTTTGGCCTGCAGAACCTCTTTGAATCCCTCCCAAGCATGTTCTAGCTCCTCCTTAACCTTCTGTTGCTGTCCGTGCACAAGTAATTATTGTTATTAAAAGAATTTATCAATAATAACAATACAAATGTGCAGTTTTGCTCCTGTACCTCTTTCAGAGCCTCTTCCAACTGCTTTTTCAAGCCTTCCTCAGTCTGCTGGGCCTTTTCAGTCTCAAGGGAAAACAAACAAGGGTTTATTTCCTGACAGAGTAGTACTTTTAGAAAAGTTGATGAATGGTTTGGCTGTGGCAGGTAGTCGCGAGAACCTGTACTTCAGTCTGTACTTCAAAAAATAAATAAATACATAAAAAAAGTTATGTACCAGCTGCAATCTGAGGAAGTTCACGAAAACCCCCTTGTATCATCCAAAGCACACTTTGTTCAACTTTATTAATGAAAGTACTGCGTTTTTAAATTGTTTTTGTTTGGGAGCGAGTACTGACATTTTGGTACCATGATAAGAACACCTGTGGCGGGAAGTATGGTTTCGTTAAACAAACATAATGACAATCTAAACAAAATATTTATTCAATATATGTTATGGCAAAATCAATTACATTTATAACTGTGACCAGTGAAAGTGAAGCCTGCAAAAAAAATCATTTTCTTTTCAGTTTGTTTCACAAAAATGTAGTTCCTATTAATTTAGATGTCCTTTGTTTTTGCAAAAGTTCAATTCAATAATTTGGCACAAAATGAATGACATAAGCTATAGGCTCTGCAAACCAGCACATGCTATGTTCAGCTTCAGTCACGTCTAACTATTCTCAAAATTCACTATTATCACTGGAGCAGATCTGCACTTAGAACCGTTCCGCTGGACATCAATCAACCTGTTAGAACCAAGCCAACTTTACAGTTTTTTTTTTTGGAACATTGTAACTTGCCGTACATCAATAGAACCCTTACATCCAAAATCCTAAGAAAATACAGTTACACCAATAATAACCGAAGAAAGTGCCAAAACTGCAATAAACCACAAAACTTTACACTGGATGTAATCATAACTGTATCCCTTAAATGTGCAAATGTAAAAAATATATCATTTCAATTGTTTTTTTTAAGTAGAGGAAGAAATATCGAGGTGGAAAATCTCAAAATGTAAATGACCCTATATTTAAGTACAACGATGAAACGCTGATGTTTTTGAGTAAACTACAAAAATAACTCATGTTCACTTGTCCCTTTCTGCGTCACGGGGGTCTGGTGGAGCCCATCTCCAGCACATTTCATGCGAGAGATGCATAATTAGTACGAAATGAATAATTTTCATTATTCAACAAACCTGATGCATGATTTTGGGATTGTGGGGTGAAACTGACACAAAACACGTGGAGAACATGCAAACTCCTTCCAGGAAGGTCACCGGCAAGTCTTGAACCAGCAACCTTGTAACTGTAAGGCCACAGTGCTACCCATTGCACCACCCTCAAACACTCGTGTTCCACAGTTAAATTAGATGTCTCAAAAGCTTTTGGTTACCTCACGCTGCAGCTCCTCCTGGCAGAAAGACTCCTGCTTCACCTCCACGCCTTTGAGGGGCTCCTGCTGCTGGTGCTTGAGGTGAGACCGAAGCACCACCTTCTGACTCTGTGGCTCCTTCACCTCTGGCTGGTGATGGAGGGTTTGTTTCGGAGTTCTCTGGCTCTCAGCTGAGTGTCTCAGTATCCGCTCTTGGTCAGGCTCACCCGAATGTTTCTGGGTGCTGCCCGTGTTCTCCTTCAGAGCCCCGAGGGTTGTACTATATTGATGAAGTGTTTCTAAATTGTAGCTTCCAGAGCTGCTTCCTGGCTCAAGAGCCCCCTTCTCCAGCTCTAGACGGCTCTGGAGAACGGAGGGGGGACAGGGTTGTGCTCGCAGATAGTCTGATTTGTACATTTTCGACTTGGATGCTTGGACAGGATTCTGCTCAGATTCATCTCCGTCGAATTTGCGCTTCTGGTTTTTAGGTTTGTGTGCCACAGTGGAGGTCGGGGGTGTTTCCTTCAGGAGACTCCTGGACATGAAATGTTCTACTTCAGTGAAGCTCCTCTGGATGAGGACATACTCGAATTCCACAGGGTTTCCATCCAGAGGGACACCGAGTTGCACAGAATCACCGTGCTGGAGCAAGAAAGGGTATCCTGTCCGGATCCGTCGGCCATTAACCCAAACGCCGTTCAAGCTCTGAGGAGGAAGACGAGGAGATGTTTTAACACTAAATTTAAAACCTCGTCCCTGTAGGCTCCAGGCTGGTTTAGAACTCCCAGTGAACAAGTCCCTGGGCTCCAAGTGACTAGGGCATCATCAACAAATCGATAATCCCCAAAAATTAAATTCAAGTTAAAATACTGTTATCGATTAGTTGGGCTGCTCACATGTGTTACGCCCTGCTAGTTTATTTTTGATCATATTTTAAAAACATATGTCTGCTGTTAGCAGGCATGCTTGTTTGTTTGTCTCTGTGTTCCAGGTCCCTTCCTTTGAGAAACAGTTTCCTGGTCACTCCCACCAATCAGGATCGAGATGTCTGCCTCCTAGCCAATCGGTGCGAAGGGGAGGACTATAAAAGGACAACTTCCCGTCTGGAGAGGAAGGCAGTTTAGTGGGAGTAGCCGGAAGCCAGTTATTGTTTGAGAGATAGGAAAGTCAGTTTGTGGTATAAGATCATTTTTTTTAGAACTTAGGTAGAAGTTTTGTTGTTGCATGTGTCTGATTCATTAGTTTTGTTCTGTGATTTGCTGTCTTTATTTTTGTTTAGGGATAGATAGTGGGTGAGGGGAACGAAGTACCTTCACCCTTATTTCTTGTTTAGTTAGGGATAGAGTTTCTTTGTTTGGTTGATTCTGGTTTGCACATTTATTTTGTTTGGGGCTTGTAATTAGGTTTATTGGATAATAAATTCTCTGTGTATTTGCCATCTTTTTCATCTTTATTTCCATAAACATCTGGTTCATTACATTTACTTTCAATCTTAATGTTAAAAAATCCCTTATTTAGCGGTATCCCCTAGACCAGATAAATAGAGGGACGTAACCATAAGTGTGACCATAAGATTCACAAAGATACACACCCGCTCGGAAATGGAGGTTACAAAAGCGTCTGCAAGAAAAAGTGTGGGAGCATTCACATTAAATGACTCCAAGAAGACGATAACCTGCACGGAATGCAAGACCAAGCTTTCATGGCAAGGAAGTATCACAGTCCACACTTTATAAGAAAACATGTTGGTGTTACGAATGGCAAAATAAAATGTATCTCTTCAACGTGTAACAGTTGTATAGTTCAAGTTTTTTTCCCTTTGATTTTGTTTAAGAATATTAGCTTTTATCTTTTCTACAGCTTTTTAATAGTCCACTACAAAGGTAATGTCATTTATGTACATTTTAAATATTTACATCTTAACAACTGAATATGTCAGTGAGTTTAGCCTGACGGTGGGAGGATGGAGTGACAAAAACAAAACAAAAATGTTTGCAAATGTTACGAAAAGTGGGGTATGAATGGGTGTATGGATGGCATGATTGATGAATGGATGGATGACTGGGGGAGGGGGGGAGGGGTCTGAGGCTGCTGGTCGTGGTGGGTGCGGGGCCGTTTGTGGCTCCGCTGCGCCTGGTCCGGTCTCCCTCTCTGCCCTCTTCTGGTCTCCTGGTCGCCTCCCCCTCCTCGCCCCCCCGCCTCCCTGGTGGGGCCGCGGCCGGGCCCGGGTCCGGGGGCATTGCCGCCGGGGGCTGTGCGGGTGTCGGTGGTCGCGGGTGGGGCCTGTGGGGCCTCCCCATGCTGTCGGGGGGCCGGCCTGGCCGCTGTCGGGTGGGCCGCCCCCCGGCTGTGGCGGACGCATCCCTGCTTTCTCGCTTCCGGGCGCGGGGCACTTCTCTCTGGGGGTGCTGACGGTTCCCGGTGGGGTGGGGTGGGATGCTCCGGCTCGGGAGTCTGGGACCCGCGGTCATGTCGACCCACGGGGGGTGGAATGACCCACCGGGTTACATCGGTCTGGTTGCAGAGCCGGTTCTGTGTCGGACCTCGCAGCGCACTCGGGCATAGAGGAGTGAGGGTGATTCGTGGGAAGTTGGTCGGCCACTGGTGGGTTGGGTCTGCTGTCCCTGGGCACCATGTGCTGCAATTGTTTGTTTGTTAGATATGTGTGGTTCGTCCAGCTCGCTGTTTGTGATCTTGGATATGTTATGTATTTTTCCTACAATGTAGCTGAGTTACATTTTAAACCGTACAACATTATTATCACCTCACTTAAAAGATTGGCTGTGTATGTAGGAATATTTAAACATGTGTGTCTGAATATACAAACTGCAATAACTGTTTTACATGAACTATAACAAACGGACATGGACAAAATGAACTGTTACTAGGACTTGTGCGTCATGTTCAGGTAGGTATTTATTTATTTTATTTTTAATTCATTTGCTTTTTTTTTTCTTCTAAATTATTATTATTATTTTTTTTTTCCTTCTCTTCTTCTCTTCCTCTTCCTCTCTTTAATTTTCACTCGTGTACCTTCACCCTTCCCCAATCCTTTACCCACTCCCCCTTTCAGTTCAACACCGTCTTGTCCTGACACAACTATTATAAACTGACTCGCGGGAACCACAACTAATAAATATTTAATAAATACATTCAATGTTCAAATCCAGAGGAGAAAACACCACACCAGGCGTTTTACTCCCCTGGAGAAAGCAAAACTGTCCAACTCAGCAAGGCATGTACTATCCCATGTGATGGCTTTTGAGCAGGACAGGACAAGGTAAAAAAAAAAAGAGAGCATTTGTGTGTAATTTGAGTGTAACAGAATCAGAAAACTTAAAGAGAATGACATGTTTAGTTCACTCAAAGTTCATTAAAACAACTATTTCAAAAGCTGAAGTGATTTTCTTATTTTATTTATTAGTTAATATTTGTAACTCATTATTTTAAGTATTTGAAAAAGCAGAAGAATCGTTCAAAGGCTACTGATTAATCATTGAAATAATCGATGACTAATCGATTAATTGTCTAATAATCGATAGATTAATCGATTACCAAAATAATTGTTTGTTGCAGCCCTAGTGACTCATATGATGAATTTGTGCTCTGCATTTCACCCATCCGAGTGCGAACACACAGCAGTGAACAAACACACCGTGGACACACACCCAGGAAATCATAGCTGTGGCACAAAGTCATAGCTGTCAAAGGTGAAAGAGAGTGAGCTTTTCAACCCTCCCTCCACCTTCAACTTCCAATGGGACTCTGCTTATGAACTTAGCCACAACTGCCCAAACAAATGCCTTCTGACAATTGGTCAAACAGTTTCAAGTAAGGAAATATTGCCTTCTTTGTGAACAAGCTGTTTTTCCATTCATTTTGCAATTAATTAATAACCTCCAGCAGTATGAACTAATCAGAATAAAATTGTCCCTATAATTTGCTTGTACTACGGGAAGAGTTAAAACATAATAAAATTAGATCAATTACAGATCAATTAGACCAATACAGGTTTTCTCTGGCCGATTATAATATTTGAAAATACAGTAAGACCACCCTTGGTGACTGTATGAGAGCAAAAATGGATACTACACCTTATTATCGGTGACCGTCCACTGTCTGTCACTGTTCAGCTTGAACACACAGTGAATCCTGGAAATCATCAGAGGACAAACACTCGACAGAATCTGATGGGTGACATTCAGGCCACGGCCGACAGAAACCTGTTCAAATGACACACATTTATATAAAAAGATCTGTATAGTTTGCAAAGATTTACTGGTTTTCGCTACTTACGCCAATTGAAGTTTAAGTAAATTGAGTGACAGAACCTGTGTCTGTGCATCTCTCCAAGAGGATACATACACAAGGTTACACCATCTCACAAACTGAAATAATAGACTTCTTTTTCTGAAGCCACATTAAAAATACGTTAAAAAGCACATAAGAGTTACTCAAATTAAAAGCCAGAGTATTTTACCAAAAGTATTCAAACGTAGCTCTGTGGATGTAAGTTTATCGATAAAAAATATTTCATTAGTAACACTTGCTCCCCTAGGTCAAAATAAAAAAGCAAAAATATTCAATAAACATTACTATTCATGTTGTATTTCTAAGCAAAAAAAAATTTCACCTCGTTTCCAAAATTCACTTTTGGGGTCACGGGGGAGCAGGAGTCAAACAGGAGTCACTTTATAAATTCCCTTATGAGAGATTTTGGTTTAACTTTATATCACATCACTAATAAATATCACTTCGATATCTTAATAGTGTCTTAAAAAATGTTTTGAAATGAACAATTGTTCGAATTCACGTGATTACTCCTCAGAAAACCCTCACACCAGCTGCATCTCTAGATGGAGTTTCAAATTTCATGAAATAAAAACATTGCCAATAAAAAAGAAAACTAAATGTGCTTTATATAAATGCTTAAATATGACCAGAACAATGTTGAAACAAGTGAATGGAGGCTAAAACGGACACATAATTTTAATGTAGAGTTTAATTCCTAATATTGAAATGTCACAAAGAAATCATTTTGAGATAATAATAGATATAATCGACCATTATGCATAGAAAAACGCCATTTCTTACATAACGCCTGTTTTAACTCCATATTTAAGCCATTCAAAATTAATTAATATGCTTCAAGAAGCTGTTTGTACACAATTAAACGGTGTACATTTAATTAAACGTCTTGTCGATGAGGTATATTTAGCCAACATGTAACTTACCTCAGAGTCCTCGGACAATCGCAGCCAGTCAGAATCTCTCCCGACGCGCTGCAAACACCAAATTTTTTCTTTTTCACAGATTTCATCCTCGGTGTTTGAGGGAGGAGGTTCCTCTGTCTTTTGCATAACTGTAATCACCTAAATACAAGATTAAATATAATGTTTTAACTGTGGATTTCCGCCATGTTCTCTGACAACAGCGAAAGCTTCTTCTCAGCGCGACAGTAGGTACCACGTGACTTTAAATCGAAGCTCTCATTGGCTGCTTGGTTCAGAGCTTGAAGGTAATTGGCTCCGTCTTTAGCGTTACCCAATGATTTGGCGGTTCTCCTCTAGATGGCAGTTGGCAGTCAGCGAAACGAATCATTCGTTTCATTATTTCAGAACAAAAAGGTATTATAGATAAGTTTTCTAACGGAGAGCAGAGGTTTTTATTTTGTATATTGTTACTTAAGCAAAAATTTTAAGCAAGGCGAGCAATGCCGAGGAAACCCCCCTCACAACTTTCTTCACTTAACTCAACCGTCTGTGATTGATTCATCACAAGAAACATTGAGAATAGTAAACCACACTATAAACAAAATATTGTAAGTTAAATTATCAACATTATTAAAACGGTGAAGAGTATTGACATATACTGTACACCAAAACCACAAAAATCTTAATTTTTAGAATTTTCTAGAATATCTTAGAGGATTTTATTATTTTTTTAATTCAAGTAGAGTAACATAAACATTTAATTAAAATGTGAAATTTGTATTTAAATATTAAATTATATTAAATTATTACTAATAAAAATAGTAAATGCTTTAGGTGATTAAAACAGTCTCACCCACAAAAAAGGCAGTTACCCCACAAAAAAAATTAGTTTAGCTGTGATTACAACACAAATTTGCAGTATCATTTTTTCAATAAGCTTCTGCTATGTCACAAGATTTATTTCCATCCAGAGTTGTATTTCTCCAAGATCCTGCATTGATGATAGTCTGCTACGCTAAGCCTTTTCCAGCACATCCCAAAAATTCTCAATGGGGGTAAAGTTTGCTTTTTACAGCCACTGCACATCATAGCTTTGCCCCACATGTTTGTACAATAATTAATGGTGCAGCACTTAATTTTTTTTATTTTTTGATACACTCATCACTCTGCAACAGGGTAAATCTGGACTCAGCAGATCATATGACCTTCCAATGCTGCAGAGTCCAATCCACAGTGTATTACAAATAACTAAATTATCACATTTAAATAAAAAAAAACACAGAAGAGATTTTATATTTCACACAGTTTTATATACAAAACCAATTCACACATTTGCAGAACCCCCAAAACAACTTCCCACATTCATAATCAATGCATTGAAATAAGAGTACTAAAAAAGTTATGATCAAAATATCTTTGGTTCAAAGCTTCATAAGCAAACTTAAAAATGGCTTTTAAGTATAATTTTCTTACCCGTAAAAAAAAAAAAAAATTAAAATAAAATAGAACCAAAAACAAAATTAAGAGATGCATTGCAGATCAATTCCACATGAAACATTTGGCAACTGTTCTGAGCTCATCCGCTTTTCCTCTGACAAAGGAAACAAGACCGGAAAATGAAGGATGAGTTCAGCAGAAAATAAAAAGCCTAAACTAAAATATTTTGTGCACTTAGGACAAAGCTCTGAAAACTACTACTCAAAAAATGTGACTTTTACTACACAAACTTTTTAGGAATTACATTATACAAACTCACACTTTCTGTCAGAACTGTAAAATATAAACATTTCGAACTTTCCCCAGAAAATGCAAAAAATACAATTCTAAGTAACAAACAATTTAAAAATCCCTATTTTTAAGTGAAACTATAAATAAAATAAAAAGATTGTCTGTAAAGAAAAGTGGTGAAAAATCAACAAGCAGGAAAGAGCAAATGCAAACAGAAAAGTTTATGCAAATCTTTAAAGGCACAAAATGTATGGAACACCTGAAAGTCCTCACCAGATAAATGATTTCCCAATGTTAAACAATTATAAACAACCCAAAAAAGATTGCTTATAATTACAAGAAAAGTATTATAGAAGAAAAAATGTAAGCAAGGTTTTTCTAACCATAAAGATCCCAAAACAGCGTCTGTAAATTTACGAGACGTTATATATTATTTACTTTAGATATAAGTATAACTAATTACATTGTGACTTGTTACTCTTCAAAATAAAACCCTTTATTTTCTCCCTTTTTTGGCCAAAGCCAAACTTTTATTCTGAACTACATTTTTAAAAACCTTCAGCCAATCAGAGCAGTGAAAAATGAATAATCAGTCTACACTAAAATTAAAGATTTTGACGACGGCCTTAAAAAGGATCACCGTATTGCCATTTCCTAACTTTATATGTTTTCAATTAAAAGGACAGAAAAAAAACAGGTAATCAACCTTAAACAGAAAGCATCAATACTCACTTGTAGTACGTACTGTAGAATTTTCATGATAGCTCAATGTACTACTGAAAAATTATGTTCTAAAACAGAATTATGATTTTAGGAGATATAATCCTAACTTGTGGGAAAACAATGATTTTCATTAAGACTTAAAGACATTGAGAACATTAGATGGAAAGTAGATTCATGCCTAATGATAATAAACATCACTGCCATCTTAAGGCCTGGAGATTAGCAAATGACACAACCGTATCGTTTTCTACAACATCCAAAAATATAACAGAAAGACACATTATCAATTTTTTCTGGTAAATCAGGCCAGTCAGTTTGATCTTGCATTGCTTTGATTCAGTTCAAAGATTTAATTTGTAGAGACTAAATTATTGTTTCAAAGTTAATGTCAGTAAATTGAACCCTGAGTCCACAAAACTGTGTCAATTTTCATATTCTCAGAAGAACACTGCCAATCAATTTGGGATTTTCCTCCTGAATTGGTATAGCTCCTTTATATTGAAAAAGGATTTACAATTCTCTGAACAATTTTAATTGTTGCTCTTTGGAATGTATGGTTGAGGTTATTTCCATGGACCTGTCTCTGCAGAAACAGAGATCCAAAATAATCGTTGTATTGCAACAAGAAGCAAAATGGTTGGGAGGTGGAGAAGAACAAGCTTTCCTGGATTCCAACACTCATTTTTAACCACATGGAAGGTTGTAACGACTATTAGCATCTTGCTCCTGGTCATCAGCCTCAAGAGTGAAGGTCAAAATGTAGATTTAAGCATCTTTGTTGTGAAAGAAGGCTTATTTTCTCCCCTTTTATGAAGAGGTAATTGGTGAAATGTACTATGAAGTCCCAAAAGATGTGCCATTGTTTTCAAGAATTACCTTTATCCCATTTTGTAGTCCTTGTAAAGTAACGTAAAGTAATAGGACCACAAAACTTCAAAGACTTCTGTTTTGCCAATTTTAAAACATTGAATGTAATATTATTATTATCAAGGTATTAACTTTCCAAAAGAACATAATTGTGCTTTAAATTGTATTCAAATCATTGAGGAAACCACTCGATTTAGAGTCGTGCAGCATAGTTGACACACAGGGTATGGTCACGAACATCTCCCCAGCCTCCATTTTTCATATGCGGGTGATGCTCAACTGAACCGTGATCAGTTACGCTCACCACTGGAGGGAAAAGGGCAGAATTTACTTCTTTCAGAGCGGAATTAACCCTTTCCTGAGCCATTTCTGGTCGACAATCCTCTTTCTGATGCAGTCCACAATCTCCTGTATGAAGTACACGGCTTCCAAGTGCAACCAACACTTTTAGCGGCTTTGAGATGCAAGTTCCAGACAGGTTCTGAAGGGTCCAATCCCAATTATAGTCATCATAGGTGCAAAATGCATTATTGCAACCCATTAGTTTGTAATAGAGCTCTCTGGAGATTCCCATTCCCATGTTATGCTTGGTCGACAACCATCCTGACGTTTCTGCTTTGCTGGAATGTTCGTGGAAGCCAGTTAATCCATTGTGATTTCCTAAAGCAAGTATATCACAGTCACCGCAGCTGGTTTTCCTGAGTTCAGACATGGATTTTTGGAAAGTAAGCAAATCTGGAAGAACATAATTGTCTTCTTCGAGAAATACAACATCACCATTGTATCCTCGAAGAACGTGGATTCGCTCAAATACAAAATGTAGCTTCCACCACCAATGGTGTTTGGTTTGGGTGATGGAGGCTTCCCTGTAGTGTCCATAAGAATCCGGGTGTTCTGCATTCAGGCATCCCTTTTTAATAGCATCCTCCTTGGAAATGTCTCTGGGACAATCCTGTGGGTCTTGTCCAGGGAATTCATTTGGATAAAGTTGGATGCTGTAAGGGAAAAAGATCTGCAGAACCTTACAAAAGGCAATTTCTTTGACCATATTGGAAATGTCCTCTGAGAAATAGTCATGGCTGAATATCACAAGTGTGTTTTGTATTTCTGAAACTTTCTCTAATGATTGTATAAGCATTTTTAGGTAGGCTGGACGATTGTGGACTTGGACAACAATCACTAGCTCAGGATCCAATGGAAACTTATCTCCATTTTGAATGAACTGTTTATGGTTACCATCGTAGATCGACTTTCTAATATTCTCGACGGTTCCATAATCAAATTTAACCGGTGCAGCAGTCGGTGTGTTGTCTTTCTCAGTGACCTCCATGTTTGAACCATCTTTAGTCCGTCGTATGGAGTAAAACAACATTATAAAAACGATAACAATGGCGAGGAACAAAATAAAGTTCTTCTTCAGCAACCGGAATCTCATTTTCGATGTCAAAGCACCATTAAAAGCAGAACTTGGGCGGAAAAGTTGCGGTTGTTCATCCGTTGTGAGCAGAATCCGGGCATTTTCACAGCGAAACACTCAGGTGAAACACGGACATGGTTCTGTCAACAGAAGTTCAACCGTCAGTTTAACCACATGAACGCGCACGAACAAATAAGCGCGAAATTCCGCCATTACTGTGTTTTTACAGTCAAAAGTCAAAGTAGAGGTAATTCCTTGTAAATGTTTGGTTACTTACCCTGATAAAGTGTCATGTGCAACAAACTTGTAAGCAGGAAGAGAAAGTGAACGAGAATGACGAGGTCTCTCCAGCTGCTGACGTGTACTTCAGTCAGCGTTCATTGCTCCTCCTCACAGCAGCCCAAATGCTCTTAAAAACACCCTTAAACTTCTTTAAACGCACCACGTTACCATAATCACCGAACTATTAAGCCATTTACAAGTTCAGATCCATCTGTAAACTGTAAAACGTGTGTAATACATCTAAGTTTTGAGGGATATTGATGAATATACTTAAGGACTACTAAAAGTGTTATTTAGTCTGTTATTTAGAATACATTCTTCTATTCTCAAATCAATATTTTTTGTCAAAGTATTAACTAATATTATGCATTAATATGTAATAATATAAATATACTAATATAAGTATTACCCAATCAAGCAGGTAAAATTACATTATATTAAATAAAAAACCACATGGCCACAATTTGTGCACAAAATTTGATGTTGGCTTATAATAATGCCATTTAAAAGTATTTTTTAACTAGTAGCAAAATGCAGTGGTTGCCAGAGTAGATTTTTGGGGTGCAAAGAGTCAGTGATTTCATACTGATTTCATTTCAAGTTCCCAATGCCAATATGATTGATATAAACAAACCCCAAAGTATCTATGATTTTCCTTGAGAAAGTGATATGCCAAACTGTAAACAGTCAGGTTACTATGGAGGGTACATAATATAACACTCTCCTTTTCACTATAAGTTATATAAATCAACCTCTGTCTTTGTCACTTACCAAAGCTGAGATCGAGATCAGAAAAGTAGGTTGCTATGGGGTAGTTTTAAAGATATTTTTGCTGCCATTTCCTATTTATTTTTAATGGACATTAAAAGTCAATGAGATTTTTTAACCCCTTCTAGAGCCAAAGGTTTAAATACTTTTGCACAATGCTTAGTATGTTCTTGCACTGACTGATAACCTTCACACGTGTGGTCTGCAATATAAAATAAAAAACAAATTGAGTACAGGATTTTACAATAGTAAAAGTAAGAATTCTGATCATTTACTGAGTAAAAATGGGGTTCAAAACAAAGGCTCTTTACAAACACTCTGTGTTTTCCTAAAACCAAGTGGGCTGTTTTACTGTAGATAAAACAAAAGAGCCTGTTTTCATGTGAAATGGGTGAAACCACACTTCTTGAAATTATCAGACACTTCCTGTAGATGGCGAAAGAAGAGCAGGATTTTTATGAAACCCAGCACCTGAAAAACCTGAAAGACATGAAACCAACAATCTTTGTTTGACATAAATAATAAGTAACATATAGCGTTTCAGCAGTTTCACAGCGATTTACACCAATTTAAAGTCAAAGTAATGAATGCTTAATTCTGATGCAAGCGCAATTCCACACACTTCATTGATCATTTTATTTACTACTTTTACAACAACTTAAAATATGCAGAGGACGGAGATAAAAAAATTGTAGACAATAATTTATCATCAGATAAATACCCTTTTCTCATCCTTCGCCAAGATAAAAAAGATACAGTTTTCCAAAGGAATCTCTAGAGTATTGATCAGGACACATGCTAATGCACTGGAAAGGTTTGGAATAAAAGATATGCATAAAAAAATGTTTTATTCGTTTAACTATGGCTATAACAACTATGACATTTTGTTCATGCTTGAAAGGTCTCAAATGCTGGGACATAAAATGAGTTTGATCTCCCTAAAACCAAAACTTGTTTGTTGTCACAAAGCTGCTGCTATCTAATCTCCTGCACTCACCTTTGTGTTTCGTCTCGTGTTTTCCTCCCTGGGTGAGCACTCAAATGTAGTTCACATGATGCACTCAATATTTTCCTAATGATTAACCTTCTGCTCTGAGGAATGTGAAACAATGGTCTCCACTGCTCCAAAAGAGATAATGAATTTTATTGTTTCCTGGCGGCAGGTTTAAAAACAACAAAAGGTAAAGACCTAGAGGTTGTTATTCTGTTGTGTTTTTCATTATTTATCTTCCTTGTGCAAAGTTTGCTTGTGATTGCACTCAATGGACTTTGTAGAGCTGCTGCATGTCACTTTAGAAGATCTTGCCACATCTTATAGCTGGGATTGTTGCCTATTCCTCATAGCAATCCACTTGTGAAAAATTTCTTCAATGCTCCTTTGTGGGTGAAGGGTTCTGTTGTTGTTTTATCCGTACATCCAGTCACCCTCTTAAGTCTTCTACTTTTAAAATAGTCTTCTTCCATAAAGCTCAGCTCTAAGGCTTATCGGATTCATAGTCTCTCAATACCCTCCTTTTCTGGGTAGATTTGTTCTGGTATAACATTCTTTCCTTCTGAGTTTGGTTCAGTTTTGATAGTACTCTGTAACTCTCAACAACTCGAAACTCCTTTGTTCTATGAAGTCTCTTGTGTACAAATCAATCACATGTGTCTTGTACTCTGTGGCACTAGCCTGAAAATCTTTTTCACTTCAAATTTACTACATAAAACTATCACAGAAAGATTCTAAAAACATTTCAATCACAGATTATACTTTGGGACATTTCATCTCTTTAAAAGGACCTCTCTCAGAACCAAAGCTCAGTTTCTGGATGTGTTCTTGGAATGTTGTGATGTGGTATTCCGAGAGATTGGTTTGTCACATAAACAAGCAAAACCAACATAAAACAACATAAAAAAAACTAAAGCAGTATTCTCTAAGTATTCGGCTAAGCTAAGCGTTTCAGAGTATGAACACTTGGAATTAAACTATTTATATAATAAAATATATAAATCCTGTTCAGTCTATATAACATAAAGGAGACGAAAAACAGGAGGCGATGCCTTGTCAGGTCACCCCTCTCCCTGGTGCTAAGCACAGGTTAGAATAAAAAAATATTTAAAAATGTAAAAAGACAGGAGGGTGAATACTCTGTAGGGTAGCTGATTCTGCTGTATCATTCCTGGTCAATAATCTTTATGTGATTTTTAAATGATTTAAATAACCTTTAAAGCCATGTGTAAATTAGAAGGCAAACAGGAAAAACACGGGCCATACTGACAGTACTAGTATTTAATTTTTGTGTATGAGGTGAAGGAGTGTCCCAGTTCTTTTTTGAATGGTGTATGGAATTCCAAGGTAACTGTGGAAGCACATGCAGAACAAAAGGGTAAGATACCGTAAAATTTTCCGTAAATTTACTGAAATATTGTGCCACTATTTGGGCTTATAACAACAGCTTTACAAAACTCATGTAAAGTGTGGCATTTAGAGCCATTTGGCTGATTAAGACAGCTTTGTAGGGGTGTCCCAATTCATAGGGGTATGTTTTCAGCCCTTCCTCCAGCCCTCACTTTTAAGTGGTAACGGCTAGGGATAAGTAAGAGAAATGGAACCCAGCCTTAAAATGTCTTATAACGATTACAACAATGAAGTGCAGGGGGCACTGTTGGGTTGAAGAGCACTCACAGTGATGTTGAGTCCTTGTTTAGTCAGCATCTCCACGGGAGGATAAACAGATTCATTAGCAAAAACAATTATTTCACTTAAAAGAAATTTTTTTTTCACAGTATGTCAACTTCTAACAGGAGAAGTGATCCTGGCTATTCCATTGTGCTCCGCTGTCATTCCTTGTCATTATAATGTTCAAAGTTCATGTTATGAAATTATTGTCTGATCACTGCATGATGTCAAGTCTGTTAGAGATGCTGAGGCTGCTCCAGTCTGTTTAAAATTTTGCATATTTGCACAAATGGATCAAGACCACTACTTAGAACATTTTTTGTACAGCCTAAATTTAATTGCATTACATTGATGCCGTATATGTTGAGTTTATCTGTGTATATATTGTACATTATATACAGTGACTACAGCAATGTGGTGGTGTGGAGCTTTATAAATAAAGTTTGAATTGAATTGACAGCTGTCAAGGTGGCTAGAAGGGGGGGAAGGGACACAGAATCAGGAACTATATACAAGGTTATTTACATGCTATTTACAACGGTACATAAAAACGCGTCTCTTAAAGGAAACATAACTCGTAGCCAGGAATACAATGACGTAAGTGAGGATGACGAATATAGCAGGTGAGTAGTTCACAGGAGCTGATGGAGTTCCAGAAGAGACACAGCAATGAGCACAGGAGATCCAAGAAGGCAGGAAGCGATTATGGAGAGTCAGGGTGTGTACATGGATGAGTCTTTAAACTATGGGAGATGTGAGATGAGTGCTCTGATTGGTTAATTGATTCATTGGATAAATAAAAAAAAGGTCTATTTTCTCTTTTGGGGGTAATGTTCACGAAAATCGAAAACCCATATTTCTTTTGTATTAATTCAGCATCAGACACATAAAATGTAAAATAGCATGTTTTTGTTGTTTCACAAACTGTTCTGCCTCAGCGTTTTTCAAACTGTTACAACAAAAATCTAGGTTTTTCATAAAAATAAAGCGAAAACTCCAAACATGTAAACAATTGTGAATTTGACTCCACTGATAGAAACTACGTTTTTAATTTAGTGTATAAAAGGATGTCCTTTAACCCTTACTAAAGTAAAATAAAAAAATAAAAAAATAGTAATAATACAAATTTTGGTAATGCTTTACTTGATTTTTATTTGGTTATCACATAACTAAGAGCTAACAAGTTACTAAGTATTAACTCTGCAGTAACTATGGTTAGCTACTACATAGTTACCATTAACTAGTCATTATCTAACGCCAAGGTAACCTTTAAAGTTGTAAAGTTAACCCGTTGAATCTGTAACTGCATCTCAAACATTACTAGAAGACAATAAAATTTGTGCAAATATAACAATAATTGTGAAATTTTGTGTACTTTTGTGTTTGGTGCAAAGTGCTGCCATTAACTTCTCTTCGGCCATGTGGATTTATTTCTGATTACACAAAGAAGATCTTTATAACATTTCACTGAATGACTAACAGCTTAAGATAAAGATTTAAATGAAGTGAAATTCTCCAGTAGTGATTCACAAATGTCGAAAAGTGACGTCCATTGTGATGCACACAGGGTCTGAAGGGGTTCAGAAGAAGATGAACAACTGATCAAGAGGAAAAGATTACACTCTTCTAAAACCCTAGGGTTAGTCTCACACTTTCCCCGTAAGGAATAAAAAATATTTGAGCTCACAGAGTCTTTTTTTCTGGAGATATGTGAAAACACAGCAGAGTACTTTTCAAACAGGAAGCATGTGACTAAAATCACAATAAAGATGGCACTCACTCTGCCTGAGCTAAACATGCTTTATAAATGCACTTCCTAATGCGTTCATAACAGTACCCAAACATTGAAAGGGAATGTGGCACTCTCCCGCTGCATGGTGTCACCCTTTGCCTGTTAGTTTGTGCTGTGCTTATCTGTCAGGGGGCATTGCATCTATCAGGTTTTGCAACAGTTTGAGGAGGTTACACATCTGTTCTCAATCACGGCTCAGAAATATGCAAACACTGTAGATCATCTAGAAGCGCATGGAGAGAAGGAAACATGGTTAAAGGATTAGTTTTGAAACACCGTCACGGATTTGTCATCTACTTGAGTTAAAGTCAGTGACGTCAAAGGATCCACGTTTGATGTACTACTGAACTGGAGTCCTGCATAGGGTGTACCCTGCCTTTTCTAACGACGTGACACTATCAGAAGAAGACATGACCCTCAACAAGAAAAAAGCGCGAAGAATGAACAGATGCAGTTTACCTCGAAATACCACAGTGTGGAACTAGACTGTAATAAACATCAGTGATTGTTTTATAGCTGTCTACGTAACACATATATGTTGTTATAAAAACATCTGCCAGTTATAGTTATGGTCTTTTTACAGCCCAATTTTTAAAATAAAATGATTACTTTTTATTCTGTACCATTTTTATTGCACATTAACCCTCCGTTTGGAAAATTATAGAGTACTTTTTAGCTATTAAACGGGTCGTGAACTAGATTTTTTATGACTTCTTTGGGTGAACGTTAAACCTGAATGTCAGGATAGTTACAAAATCTTCTCGGAAAGACTCCAAGATTGATTCTACTGAAAACATTCCTAAAGTCTTCTCCAATTCTTGGAACTGTGAAGCTGCTGTGATCCAATTGAGAGCAAACAAAACTGAGATGTCAACTTGAGCTGCGGTGATGTATTCAGCGGATGCCGATTGGGCATTTATTTTATCCACGCTGAAGTTTTACAGGTGTTCAGTACTGAAAATAAAAGCTTAGTAAATAGTCCAAGCTCTCTGATGGTGTAACATCTTCTATAAATATAATCAATTGGCTGAACTGTTTCTTTAAATCAGTGCAGGAGTGTGCCAGGAATCATGGAGCACCAGAGACACTAAGAACTTGTGTTGCTGTATTTAAAGTGTCATTACATAACAGATCCAGATGAATTTAATGACAGCATTGGAGGAGATCAAAGAGGGTTGCTACAGGAACAGAACAACACAACTGTAATAATAAAACAGCGTAATGATGATTATTATGAGTCATGACCAAGGCTCTTATGAAATAATGCTGATGTCACCATTAAAAGCTGCCCTAGACAAGTCTGAACAGCTCTGTTTACAACGGAACTGAAATAAAAAGACATTTAAAAACAGCGTTAAACAGCGAAATAATCGACCAGCCTCCAGACCAACTCCCAAACAGAGCTTTGTGGAACTGGAGGAGGGAAAATGAATTTTGATTTAGTGGTTGGGGATGGTGTGTCAACATTTAAAGTTTCCGTTGAAGAGGCTGGTTGATGTCAAGTACACTTTTCAGAGCTGTACTTGTCATTTTGACCAAAACTCAACAATGGGTCCAGCTCTCGTGGTGTAATGGGCAGTGAGCTGGACACATACAAATTTTACATTTGTCCAGAGCATTTGATTCCAGACCCCGATGGCCTTTCCCATCCCTCCCCTCTCTCCAATGCTTCATTTCCTGTGTCTAACTGTACACTCAATAAAAACAATAAATACTTTGCCAACAAAAATCTCATTTAAAAAGCTATGCAAAGGTTGATGTAATTTTAAGTTCAAAGGTCAAAGAATCGAAGTTCAGTTAAATCAAGAAAAGCTTTTAATCTTTTGCCTGGAAGTCAGTAGACTGCAGACTGTGGGGTAGTGATGTCATGGCCCCACAGTAATGCACTGGTGGACGACACAGTCCATATGTCATGGCCCTTTAAGGACCCATGTGCAATGCCCTGTTCAGACGGGTAAGGTTTAGTTTTCCTTTTAGTAAAAAGTCACGACGCCTTTAAATAAATTAGATGGACCAATACACATTTGGATACTTGAGTACGTATGCGAATGAAATTTGTTTTGAAATAGTACATTTTGAAAAGTTACAACAAGCAAATGACACCCATTTGGTGAAATGGCTCGTTATTTTATGCCATTTGTTGTACTTTTTTTCATATTGTACTTTATTTGTAAAGTGTTCTATAAGTTTATTATTATAAAGTAAAGTTACACAATTACATATGCAGAAAGTATGGGCCAGAGTTAGACCAAGTGAAAATTGCTACCCAGGTTGGATTCCAGCCCAAAGTAATTAGTTAAATAAGCTCTCCCTTTCATTTGTTCCATAATTTAACACAGTCCAAAACACATGGCCTGTGTCAATTATAATCACCTCAATATGGCCTCTACCAAATAACTAAACTGCTTACTCCACTAAACTTTGTCTGGGCCTGTCCGAACATTCCTATTAGAATTAATAAATTCCTCTTGCTTTGAAGCATCTGCATTAAAGAGCTATAGAAAAATGATTCACTTGACTTGACGTGTCCATTAAAGGCAAACAAAAAACTAAAAGCAATGAAAGAAAAAAGCAAACGATGAAAAAAGAATTTAAAGAAAGAACTTTGGCTGCAAACAGTGTAGAAGAGATTCTCCAAGATGCCGGATTAATCAGAGTTTGGCAGCTTCCTGGTGAACATTTCTTATATCGAAGGATACTTGATTTTGATAATAGGTAATACCATTACCTTGGTTTCTCAGTATTTGTTCTTCTTTTGTGTTGTATTTCATAAGTGTATTTCAACCCCTCCCTCATAAAAATAGATGAAAAGCCTTGATTTTCAAGGAAAGTCCTTGTGTGTGGCAGGAGGCGAGGAAGCTCCTGACAGGAAATACCAGCATTCAGTTCAGATTCAGAGATGCACTGCTGGTCATGACCCCAGCTTAGCCTCAGATCCGTCACGAAATGTGTGAGAGTTCTGTGAAATGTTTGTAAAATCTTGAAAATGCACTTCACTTAAAGAGACACAAAAAGAAGCCCCTTTTGAATAGAAACTATTGTTTATTTTGCCGTCTGTGTATTTGTATCTCCTCCCCGATCTGTTGGCCTGGATGCGGCTCTCTCATTGGCTGTGTGTAATTACAAACCTTATTTTCAATCAGCACACATCCAATCTGCCCGATGTGAATTCTGTGACTTTAAATTGGGCCTACAGTCATGCAATCTGTAACCGGCTTATGTGTGTCAGGGCCTGTAGACTGAGGTATGAAGCACTAGGAATCATTTGTCTATATTTTAGCTGATGTGGTTATTTCGGAGAGGGACACAATATACATATTTTAGACCGGACACTTTTTACAAAGCAAAATTTAAACATGAAAGAAATCTTTTAGTTCCATGGAAATGCCCTCAATGGGAGGAGGCAAAGATGAGGCACAGCCCCTTTAAGGTTTCCTTAGAAAGGAAGCTCCATTTGAGTTCTTGTGAACACAACATTAACTCAAATCAGAAAGTTTCCACAAATACAATACATGAGCTATTTACACCAGTGATTAAAAAGCTCCTCATCACACAACACAATGATCCATTTCCCAGAAGACTCGTCTAAACATCACAACAATAGATAGATTAAATTAAACTGAACAGTTCTTTATAAAAGTCACTAAAGGGAATAAGTGGAATGGGAAGAGTTATTTCCTTCGCTAGTTAGAGCAAGCAAAGCTATTGTCAGTCGCTGTTAAAGGTGCGGATGTGATCGAAAGGTCATTCAGGGGTAAAATAAGACTCGACATTGGTTCTTCAAGTTTTCAATGGCATCACAGGGGCCAAATCAGAAACAGGAAAGCTCTGCTTGTGTTGAATATATGGAGCTATTGTATATAAACGGCCGGGCAGAGCAGTCTGTGGGGAACAGCATTGTGTTCGAGCCTCAGAAAACAAACCCTTCACTCTTAAAACACTTGCCTGTTTAACACAAGCTTGTAAAAAAGCTTGACAACCGAACAAAAATAATGAACAATTAAAATGTAACAGAAAAAAAAGAATACGCCAAGAGTTGCAGCAAATTGTGCGCCACGGTGTAGGTTGAAGGAATAGAGAAGAAACGTGTCGTAAAGACATATGTACAAGTTTATTTACAGAAATAACGCTTACCATTTTAAGGGAACGGGAGGTGCCAGGAGTTTCAGGATCCACAATTGCTTCCAGGGAGAGGACAGGAGTAGAGTTGACCAGTGGTGATCGATGGAGCAGATGTAGAACTGGTAGAACCCAGAAAAGACACAGAGAGTATGTGTAGACCTAAGAAAGCTAGGAGCTGTTAGGGTGCGTGAACCATAAATGTGACCACAGTGGAGACCCCTTTTAACAGGGAGCAGGAATGGAAGAGTGTTCTGATTGGATGTCTGATTCAATGGGGTTAAAATATTTTAGGGAAATTGAGAAATGGGGGTTTATGTGACCCATTGGTTTTAAATTGCACTTTAAAAAGCCGACATCAAAGTTAGTGTGAAACTTTAGCCGTCTAGTTTACAATTATTAGAGTTAAATAGTCGAACTTTCCTTTTAGTGAGAGTCACCGAGTATGGAAGTCCTCCGGGGATCTGCAACAGTGAAGCCAGTGATTCCACTAGAGATCAGAAGGATAGAGCAGCAGTGATGAGATGAGACACAGAGTTTGGGTATTCGCTGAAAGGCCAAAGACACAGGTAAGTAAATCCAGGTTGAGTACAATACAGAAGAGTCGGCAGGGTGTGAGCCGAAATCTGAAAAAGGAAGTGTGACTGAGAACAGGTGAGTAATGGGAGGTGATTGGTGATTGAACGTTAGAATTACCCAAATCACTTTTGAGTGTCCAGTAGAACAGGGAGAATGTTCCGCGACACAATATTTGCTTTTTTTTAAAACAACAGCAATGTCTCTCTTTAATTTAAAATTAGTGGATGGAACAGAGATAGAAAGAAATCAGTCCTTGACCTCCTTTAATTCAACTTCATTTCAGATGGATGGCCTCCAAACCTCTGGCTGCACAGTCTCCCCTGCTGAGGCCTCAGTGTTTACTCTGCAGAGAACAGAACAATCCTCAGCTCTCTTACAGAAACACCCCAAGAGTGAAACAATTACGATTTCAACTGTAAACTGCAGTTTATTAAATCCAAGAGTTCTGGATTTTTGAAAAGTACTTTTCATACAGTTTGTAGCACAGTTCTTTGTTTGTGGAATCTCCAGTTTCAGTTTTAAATGGGATTAAATTTGTGATTAAATTTGATTGCTTTTAATAAGTAAGCGTCGACACAGTCACTGAAATGAGTCGGTATTAAAATAAGCCTTTAGGTGCTACACTGAGATGTTCAAATGCACTACGCCAGTCTAACTGGCCAACAGGAAACTGAACACCTCTCCAAAAGATTGTAGTAGTAGATCGCAAGCGGAAAAGTATGCGAGCGTCTGTCAGGAACCAGGGGTTGAGCTTTATACATCCACCAAAATACAATACCACCATTTTTGTGTTTCTGATGATTGCCATGCTCCAGTCATCAGATTCCAACATCTCCACAAAGGATCCACCTCGTGGATTCTCTATGATCATGAGAGCAATAGGCAACTAGCTCAAAACTACACAAAAGGATCTCATCAATAATCCTCAGTAGCTGGGTCCAGAGTCACCAAGGAAACAATTGGTTACACATAACACTGTAAAGAAATAAACTGCTTCAGAAAGCTTCTAAAGCAAGCACATCTCAATGATTCAGAGGAGAACTCATATAACAGCAGGGACTTCAAATAAATGTGTTGTTTTAGTGGAAACCGCACAATTTAAAGAAGGGCTGACATATTTACATCCAATTTCGTTGAGCGATTTTGAACTGCATAAGGTTAATAGTTCTGCAGCAAACTGAGAGTAAAGCTGAATAACCACTGGAGTCTTTGATGAAAGAAGAGCGGGTTGGTAGCAGTAGCTGGAGGTGAGGTATCCATGTTCATCAGGAACCATAAATGGAGCACAGGAGGAAGACAAAAGGAACAAAAGAGGATGCTTGGGAATCCTGTGATATCTGGAAGACATTAAGGGAGTGAACTATAGACAACGAGAACATGGAAGGAGCTGAGTATTTACAAAGTGAGGTAGGTGTGGGTGAATGGTTGACTGTAAAACGAGGTAAGTGACAACAGGTTTGATGAGGACATACAGGAGAGACTAAATACAAACGGCACCAAGACGTTTTACTTGCTTTAAAACTTGCTTCAAAAGTCCTTTTTGTGAAGCTGTGTATGGAACAATGAATGTAGCTTCAGTAAAAATCAGTTTCAGTTTTACCGTTGAGCTGGAGAATACTTTGGAAACTGTTGGAATGGTGTATGACAAGATGGGAATGTTCATCGTTCTTTTATGTTTTGCTTGTTCTTTCTTTGCCAGATCATTGTAAAGGAGAAGTGTTTGTAATCGACCCATTCTTACCTAGATTATAAAAAAAATATTTCACATAATCAAGTGATAAAGCAAAAATCTCCAAAAACTTGTGTGAGCTTATAAGCGATCTTATTGTTTAGGTCTTTATGCTGGATGCAGGTATTTTCTTTCCTTTCACTCACATCCTCAGGAAGAAAGAAAGGAACCCATTCTTCATTTCTTAACAGGACATGGAATGCTTTAGCACCTATAAAGAAGCAGACGGCAAGTGAATATATCGACCTGATCTGCAGAAATATTAGGAGTCAATAAAAAAGATGCCGGATTTTACTCTATTCTGCTCATGCAGACCCAAGAATACAGATATAGGAACCATAATGTTAATTTAATGGTCTAATAACAGTGACATGACAGATCACCAGGAATACCTTGACTGTACATTACATAGAAAAACACATGACAAAAACAGTGAGTCATTCATCATCAGCAGAACACCGTCTCACAAAATCTAGCATTGGATTGAGTCTATTTTGCAAAAACAATTTACTCTAACTTGTACATAGTTTAAAACAAACGTTATCCACTTTTTCGTCAAGTCAGAATTGGATTGTTGCAGTGCAATGGCTGAGTGTCCACAGTCTGCTCAGAAAATCTCCTGATTATCCTTGGTATCTGTGCTATGTCCGCCACGATGATGCTGCAGAGCAAGAACGAGCACAATGGAATGTAGAAAACATTAACCACTTTATTGAGACAAACAAAAGGAGTTCAAGAGACAGGAATACGCAATGTGACAAATGACAATAACGAACAAGGAACACAAGCAAGCAAGGAGCTTTAATACACTAGGAAATCAAGGAGACAAGAATGTGAACAGATAAACACATTGAAACATAATTGACCGCAGTTTGAGAACTAGAAACAGAAAGAGAACTTAGAAGAGATGCCAACCTTTTGAGAGGTGCGGGAACTCTGAGAAGGTTTTGACTTCTGAAGAGGTGCCAAACTCTGGGATGTTGATGAACTTTAGAGAGGTGCTGATTCTTGGAGAGGTGCCAGCTTAAGGGGAAGCACATACCTTGGAGTGACATCGGCAATGTTACGAAGATTTTTGGACATTGTTAAACAGTTCATGATTGTCTGTTGAATTTCGATGTTTCACCATGAAGCAGGAAGTTGTTAATAACCCAGCTATACAATGTCCGATCGGGATGAAATTTGACAAATATGTTAAGCGTTCATGTCTGAACAGAAGTATCAAGCAAGCTACAGTGTGAGTCATAGCGCCATCTAGTGACCAAAATTAATGTCATTTTTTCTGCTGTTTTGTACTGCTTTTTCAGACTGTGTTTGAAGAACATATTTGAAAATTGGTCCTTTATGTAAATGAAATTAAAAAAAAAAATTATTTTGCATAAACCTCTAAAGAGGGATACTTTGCACTTGCTGTACTTTAACAAACACAACATTACAAACACTTAAAAAATTTGACAAGAATCTTGGCCAAAATAATACCAGAAAATATTTAGACTGATCAGTATTTAGACTCAATAGTGCCATCATGGCATGTTGAGTTGAGGTTTTCATTATTTAATTTACCATACTGTTAAATCATTTTTAACAATTCTCGACTGCATACATATCCAAAATAGCGTTTGGGCATCATGAGAGGCCATGGAGCCAGAGGTGCCCTTTGATCGCTGCTTGCAGGTTTAATTATAAATATTACATTCTTAAAATCCATTTTAAGATGTTTACTTTTTTCCCAGATTTGTTGAGCATCTCTTTCTGACTAAACCATTAAAGTCCAACCACACGAGTCATTTCAGAACTAGCTTCACTGATTCTCTTGAATTATGGTTAGTTTCCAGTCTTTTGTTTCTAATAACACAGTCTTTTACACAGTGGTTTCCTCCACGAGGAAATGTTGGCTGACAGCTATGGGCCCTTCCTTTGTGATTAAAGTACAGTGTTTTTTAGGTGTGACAGACAAGGAAAGGAAGGAGGGAGAAAGTCTGGATCAGGGAGGATTGCTCTTTTCAAACAGAAGAGGTTTATCAGTCATCACACCTACAGAGCTTCCACATGGTCACTATCAAAATAAACTGCTTTGTCCAGGGCACCACAGTCCACCCAGTGTCTTTGAAGCAATGGAAACAGTGACTGATTGAACTGACTGGACGGGACTTCACCCAATGAATAAATCTTTACTCACTTCACTCAATTCAATCAGCCTTGAGTTTTCCAAATGTCTTCTTTTCCATTGATGCTAAAAAGATGTTAAAGACTGGGAAACACGTATTTTCAAAGTCCTTGCTATACATAGTAGAAGGTTGCCGATTCAAGGCTCGCCGGTGACCTTCCTGGAAGGAGTTTGCATGTTCTCCTTGTGCTCTGGTTTCTACACAATCCCAAAACCATGTGGTTAGGTTAATTAAATAATCTAAATTCTCCTTAGGTGCAATGTATGCATTGCCCTTTGATGGACTGGTGACCTGTCCAGGGTGTAACTTTGCTGGTGATAGGCAGAACCCCGTGACCCCAAAAGGTTTGAAGATGAATGAATAAATGAAGTTTTTTTATTGACTCTTATGCTAAAAATTAAGCCATGTCCACAGGGACGTTATTTTATAAAAATTTTATATTTTTTAATATTTAAACACCCCAAACATCACCGGAAAGAAGAGACAGTACAAAAGTATTTTTTAATATCTTTATCTATTTCTTTTAAATTGCGATATAAAGTGTTGATACACACACAACTACATTCCATAATGCTGCACAAAAACTAAAACCAAAACTTTTGTTACTCATGGAAATGAATGTATACTTTCCTGCGTTTTTTTTGTACTTGAATTTTTTCTCTTATGTAAAATATTAACATTTTAAAGTAGTTCTACACAAGCACTCTACTAGTTTTATGTTTTTCCTAGTTTCAACAGAATATATTTAATCATTTAATAGCCTGTTTCAATAAATCAGTTATATTTTTACTGTAAGATGTTTTAAGCTCAGTCAGGACATCTATTTTCAGAGACTTTAAACATGACTCTCGAGAGTGGATATAGTGTCTCTTAACCCTTGCACTGGGAAAAGCTAGAGACACTTGGGGTTACTGGAGCTGATGTGGGATGTCTGCCAGATCACACGGACTTCCCTTTAATTTCTGGAGACATGGATGTGATTATAACCAGGCTCGTGAATCTGCGCCGGTCACCGTAACCTCATAAACAGCAGCAATGAGAAATATCATATTAACGGCGATGGCGTTGTCTCTTCTCGGGGTTGACGGCGAAAACATCGGCGATTGTGTGGAAGGGAAGTGTTTCGTGTTTCACCCGGAGAGTCTGAGTTTCGACGCGGCGCGGATCGCTTGTCAGGAGAAAGCCGGAGATCTAATAACTGTCAAAACGGAAAAAACGGCCGATGTTTTAGCCGGGATATTGAAAGCGGCTTCGGGACACTTTTGGCTTGGGTTAAGAAGATATTCCAGTGATGAGTGTTCAGACTCTGGGTTACGGGGATACACGTGGGTCACCGGACCCCAAACAAACCATTACTCTAACTGGAGAAATGATCACACGGTTTGCGCGCCACTTTGCGTTTCGATGTCACAAGACGATCTGAAATGGCACGAAAGACACTGCGAGGAGAAAATCGATGGATTTTTGTGTGAAATTGGCAATCCACAGTTTTGTCAACCACTTAAGTCCAACGAAGGGGTCTTATATTCAACTCCACTTGGATTTACGTCCAGAAATAACATTCAAGAGATCCCGCAGTTCACCAACGCGACGGTATTTCCGTTGCGGACCAAACACATTTGCGTGGAAGCGGATTTTTGGCTTCAAGCTCCATGGAGCTGTGAAGTGTTTAATGGAGGTTGTGATTATAAGTGCCAAAGTGAAAAACAGACATACTCGTGCATCTGTTTGCCGGGGTTTAAACTCGATGATAACAAGATCTCGTGCAGCCGATTGGAGGTTGAGCCAGGGTTGGTTTTGAAGTCCAGTTCAGATACCGAATCCATCAAAAACCCCAAATGTAAGCCCGGATTTCGTTATGAAAACAACGTTTGCGTTGATGAGGATGAGTGCGGAATCGCACCGTGCGAGCACGAATGCGCCAACACTGAAGGCAGCTATGAATGTGTGTGTTTTAAGGGGTACACGAGGTCAACTGAGGACATGCACAAATGTAAAATGCAATGTTTTGAGTTTAATTGCACTGCAGAGTGTGACTCCAACAACAATGCTCAATGCAACTGCCCCGATGGTTTCATCCTTGAAAATGATCGCTTCTGCGTCGACCTTGATGAATGCATTAGCACCAATTACTGTGACGAGGGGTGCACCAACACTCCTGGAAGCTACGAATGCTTGTGTGCGAAAGGATTCGTGTCTACGGACGATGGCGGGTGTGAGAGAGAAGACGTCGAAGGCTCTGGAAACTTTGACACTTTCACCCCGACCAGCGTTTCCCCGACGGCCACCCGCGCGTCCATTTCAGCGGGAAGTCTTATGGGAATTACGATTTGCGTTGTTGTTTGTTTGCTTCTACTGGTCTGTTTCTCTCACTTCATTAAGAGGCGGTTGAGTAAAACGCACCAGTACGATATTCACAAAGGCCACGAGGAAATCTACAATTTTCAACAGGTGATTACCGATGATACTTTCCCTGAAAGCGACCAAAGGCTCTGATGCAGTCAGCTCCAGGTTTGGGTTAGGAACGATACAATCAAACTCTTTAAAGGTTTTCTCCCCTGTGTTGTGCAATTGTTTTTTTTTTTTTTTTAAATTTACGAGGACAAAAAAAATTAACATTGACATCCACATATAAGGTTCAGATAATAATCACGTCTGTTCTTTAATTCCACGGTTTCTTTGAGAACCCCAAAGATGATCACTATTGAAAAAACATAACAGTTGTTGCGTGAATTTGAAGGCATTGTTGCGGTGAGTGTTTTTTTAAAAACGTAGTTCATTTAGCCTATTTTTTGTTATTTGACGTACTTTTTTTAAAAGTTTACTTAACATTGTTTTAAAATTACATTTCAATTTAAATTCTATTATATTCAGCCTTGTCATTTCACCCTAAAATGGTACGTATGTCATTGAGAAATAATTGACCACTATATTCTGCAGACATTTAGGTATAATTGATGCATTTAAAACATCATTAAAATAATTTACTACTAGGTACGTCACTTCACGTGAAAAATGTCTTGTTTTGGAAGATTGTTTTTCAACCATTTGATATAATTTAAAGTAGATTTCATCAAAATGAAAGTTTGTCTGAACATTTTTTTCAAGATATCTGTGTAACTTCTACAGATTGCCCAAAGGCCTGTGATTGAAAGGGCAAATATAAGGGTAGGATAAATAAAATTAAGGGAAGAGAAAAAAAAGTGCGTTCCCTCACAAAAAACACATTTGCTTTCCCCCACAAAACGCATGTTCGTTCCCTCGCAAGGAATGCATTCCCTTACAAAACACATTTGTTCCCTTGCAAATGTGTCCCCTCACAAAGATTGGGTTGCCCCACAAAACACTTTTGCGTTCCCTTACAAAGGATTCATTCCCTTGCAAAGAGTTCGAGCCCTGCAAAACACATTTTGTTCCCTTGCAAAGATTGCATTCCTTCGCAATCTTACTCTCATATTTCTGCGAGGGAAAGCAATAAGAAGTCATTTTACAATACTGGGTCTTTTGATTTCATTGCGCAAACTCTACAGGTGTTGATCAACCACGATGGTAAAATACCTCCCTCTAGTGGACAATAGTGCGAAATGTTTAAACAACAGCTCCCTTTAACCCCCCTCGTAAGATAATATTTATATTTGTGTAGTACAGCTACACGACTTGACACGAATTAATGTTTACATATTATACACCTTAAATATGCTCTACAATTTTAAAACTCTATAATTGTATTGGTGAGGTTTAGTTTTATCCGCGTAGAGTCGGGGATTTTATGACCGGAAATAGAATTATTGCGCCATAAAGGGTTTTCCCTTTTTTCACAAAACAGAGAGAGAGAGAGAGAGAGAGAGAGAGAGAGAGAGAGAGAACTCATCGAGAGGACCTTTCCTGGTCCACATTTTCTAGTAAAGCTTAGTTAATGAACATGTTAGATTTGCCAAACGGAAAACCGTAAATAAGCTGAATGAATAAGTGACTAGGTAAGAAAGTTTTATTTTTCGATTATGTTTTCTTATTTCGTCTGTTTATAAAAGTTATGTATTGCTATTACATTTCAACAGACGTACCAGTCAGGTAAAATTAAACTCAATTTAGTTATTTTAACTTCTTTTTTTTTTGCAGTTTTTGCACATATATCTCAGCCATATATTTTGCACACTATGTTTCTGGCTGTGATTGCTAGCTTTCATAATGCTCACAAGTCTACAATCATCTTTGTAAAGCTTGTCTGAAAAATAATATATTACATTTGTTGTATAGGACTGGATGTAATACATAATTAAATATTGTTATCGTTTACACCTAGTGATGAAAGTGAGCTTCAATATTAACAGTTCTTGCAGTGTTTTACATGACTGCTTCTGTTACATAATGATGTTCTATCTCAAGACTTTAACCTGAAATTGCATGTGATTTCTCCACAGTGCTCTCAGAATGGGCTTTACATTCCCAATGATCCTTTTTGGATTGTGCTTGAAGACTGAAGTTGCGAGAAGCGTCTCTGTGTGTTCAGTTTATGACTTTAAGGCTATCTGCATAGATAGAGGTCTTCAAGAGGTGCCAGAGCTGCCTGGGCACATCAATCATCTGGATCTGAGTTTAAACAGCTTGGTTGAACTCAACGAAGCATCATTTTCTCATCTAGATGGTCTACAAGTGCTTATAGCACAGCAGCAAATGCCAGGACTCTTGATCCGAAATAATACATTTAGCAGACTCTCCGGATTACTTTTACTTCAGCTAGACTACAACCAGTTACTACAACTTGAAGTGGGAACTTTTAATGGATTACATAACCTTCAGATTCTTACTCTCACTCAGTGTTCTTTAGATGGCTCTATTTTATCAGGAAACATCCTGAAACCTCTGGTGTCCCTTGAGATGCTTGTCCTCAAGGATAACAACATTAAGAGAATCCAACCAGCTACGTTTTTTGTAAATATGAACAGACTTCATGTCCTGGATCTGTCCTACAATAGAGTGAAGAGCATCTGTGAGGATGATCTCCTCAGTCTTCAGGGAAAATATTTCACTCTCCTGAAATTGTCTTCCATCACAATACTGGACATGAATGAGTACTGGTCAGGATGGGAGAGATGCGGAAACCCATTTAAAAACTTATCAATAGCTACACTGGATTTATCTGGAAATGGCTTTAAGGTTGAAATGGCTAAGAGATTTTTTGATGCAATCACAGGAGTCAAAATCCAAAGCCTCATTCTGAGCAGAAGCGTAAGCATGGGTAGTTTATTTGGTCACAGCAATTTTAAAAATCCAGACAAATTTACATTTAAAGGACTTGAAGCAAGCAGTATCAACAGCTTGGACCTGACCAAATCAAACATCTTTGCATTGTTAAGTTCAGTCTTTAGCCACTTTCGAGATCTACAACAAATCACACTGGCTGAAAATCAGATCAACATCATTGAAGTCGCTGCATTTCAGGGAATGTCAAATTTGCGTAAGCTAAACTTGTCCCAAAATTTCCTGACAGGCATCAATTTGAAAACATTTCAAAACTTAGAAAAGCTTGAGTTACTTGATTTGTCTTATAACCACATCAGGGTGCTTGGTGAGCAGTCATTTTGGGGACTTCCTAGTTTACTCAACTTAAATTTAACAGGAAATGCTGTGGAATCAGTCGACAAATTGGCAACTCTACCAAACCTGAGAAAACTCTACTTGGGAGAAAACAGAATTTCAGCTTTGTCAACTTTACCAAACAATGCAGGAAATCTCACAACCCTTGATCTGGAGTTCAACAAATTAAAGGCTTTGTCAGATGTATACACAATATTGAGGGACTTTCCTAAAATGGAAAAAATCTTTCTTCAAGGAAACAAGTTTTCAAGTTGTTACGACCAGAGACAAACAGTGGCTTCAGACAAACTAGAGCTCCTCCATCTTGGACTTTCAGCGATGCAGCTGATCTGGTCTGAAGGAAAATGCCTAAATATATTTGACAATCTACACCAGTTAAAGCAGCTCTCACTTACAGCCAATGGCCTCCAATCTCTTCCTAAAGACATCTTCAAAGATCTTTCCTCATTGGAATTTCTGGATCTATCCTTCAACTCTTTGAAATACCTTCCACAAGGTATCTTGCCCAAAACCCTTCAAATCCTAAATCTGGAGTTTAATTCCATCTATACAGTAGATCCAGATCTCTTCAGCTCCCTCAGCATCCTCAGTCTCAAAGGAAATCAATTCAGATGTGATTGTAACCTAAAGGATTTCCAAACCTGGCTAAATCACACCAATGTTACCTTAGTTCCCTCGATTGAGGAGGCGATATGTGCCGGTCCGGAAGATCTGTACATGGTTCCTGTTGTGAAAGCTATCATAGAATGTGAGGAAGAAGAGGATGAGAGACGCATTGAGCATCTGCGACTGGTGCTGTTCATTTCCTGCAGTGCTCTGATCATTCTGTTCACAGTCGGCGCTATCATTTACACTCATCGACGTGGCTACATCTTCAAACTCTACAAGAAACTGCTGGGTGAAGTTCTGGATGGAGGTCAAGAGGAGCCTGATCCAGATCAGTTCCAGTATGATGTTTATCTCTGCTTCAGCTCCAGTGATATCAAATGGGTAGAAAGAGCCTTGCTGAAGAGACTGGACACGCAGTTCTCAGACCAGAACCCACTGCGCTGTTGCTTCGAGGAGCGAGACTTCATCCCCGGTGAAGACCATCTGACAAATATGAGAAGCGCCATCCAGAAAAGCCGGAAAATCCTAGCCGTGGTATCTGAACACTTCTTGCAGGACGGATGGTGTCTGGAAAGCTTCACTCTCGCTCAGAAAAGAATGGAGACAGAGCTAAAAAATGTCTTGTTGGTTCTAATCTTAGGAAATATCCCAAAGTACCGGTTACTAAAGTACAAACAAGTCAGATCCTACATTGAGAATAGAACCTACCTTGTGTGGCCGGATGACAGACAGGATTTGGAGTGGTTTTATGACCAACTTCTATATAAAATTAGAAAAGATATGAATCAAAACAATCAGCCAACACGGTGAATGTAATGTAAACAGAGATGCTGACTATCAATCAAATTTATAGCTTTATTTTTAGACAGGTAATATTTTTATCAAAAAGTTATACATAGGATTTGTTTAAGTATGTAAGACTTGGCAGCAAAACCTGGCAGCAAAATAATTGTTTATATTTATTGTGAAGCATGTCTATGGAAGTTGTAAATCTGTGAAGATATTATTTCCTTAAAGTTCTTTCTGTGAAAAAAAGGTCATTCACCCGAAATGGCAAAATCAAGAAGTAACTTTAGCACAATGTTATGCAACCTCACCCTATTCGTTGTGGTGCAATATTGCTTTGTACACTGTTCTTTTTTATTTATATAAACATGTGAATAAACTCACGAGTCTTTAATTTAATTGTTCAGTTTTAGAAGAGTATAAATGGTTCCCTAATTTGTAATATAAGGCACAAAAAAATTAGATTCAAACAATCTCTGGCTGCCAGTCCACTGTGCACTGATCTAAATTAGACTTCCCAAACATTAGAAATATACATACTCTGTAGTATGAACAAAGGTAACATGATTAATAATGTTATCACGTGATCAATTTGGCCATTGCAGCATGGAGAATAGTATATGCACTTAAGTTTCTAGGTGGAAGTAGTAGGTAATCTGGGTAGTTTTCACATCCTGCTTTTCGCGCCATGTCAACAGATATGTTAAGAATTAGTCCATTTTCAAATGGATCTGAAGTTTAATAAACAGAACGTGAATTATGAAATATGAGAAATGGCAAAATAGCCAGCCCCATACTTTGCTGCCTTAATGAGGAAAATAAAATATTTAATTACAAAAACATTTTTTTTCTCTATGCATTAACTACTCCCACATATTGTGTAAAATAAATAATCACCTTTTTCATGTTGAATACAGAATAAAATCGAATACAAATACAGCTTTTCAAACATCCCCATATTGTGTCAGATCTATGATGCAATCCAAAATCTGGTGTTAGGTCAGTTTGTTACTCAACTTTTGTTTCACGTGTTCAACTTCCATTAGAGTATTAACAAAGTTTATTATAATGGTCACAAGAAGAACCAGAACAAACAAACAAAACAACATAGGGGTACATGCAATATTCTTTATAACTCTTAAACATAATTCTGATAATGTTTTGTATAAGAATTATAACTAGATTTCTTCAAACAGCCGTTAATGAAAGAAATCAACATCTCTGTCCTTTATGGCCGTTATTTTTTTACATTTAGGCGCGCTTTGTAGGGATGGCGTTTGAATGCAGTTACAACGTTCGTTGAAATTAATTTGGTTCCGCCAAAGCCTAATTGTATACCTTTTATTTAGGACATGAAAAAAATATTCAACATAGATGAAAACTGGACGCAGGTAAGTAACTAGGAGAGTAATTTGAGCAGCGGGCGTAGACCGTTTACCAAAAGAAAAAGTCAGCTGGGATTTGACTCTGTGGATTAAAGTAGTATCTGTTATTAAATAGGGCAGAACCGCAGATTGATTTCACCAAAAACCTGTATTTAAAAGTCGAAGGAAGGAACAAACAAATACGCCAGACGCACTCATGAACAGGTCAAGGTTTAGTTTGCTCGTGAGGTTTGTATAATCCCTTACCGGAAAGAGAGTCACGGGTCAGAAAGTTATTTCCTTCTTCTGAAAAGTTGGGAAACTAAAATGAAACCAAGGACGATCTTCACTTATCCTCGCACAGATATATCGGCTGCAGCAGGCTTTCACACAACAGAAAAACATGAATGGGGTGAACTTAATGATCTACTGAAAACCGGTAAGACATAACTCGATGTTAGTTAAATGCCTTCTTTGTAAAGATATCTGAAAATTACTAACGTTTTTCAGGAACTTGGACTTTAAAAACTCTACTACAGCGCTAATCATAAGTCTGACCGGTGAGGTGCTTTTAAAGACATTATTTACTCAAGCAACTGATCATGTTTATTTCTGTATTTGATACATTTTAAAATGTTTATACGTTACTTTGATAACTCTAAGTTGATTAATGTTTAGAAACCAAACATTTGATTGCATTAAAAGTAGAATTTAGAGGGGGAAAAAGAAAAATACAAAGGTATCCGTTGACAAGTGAACAGGGAGTGAAAAGGTTAAGTTACTAAAAAATTTAGCCCTGCGCCTTTATGAATATCCTAACAATTTCTATTCACTTTTCACAGATACTTCAGAATGGCAACTATAAACACATTACCTCTGATTCTCCTTGGATTATGTATGAGGTCTTCATTAGTGAAATCCACCCAAGTATGTTCAATTGATGGCTTTGGCGCATTCTGTGGGAACAAGGGACTTCAAGACATCCCAGAGCTACCCATGTATATAACTTACCTGGATCTGAGTAAAAACAGTATTCCTGAGCTCAACAAAACATCACTGTCAAATTTGGAACAGCTAAAAGAGCTGATAATGACAAAGCAAACCTCAGAACTTGTGATCAGATCAAATACTTTTATAAGGTTATTCAATTTAGCATCACTTCAGCTAGACTACAACCAACTGAGCATGGATACAGAAGCTTTCACTGGATTATCCAACCTTAAAAATCTCTCCCTTGTTCAGTGTAGTTTGGACAACTCAATTTTGTCTGGTGACTTACTCAAACCTCTCGTCTCCCTTGAGATGCTCGTTTTAAAAGACAATAACTTTCAAACAATCCAGCCAGCGGCATTCTTTGCCAATATGAAGAGATTTCATACGTTGGATCTGTCTTACAACAGGTTGAAGAATATCTGTGAAGAAAATCTACACAACTTTCAAGGAAAACATTTCACACTCCTGGTATTGTCCTCTACTACCATGCAGGACATGCGTGAGTACTGGTTTAACTGGGAGAGATGTGGAAATCCATTTAAGAACATGTCAATAGACACACTGGTTATTTCTGGAAACAGTTTTAACATTGACACAGCAAAACGTTTTTTTGATGCCATCACCGGTGTCAAAATCCAAAGCTTAATTTTCAGTGAAAGCTACAACATTGGTAGATCGTCTGGTAATAATTCAAGAGATCCAGACAATTTGATGTTCAAAGGTCTTGAGGCGAGTGAGATTAAAATGTTAGATTTGTCAAACTCTAGTATTTTTGCCCTGACGTTCTCTGTATTTGGCTATTTATCCGACCTGGAACACCTAACACTTGCTGAAAATCAAATAAATAGGATTGATAATGATGCGTTTTGGGGAATGACTCAGTTACTGAGTCTTAACCTATCGCTTAACTTCCTCAGCAACATTGAAGCAAAAACATTTCAAAATCTAGAGAAACTCCAGATGCTTGATTTATCATATAACAATATTTGGTGGTTTGGGCAGCAGTCATTTTCTGGACTTACAAATCTACTTGACCTGAACTTGACTGGAAACTCCATCAGTAGCTTCTACAGATTTGCAACTTTGCCAAAGTTAGAGAAGCTCTATTTGAGCGACAACAAAATCTCAACAGTTTCTGATTTTCTGTACAATTCCAAAAACCTAAAAGCACTAGACATTAGTTTTAACAAATTATCATCGGTGTCAGTGCTCTTTGAAATTCTGGATAACCTTACTCAAATCATGGAAATCAATTTTCGAGGGAATGCACTTGTTTACTGTCCCTATGAGGAACACAGTGTAGTTTCACCAAACATGCAGATCCTAGATCTTGGACTGACCGGGTTGGAAGTGATTTGGACTGAAGGAAGATGCTTAAACGTCTTTGACAACCTTAATCAGTTAAAAGTTCTTTATCTGGACACCAACCTTCTTCAATCTCTTCCTAAAGACATCTTCAAAGATCTTACCTCATTGGAATTTCTGGATCTATCCTTCAACTCTTTGAAATACCTTCCACAAGGTATCTTGCCCAAAACCCTTCAAATCCTAAATCTGGAGTTTAATTCCATCTATACAGTAGATCCAGATCTCTTCAGCTCCCTCAGCATCCTCAGTCTCAAAGGAAATCAATTCAGATGTGATTGTAACCTAAAGGATTTCCAAACCTGGCTAAATCACACCAATGTTACCTTAGTTCCCTCGATTGAGGAGGCGATATGTGCCGGTCCGGAAGATCTGTACATGGTTTCTGTTGTGAGAGCTAACATAGAATGTGAGGAAGAAGAGGATGAGAGACGCATTGAGCATCTGCGACTGGTGCTGTTCATTTCCTGCAGTGCTCTGATCATTCTGTTCACAGTCGGCGCTATCATTTACACTCATCGACGTGGCTACATCTTCAAACTCTACAAGAAACTGCTGGGTGAAGTTCTGGATGGAGGTCAAGAGGAGCCTGATCCAGATCAGTTCCAGTATGATGTTTATCTCTGCTTCAGCTCCAGTGATATCAAATGGGTAGAAAGAGCCTTGCTGAAGAGACTGGACACGCAGTTCTCAGACCAGAACCCACTGCGCTGTTGCTTCGAGGAGCGAGACTTCATCCCCGGTGAAGACCATCTGACAAATATGAGAAGCGCCATCCAGAAAAGCCGGAAAACACTCTGTGTGGTGTCTGAACACTTCTTGCAGGACGGATGGTGTCTGGAAAGCTTCACTCTCGCTCAGTGCAGGATGCTGGTGGAGTTGAAAGACATTTTGCTGGTTCTGGTTGTAGGAAACATCCCTCATCATAGATTATTAAAGTATGAACAACTCAGATCTTACATCGAGAACAGGAGCTACCTTAGGTGGCCAGATGACAGCCAGGAGCTGGAGTGGTTTTATGACCAACTTCTACATAAAATAAGAAAAAACACCAAAGCTCTGCAAATAAATCCTAAAGGAAATGAAAAATTAGTTGAAAACCCTGCTGAGGAACACATTGAATTGCAGTTGAGGATGGAACCCATTTGACTTGATTGTGGAAATGGATGGTAAAACATTGTTGGGGGGGAAAAACGGTTTTAATTGTTGGCATGTAATCTTTTAAATGGGGAAGATTGCAAGAATAAATGTTTTACAAAATGTGATCTGCTCTTGATGAGACTTGCATCTTGACAATATCAGCATCCCGTTAAATAAAGTGGAATTAATTTTTAGTTTTCAGCAGAGTTTGATAAAAAAAACAACAGTTTTTAAAAGTTAAAAAAGTCGTTAATTTTTTTGTAATGGACTGGCGACCTCCCCAATGTGTACCCCCGCTACTCGCCCGATGTGGGTAGTAAGCGGGTTAGAAGATGAATGAACGAGTTATTAATTTTTACATTGGAAATCGAATGAACCAAAAGTACACAGATTATATTAAATGGATTAAATGTTAACCATGCCTATGTGTACTTGTCTGTAAACATTAAACCCTTTAATAGTATAAATAGTATAAATAAATTTAGAAAAAAAAAATAAATATACAAATTGATAAAATTTAAATTAATAAATGTGGAAATAAATACAGGCATTTTGAAATACATGAATTTATTCAAGTATATATTTAGCTCATTAATTATATACTTAAAATATACTATATTATGATGGGTTTAAAAATTCAAAAAACCTTTGCCAAGACACTCAAACTGGTCTGACTCAAGTCGTTATCTTTTCAAATCGGTACCAGTAAAGGAATTCTGGAGGCATTACCCATTGATTTAACATGAGCTAAACTTCTTAAAACTATACCTCAAACCCCATAGAAACCTTAAACCTGACCAAACTTGCGGAGGTTAAACATCTGTGCAAGAACTTACCAACTACAGTTCTAAAGTATTTGAACCCCGGATACTGGTAAGAGTTAAAATTTACCCTATGACTAATTAAATTTCTCTCCAAGGAAAACATCACTGACAGCTTTCTAGCAACCAAATCTCAGCTTTGGTAAACGATAAAAACATTAGGTTGGTTAATTTCACCCCCAGTGACATGGGGAACATTATATAATGAAAAGGACCCCTCCATGGAAACCAATTTAATCTAAATCTCAGCTTTGGTAAACGATAAAAACATTAGGTTGGTTAATTTCACCCCCAGTGACATGGGGAACACTATATAATGACAAGGACCCCTCCATGGAAACCAATTTAATCTAAAGGTATAATGACAAGGACCCCTCCATGGAAACCAATTTAATCTAAATCTCAGCTTTGGTAAACAATAAAAACATTGGGTTGAACTCTACAGCACCCAAATTAACAAAACCCTATTTCAGCTATGGAAAACCAGAGACACAAAAAAGTTTGTGCGTTCGTCCTCTGTTGGATGCCTACTGAAGTGGAGCAAGGCTGAGCCAGGCTAGTACCTGAAAGATGGGGCCCTGGAAGAGGGTATGGGTCCTAGCGGCCCAGTGCAATGATGGGGACACAGGCTACATTTCTCTACAGACAAAAGCATTTGTTCACTGCAGTAAAAGATACGTTTTATCCTCAAAACAAAGACAGCTTTGAAACATTATTTCAGAAACTGCTGGCATTTACTTGTGAAGTGTTAAAAACGTTAATTACAAAACATGAATAAAAGTGCATGACTCAAAACACATGAGATATATACAAAACAAGTTCATATGTAATGTGCAAGAAAAAAAAATGCTGATTATACTTTGCTTTCCCGGTAAAATGTGCAACATTTCCAGACAATTAAAAAAAATTGTCTTCAGAAGCCTTTATCGACCAAACTCAGCACAAACTCTCAGATGAGGCTTTTGGATGAAAGGAAACACTGGGCACGCTGGTTTTTGGCTTCTCGATGGAATTGCACTTTGCTTTCACTCTAGTTTTGAAACAGTTTATGTTTTGTGGAATTACAGACTCTGTCCTTTCACTTTCGTCTTTGCGTTTGACGCTTTCAACAGCAATCGCATCAAGAATCTCTTGACTCTCTGCAAGAATCACACAAGTGCCGTTTGCTTTTGTATTTATGTGTGTTTTCTGAGTAGCTTGGGATTGAGTTTCCCCCTGTGCATCGTGATGTTGAGCACATGTTGGATTTGAGTCTAAATAAGGCGACCGCTGAGCATCTGGAAACTCGATGTTCTCAGAAAAGGTGCTCGGTTCATCTTGTAAGGTAATTTCAGACAAAGGTGACTGATGTAACAGGTGCATGTTATATCTGCCCCAAAAAACACTGTGGGATGCAGGAACCGAGCTCTGGCTTTGCTGAGACTTTCCATGGTTGGCATGATATCGAGTTTCTTGAAACTGGTTGCAAGGGGCTCTTTGTTGCATAAACGGATGCATGGCATTCCCACAAGAGCATCGTGGAGTGTGTGAGTTCATTTCAGAGGATGCCATGCCATTGTCAAGGGTAGATTTAGTTTCTTTTTGATTAACATGATGGAAAATGGCGCTGTGGTGCAACTCTGTACAGGTTTCCTCCTCATCGTCAGAAGCCTTCACCTCATTCGTGACATTCAACGCCAAGGGTTCGAGCTCATAGTGCTCTTGTCCTTCACCCCTTGAGCTTTCCATTTGGTATTTTGGAGTGTAGCACGTCCCAAGTTTACCCGGGCTCAGATTTGATTGGTTTTCAGATGTATGCTCACTAAAAGCATAACACTGAAGTTTCTTTGGCAAAGGAATCTGTCCACAGGTGCCCTGGGGTCCAAGTAGGCGGCACATGCATTGGAAGAAGAAGGTAGCAAACGCCCAGCTGATGCACATGATTAGCATTAGAAATGTGCCGAGCTGAGTGTATGCTAAAACAGTGGACGGCATCATCATAGCACCGGCAACAAATGTAGTGAGAGCCGCCATGGCTATCGCCGAGCCCATTCTGCTCAGCGAGAAAACCACCTTCCCTTCACGGTCTGCCTCTGGAGCCAGACGATAAGCCACTCCGTAGTGAACGGCAAAGTCCACTGAGAGCCCTACCGCCACGGAGATGGTCACGGACTCAAGAACGTTCAGCTCCCAGCCCAACAGGACCAGTGACCCCACGGTGACGAATATTGTTCCTGCGATGGACACGATGGCGTATAAGCTGATGATGATGTTCCATGTGGTTAGAAGCATCACGCTGAAGGCCACTACTACTGACAGCGCCATCGCAATCAAAGTCCCATCAGAGAGACTATCCTGAAGATCAAAGAACTCCAAGTTGCTTACAAACCATCCGTAGTTGAGTCCTTCAGGAGCGTCGCCCAGCTCCTCCTGAATCCAAGCATCCACCTCTCTGTAAAACTGGTGCATCTTCTCATAAGCCAGAGTGAAATGGAAAGTGCTTCGGAATTCGAGGACGATTGCGCGGATGGTGTCATTGATATCAAACCGAGGCCCTGGAGTTTTGCTGTCGAGGTGGTAGATGGTGCTCCGGTCGAGCTCCATGATGGCTCTCTTGATGCACAGCTCAAATACGTCCTGCTTGTACGGAAAGCTGGACTGGCTACAGCAGGGATACACCGAGGCTTCTTCGCAGTCCTGGTTCTCCATCCACTGCTTGAAGGTTTCCATGAAGCAACTGGTGAAGTCTTGCTCCTCAGATTGGAAAACAAAAGTCTGGTTTCTGAGCTTCTGGCAAAAATTGAGGATCCAAACCTGACTCGCTGGGCTTGCCATATTAAAGCTGGAGTCTAGAGTCAGTTTACCTTTGTTTTTGGGGTTCAGGGGATCTCCGGAGTCCACTGGAGTAACTCCCCAGATTATAGTGATGGGCATGTGAAGGTCTTCTCCATGATTGACTCGTTCAAACATGAAGAGCTTTTTATATTCTGCATCGTAGCGCTCGAAAGGATGCGAGGAACGGAACACCTGGAACTCAGACAGCTCCAATGAGGGGAGCTTCATTTTGGGATTAACGCAAACGACATAAGCACCACCTAGCGTCAGCGCTAGGAACCACAAGAGCCATACATAGCGCAGCTTTATTACAACACATGGCAACACCTTCTCAAAGAAGATCCTAGAGGCTTCTGAGATGCTAAAAAGACACTTGTTTACCACCTGACAAAGGCTTGTCCAGAATTTAGCCGCGCTTTGTGTTTGGTGGTGTTGCGTTCGAGTGCAGGATAACAGGTTTACTAAATAACGTTCATGTAGCACCACCACGGCTGGCAGCCAGGTGACCATTAGGATATAGTTCACTAAGATCGCAGTGCCAGCATACACACCAAAGCACCGAATAGCAGTGATGTTGCTAACATAGTTAGCATAAAACGCTGCCGCTGTGGTGAAGCTGGTTACAAACATGGAGAGGGCAGCGTGCTGAAGTGTGATGCTAACTGTCTCGGAGAGTTCAGAGTTGGGTTTGTCAAATTTGGTGTAATTCCAGACGTCACAAAGCACAAACGCATCATCGGCGCCGATTCCCACCAAGATAATGAGCGCGGTGAGATTCATAAATGGGAAGAAGTCAAAGTTGAAAACCACTCGATACAAAAAATATGACACGATTAGAGAACTGATGATCGCAAACATGGTCATTAGCGTGATAAACATGGACCTGGTGTAGATGCACATGACCACCAGCACGATCACAATCGCTATCGCGGGATACATGGTATCCGTTAGAAGATAATCCTGAAATAAACTGTGTTTAATCCCAAACTCAATCCCTTTGATGGTTGTGATGCCATCTGACGAGTTTCGGTTTTCAAAATTATCCAAATAAATGTTCATCATGGTTTCTCCTTTCTCCGTCGGAGAGAAAAGCATGCTGTACTTCAAGTTTAACGGAAGGTAGTCTGTGCTCTTTGGGTTTAGGAAATCCTTATCAACCAAAAAGTGAAATATCTGATACACAGCATTGTATTTGGCACACTTCCGAGGCACATTGGCACATTTGAGGTCTTTCTTTCGGGTTGTCATGTCCCAGCATTCTGGCCCGAGTGTGCCGTTGTGGTAGAACTTGGCACAGGAGCGCAGGATCTTCAGAGTGTGTGAAACGTCTCTCTCGGTGATCTTCAGGCAGGAGGATCTGTTGGTGAGCACAGCAATGTAGTTCCCAAGGGTCCAGCTGGGGCAGCAGGAGGCAGCCGTGGTGCGCTGGCACAAATCCAGGTACTGAGGGTGTGACCGGACCTGAAACAGATGCCAGACACACCAAAACTCACAGTCAATGAATAATTCTTTCAATACAACAATCAAGAAAATATTTTCTTTGAATCGAGTAATTTCATTTCATTTAAGCGCAACTCGTCATTAAAATGCATTTATCTTAAACAAAATTTTTATTTACTTGTTTCAACAAAGAATAAGTTATTTGAAATGGCGATAAAACAACCACCTATAAAAAGAATTTTTTTATAACAATAAAAGCGGTTTAAAATGTTTTTCAATCAACCTAATTTTACAAAAACAGCTCTTATTTGATTAAAATAACACTTAAAACAGCTTTTCGTTGAATAAAAGAAATAGTAAACCAGATTTTACTATAAAATACACTTCAATAGCAGCTTTTATTGAATCAAAATAATTTTAAAAATAATTTTATTGTTCCTCTTTTCCTTGATTTAAATCATTAGTAGTTTTTATTTATTTTTTAAGTTCTTTTCACTAAAACATATTTTAGCAGCTTACAAACACATTTTAAGATTTTACTTTATAGCAATTCAAAAAAGAAGCTTAATATTTTCTTTAATTGAAAAAAGGTTAAAGCAGCTTTTATTTTTGTAAAATTATTTTGCATCTGTTGTCTCAGCTTTTATTTTACAAACATTTGATCTTGAAATAATAATAAAAAACCTTTCTTGATTAAAATCCATTACACACATCTTTTACTTTATTAATATAGATTTTAAGCAGATTTTACTTCATTAATACACATTTTGAAGCAGCTTTTATTTTACAAATTTTTATTTCACAAATATTTTTAATATAAATGTACATACTGGTAATGTTTAACTTTTACATACTGGTAAAATTTAACATGTTTTAGCAGCTTTTTTTTTATAAGTATACATTTTAAAGCATCTTTCATTTAGCTAAAATTATTTTCAAGAAGCCTTTACTTTATTACAATTCTGAAGTTTAAAGAATATTTTCCTGAAATAAAGGTTAAAGCAACTTTTAATTGGTTAAAAAGATTTTGGGCCACTTTTTTTTGTAATAAACGCAGCTTTTTAAAACACCAAAAAACGTTTTTGTTTGATTAAAAACACATTCTAAAGCTGCTGTTATATAATTAGCATTTAATGAACTTAATGCAAGTTTAAATCAAGTAATTCTTGCTGCATTTCACTAACTTCAAGTGTAAAAAACTGCATTAAAGTAAACGCTCAGCTCCCTACCCGAGTGTTGTCAAAGTTGCACATGGATTTAATGGCCTGGAGGTTCCACAGGCTCTTCCCCTCTGCAGAAGCAAACACCATCCGAGAGTAGCTGTCCCCTGTGGAGACAAACACCAGCATCATGTCTCTGCAGTCGTGACCAGGAGTGGACAGAGAAACTGAAACACCATCATCAAAGGTGGACTGATGTGATAAACCAGACCTGGAACATCACAGAAGAAAGAGTCTTTGCTGAAATCCCACTCGGCTTGTCTTTTCTTCCTGTCGTAGTGATCTTTCGACCACGGTTCGTCCTGGTGACTGGAACACAAAGAAACAGCTCTTACAGTCCGGAGAAGATGTGTTCAGTCAGTCGTTCGTTCGTCAGAGAAGTGTCTTTTCTAGCCCTCACTGACTCCAGACGCTGAACGAAACCAGTGCAGGAAGATTCTCTGGACTCTATCACTAAAAAGTGACAATATGAAAAAGCAGTTCGGCCACATAATGGCGCTATAACACAGAAACAACCATAAAAATGGTTAAAACTAAGTGATTTTATTTCATATTATGATCGTTGGCGTATCGTGAAAGCTTGCAATCGCTTTATGAGAAAAATAAAATAAAATCGAGGTGTTCTGTTGCATTTGGCAGCTGTTTTATCTGGACGCTGCATCCAGGACCGATAAGATGTACAGAAAACCTCTGATGTGATCTATGGAGATTATTCATTTCATCATTTAATGGTTAGAATTCATTAAAAAGGTGTTTTTTTAATCACTAGTATAAAATATTAAGTTTATTTCATTACATTAATTAGTTACAATTTATATATTTTTACCTAATGTAACTGCTATAATTTATTTAAATTGATTTACTTTAACATTAACCTATATATGTGATTATATTTTTACCTTGTATTTACTTGTACGTTTAGTCTCTTTTGCATCAAGATATTGTAAACTGCAAACCCTTTATATTTTAGTCTCCATCTAAACAATAAATTAGTTGAAAGCTAAACATAAAATGGCCGATGGGAAAGAAACACGGTGGAGAGTAATTAGCAATCGCTGAGATCAGGGAAGACTGTCGTGGTGTTTTGAAAGTGAAGTGAGGAAATGAAGACCAGGAGCTGCTGTACCTCTTGGCTTGTTCGTCTGCGTATTTGAAAGGGTAGTTTGCGAGAGTGGCCTTGTAGCCGGTGTTTTTCACCATGTTGTTCCAGGTCACCAGTCTCTGGCCAATCGCGGTGCCCCTCGGCTCAAAGCCCTGAATCCACAAACACGAAAGTAGTTAAATAACCAATAAACACACACCTCAAAATGAATTAGAGAGCAACTATTAAACACACCGTCCATCTTTTATTCTAGCGACCTTTTAAACACAATAAGATTTTCTGCTGGTGAGGCACCAACATGGTGCTAGCAAAACCAAGGGTACTCGCCATTTCACAAGGCCGCAATTTTAACAATGGAACAAATAATTTAAACTAGAAGGTTAATGTTGGCTTGTGCAAGAGCTGTTCTAAAGTATTATTTTAAGCAAAGATTGATTGGTTGCCAAGGTAGAATTTTTGGTTGATATGGAGGTCAATTACATCATACAAATTTATCTTAGCCAAGATAGGCCAAAATGATTGCTATGGTAAACAGTCTGGTTGCTATGGAGGGGTCAGTGACAAGCGTTCCCATTGTTACTGTAAGTTCTATAAACAAACCTCCAAGACTTTATTTCCAAAAAATTGGTTCGCTAGGGTAAACTTAAATATGAAAAGACTGCTATATTGAAATCTATGACACCAGTATAGAAGCTAATGTTCAATATATTACATTATTGCAACCAGCGGCAGGAAATAGAAAAACAGGAAAGCCAGACTTAATCAATGTTGTAAAGTCACTTTGTAATAAACTCATTCGTCAAATGAGAAAACATGCAACAGCACCCTCTGCTGGCTCAGAGTGGAACTCTAAAACATTGACTAAGCATCATTAGGGTCATCCGTCATTTTTAATGAATACACATCAATACAAAATTCAGAGCTGATCTAAAATTACAGGAGGCAAAAGATGGAGAAAACAACATGTTTTTTCTATAGCACCCAAAAAGACGGAAGAATATTGTAAAACAAGAGCACTGTTGGGATTAAATCATTCAAAAACAAATGAATTTCACAAGTAATTATGTATAATATGATATAATATTTTTTATTCTTTGTTTTAAAAAAAAAAAAACCCCAGACAGTATATTTTTAATTTTTGGGTTACTTTCACAGAGGCAAAAAGTTAAACACGTTCACAGATTCAAATGTAAGTCATAAAGGTCCATCTCTGACCTGCAGTGGGTTGGAGAAGTCTGGCAGCTCTGGTACCAGGATGCCCACCAGAGCACACACTACGATCAGAACCGTGCAGACGCCCAAAACCACCACCGGCCAGTCAGCTATGAGTTCAGAGTAGCTGTCAATCACATAGAGCCACATCAATCATCACAAACTCACGCACTTCCAGCTGCTGATGAAACCAAACCCATCTCTGTTAAATTTAGCAGTGACTTGAATCATCTCAGCTCTACATTTTTCTGTTTAAACAGAATGATACAACTGAAGATTAGAAACCACATACAGGATTTGGACAGTAAAACTGAAACGGTGATTGTAAACTGCATCTGTTATCTAATGAAAGTGAAAAGAGATCCCTCAATCCTTTAACAATAGAATATAAGCTTTATATCTACAGTAAGTGTAGAGTGTAGCATTCAGAGCTCACCTTTTGGGAAAGCGGAAGGGTCTTGGCGTGCTGAAAGACAAGAAGAAGTGACATTAGTTCGATTCCTTCTGCATGAAAGAAAAGAATCAGTCATGGAGCTGTGTGCTACTGAGACCTTGCAGTAAAACTCAAAATACTGTACAACTTATCGAGTCGGACATTAAAACTGAAACTTGCTGTCGATTTAACAGTTGTAGCAAATATCGATTTCACCACGTCATCGAAAATTCCTACCGCACCCAAACAGACAGCATCGCTTTACTGGGTAACTATGGAAGACGGTAAAGAATAGAACATAACCTAGACGTATTTAATAAAGACATTTGAGTTTTGCATTTCAAGATTTGCATTAAAGATAAAATTGTGAATATATATAATATATACATATAAAAAGTGTGCAGTTTAAGGCTTGTTTTATTCATTTTTGTGTTAAAAATATGTTCAATACAAAACAAAAATGTTCTTGCTTTTGCCCCAAGACCTGAAGTGTGCGTTACACTCACTGGCCACTTTATTAGGTACACCTATACAATATGCATGTTAATAATCAGCCAATCACACGGCATCAACTCAGCATGTAGACATGGTCAAGACGTCTGCTGCAGTCAAAACCGAGAATCAGAAAAGCTGATTTTAGGGACATCTCAAGGGTTTACACAGAATGATGCGAAAAAGAGAAAATATCCAGTGAGCTGTGGACAAAAGCTTTGTAGGTGTCCGAGGAGGATGTCCAGACTTAAATAACCGCTTGTCATATAACCAAGGTCAGCAGGAAACTGAGGCTGTGACCATCAAAATTGGACAATAGTAGATTGGTAAAACGTTGCTTGGTCTGATTCGTAACATTCATAAGGTCAGAATTGGCATCAACAACATGAAAGGATGGATCCACCCGGCCTTGTATCAACGGTTCAGGCTGGTGGTGATGGTGTGGGCACACTTTGGGCTTATTACTATCACTTTGGCAGTGTGTCAATGCCATGACCTCCTGAGCATTGTTGCGGACCATGTCCATCCCTTTGTGAGCACAGTGTGCCCATCTTCTTCCAGCAGGATAGCGCTCCACGTCATAATGCTCAAAAGCATCTGGTTTCTTGAACATGAGCGCACTGTACTGAAATGGCTCCACAGTCACCAGATCACAATCCAGTAAAGCAGCTCTGAAGTCAAAAGGGGCTCCGACCTGGTTTGAACTACAAGCGTTTCAGGTTCCAGATGAGTGTAATTCACAGCCTCTTTTGGAACATTTTTCAAGGCCTTCTCCTGACGTGTCCCTCAGAGATCCCCAAGAGAGCTGAACTCCCCCTTTGGTAGCATCGTCTCATTACAGGAGTCGTGGGGGTCACAGGGCCGAGAGGTGGCTGTAATTTTCACCCACCTCGTCTTCTGAGGGAATCCCAAGAATGCTATAATTAGCAGTTGCCATAGGAACAGGAGGCACAGATGAACAAAAGCCATTGGTAAGAATGTTTCACCACAGGGCGATGGGAGGAGAGGCCGTAAATCCCCACAAAAGAAGGATGCTAACACAACAAACAGATGTTGCTAGCAGAGAGCATCTGAACACGGGGAGCAGTTCTACTGATTTCAATTAGCGAAAGTTTAAAAACTGATGTTTTCCGTCCGTTCTTCTATATGCATCAATTCGAAAAGTTTTGTTTGAATACAGCTTCCAGTGTCGATTCTACAGGTTGTTTTATTTACAAAGGTTCAGGTGTTTTTTTTCTGCTGTGGAATATTGTAGAGTAGTTCCTGTCCAGCTGAAGACCTTAGCAAAAGATAAAAATAAACGAATTAAGCCATATGTTGTTGGAATCAAAAGTAGTTTTAATGCACTGTTATATAATGTCAAAAACTACACTATACGTATTTTGAAAAGCATTATTGTTGGGAATAAACCCTGTGTATAAAAACTTTTATTACATATGACTGTGATTGAGACAGTGACACGCCCCCTGCTGTTGCTGTTTGTGTTTCACAACTCACACTGGGTCTCTCGATGATGGTATAAACATCTTCTTTCACTATTTACAAGTGTTTTGGTAGTGAAATCGAACAGTTTATTGTGCCAAAACGGCGGAAGAATGAGAGGAAATAAGGAAAAAAGACGCATTTGCGCGAATGCGGAAGAATCACGGACCGAACGCGGTAAACAAAAAGTTAAATCTAACTCTAATAAACCTATTACTACTATTAAGACGATGCTTATGCTATTATATACAGCATAAACATTATACTTACGTTTATTTCTCCGCTAACACATCGCTAAAGTTTCGGTTAAGTCTAAAGGCATTGTGGGGAATGAAGTTTTTTTTTAGACACTCAAAACTTTTATGCTCTCGCGGGCCACGTCAGATTACATGGCGGGCCACATCTGTCCCGCGGGCCTTGAGTTTGACACATGTGTTATAAAGCATAAAATTCCGCATTTGCAGATGATGAACAATTAGCATCATTCCTGTTCACTACAGTTGCAGGCACTGAGGCTCCTGGCTAATGATCCCAGATCAGCCGCTGGCAGGAGAATGTTCCAGAAATTGGAATCACAATTATTTAGAAAATTGGCTTGTTTAGGTCAAACATTTATTTACAAATCAGACATTTCAAGTGTTTTTAAAAGCATGAAAAACACTTTGTACAGTAAAAGTGTTTCCTATTAGGAGTCCTTGAGAAATAGCACTGTTATTACACAGACCGTTATGTTAAATATTTCGACACTGAGCACATGTAGAAGTTCTGGAAACTAGAACCGAGCCTGGGTTAGTTTTCTGTTCCGTAGCATTAAATATTATTAAAGATACGCATTTAATTGATATTATCGAAGCTCCGTTTCTGGATACCTGGATTCCTGAGGTGTTATAGCATCCGCTGCAGGACTGACTGACGTGAACACATGCATCTGCTCAAAGCAGGAGCACTGTGAGGTCAAAGTTCACAGTGCTGAGATCTGCACATGCTCACAGACACAGATTTACGACGGCAGGATTTCAACAGCTACAGAGCTGTCGGGAGAAACATCTTCATTATCTTGTCACTGAAGGAATGCCCAACACTAGACTAGAGATCCCAGATGATGCCTTTGAAGCAAGTTCTTGTGTTCAGTGTTTAGTTGTAGCACCCAATGCTTACTAACCACTCTACGGTTAATAAGAAAAAGAAGAGTGAGGAGAAGAAGGACGAGATGGAAAGATGGAAGAGAAGAGACAAAAGGTAGAGACAGAGAGAGAAGAAATGGGGAGGCTAGGAAGATGGAAAAAAGACAGAGCAATAGAGAAAGAGGAGAAAAGGGGCAAGAGAGGTGAAATGAGAAAGGTTGGGCGAGAAAGCCAAGATAAGTTGTGAAAAGGGGAGATAAAATTGATGGGAGAGATAGTAAAAAAGGAGAGATGCGAGAGCAGGGAGGGGTGAGACAGGAGGAAGAGAGAAGGGCAGACAAAAAAGAGAGCATGTAGAGAGGGGGGTAAGCGAAACGTAGAGAGAGAGTGTCTAGACAAGGGCTGAACGGTGAGGAGACTCCAGACAGAGCCGGACTCCAGAGGTTTAAAGACATTCAACAAATCAGAAAACAAGGAATGAGGTTTTCTTCTGCTTCTCCGCGGCTTTAGGAGGGGTTTAACTTTCAGCACAAATGTGGGGACATTAATAACTGCACCTGTATTGCTGCTATCAGAACCAGGACTCCGGATTCCTCACTAACTATAATGCTCTGCAGATGTTCCTCGTCTCCGCTCAGCGTGTGTCTGGCTGTCTTTGATCCTGCTTTATGAGATCAGCTGAGCTTTGATCTCCTCTGAGCATCCTCACAAAACATGGAGCTGACTTACGCTTCAACAGGAATCAGACGAATGCATCTGATCGTAGCAGGAATCTCCAGATCGGGTCAAAGCAGATGATTGAAACAAACTTTCTAAATATAGATCTCTTTTCAAAATTAAGTGTCAAACAATTAGCTCTCACAAAAAAACTATTTAACCCTGAAAGATCATCAAAACGGAACCAATTATTTAAATCTTGAACATTGATCCACAAATCAGAATCAACCATTAAACCTCAGAAGTGTCCAAACGTTTATTAGCCAATCAGAATAAAGTGCTCATCATCCAGAGGTGCCTGCTTGTTAGCCTTCATTTAACAAAACATTTCTTATTTTACATATTCGTTACAATAGCAATCATCTTTAAATTGTATTATATGTTGAGGACTTGACCGTAAACACCAAAACAAACTTTGAAAATAACAATATTGTCAGTCTTCACTGTTTTTCACTGTCCACAAGTGAAGTTTGATGGGATTATTTGTGTCCCCTTCCTAAAATTCCTCATGACTTCACATTTGTTGTGAACTGTTAAATGAAATTAGCCAACGACCTCATAATAATGTGTCCAGAGAGTATGTGTTTGTTCCTAAATTAAATTAATAAAATATAATAAACACTACTACATAAAACAATAAATATGATTAGAGTCTACCTGCACCTAAAGTATCAGACATTTATTTTCCTCCTGATTATTCTGTGAAAGTGGTCTGCTCCTACAAGGCAAAACCCGGAAATGTATAGTGCAGCAAAATAAAATTATTATTTTTATGCATGCAACCCTCTCAGAGATGTGGGCAACAAAAAGAGTCCCAAAAATACAAATGTTTGTTTGTTCCTTCAAGCAAGGAACGAGACGGAAATTAGACATTAATTTGCACCTTATTTCAGATTCACAACATCTGCACATTGTTTTATCACGCTCCTACTGTTAACAATGATTACCCGAGACCATAATTAACAAGGTCAAGTATCTGTGCACTCCTCCACTTCTACGCTGCTCTCTAAACTCCTCCTCTCCCTATTCAACGCTGAATGACGTGTGTGAAAACAAGTTGTGTTTATGCACTCTTCTTCTTCTTATGCAAATCCATCAAGCATGTACCAGCCAATCAGAACAAACTGCTCCCTCTCCGATTTGTAAATTAAACGCATTCCATTGGCCACAACTAGGAGAGTAATGTCTAAAGGTCATCAAATCACCATTCAACAGTTACTGTTCTTCAGCCAATCAGAATCATGCTTATGTTATACAAGGTCAGTTAATATAATGCTTTATTGATTGATTATTAATTAAAAGTAACTGACAGTGTGGGAAAATTACTTTTTGGCAATTTGTCATTAAATCAGAAATTCACAACAATCAATATTGTGCCAACCAAGTAATATGACATCTGGGGCGCACCGCTAGCAAAAGTTAATTTGGGTTTTTAAATCGTACAGAAGTAGTGTGTGCTTTCAGATGCAGAATCGATCAGAGGGCGAGCTCACCTGAGCATGGGTCTGTGTCTGCGGCTCTGCAGATGCTCGTGCCAGTGCTGCTGCTGGAGGCAGAAGCAGTGGGCGCAGGGACTCAGGTGAAGCCCGGCGGGGGTTGGGAAGCGATTAGGGCACACAGTGCCCCCTGTTTGTCCTCTGTTGCAGCAAAAGTGATCCGGGAACACCCCACCTCCCATCTGGCCCTGCAGGTTACAGCAGACAAGAGGAGGTCGGACGGAGCAGTGAACACAGTAGGTCGGTGCCAGGCCAGAGGGCATAAGCTCTGCCAGCTGATCACAGTCTGAGGAAGAGCTCGCAAGGGATGCTCTGCAGGTTCTGAGGGCTCCATTCAGGTCTGGAGAGGTGTGTTCAGGAGGAGGTAAGACGTCCTCTGGGTGTTCTACAGGGGTGTCTGTGCCAGAGTGATTGACAGAGGATCCTCCGTTGCTGAGGGGTGGATGGGTGGTGAAGTCTTCGTTCAATGCCATCATTCACCTCTGTTTGATCACTGATAACTGAGGAGCTGAGCCTGCAGATAAACACCACCAGTTACTGCAGAAAAAGGTGATTAAACAAATTATTACTCCTCTCTCTCCTCTTTACTCGTCATTACAGGACTTTAATAAATAAGTAAAAATAAATAACCACAGCTTACATAAAGATGACTGCACCAAGATTATTTGGCCTTACTTGACCTTGCAGAAGCTTCGACATTTTGGAATCGATCACGCTGTTTTCTGTGTGGTATTAGCACTATTAGCATAGATTAGCGTATTTTTTAGACCAGGAGCATTAGAAATTAAATGTTTATAACATGATTCTTCATTGCCGTTGTTGATTATTCAATGGATTACGATTTAGTCCTGTCAAATTGTCTATCAATTCTACCAAATTAAGTGTTGGCTGAGCTAGCGTAGCGTTAGCGTCTCAACAGAGAATGCCATGCTAGCATTTATTACTCGCAGCAAGCTTCTCTTTTATAATTTAATGTTCTGGATATTTTCATTTGGGAATCAGGCCTCATTCATATGTTGAAATAAATCAAATATGCGACAAATTATGTAAACGAGGAAATCTGATTTTCTGATACGTTGTAAACTCAACATCGCTAAAGTGAGAATTTTGTACAAAGTTCATACCAGTTTAATGACATCACCTGGGAAGTGCGACAGCTTCCAAGCACATGATGAAAAATGCCATTTCTCTTTCTCCGCCTCACAATCATGTGGTTATTCAAAGTTAGCGAAATTTGTTGACCGTAAAGAGCCATCATGAAACATATTACACAGGCTTCCATATTTTCCCACTTCGCTCTACTACATCACCCTGGCCACCTCGTATATTTTCCTGTATAAACACAGGAATCTGAGTCAGGTTAATTTTTGAAAGAACATGCAAAAAAAAAATCTAATACAAGCATCTAATTGGAACTGAGCCTGAAGGTCTGCGGAGTAAATGAGTCCTCTATGATCCAGTGTGAGGCTGCGGTTCGTAAATTTAATGAGTCGAGGGATCCTGGAGCTAATTGTGAAGCTCTTGTTTTGTCTAGTTCGTTTTAAGTTCTTAAAGCTGTAAAAGATCAGCATTAAAGGCTCTGTAGAACATCCCAACTGGAGCCCGAACATCTCACAGACAGAGCATCACAACATGAATAAAGCATTTCTGATCAATCAATCGACTATCGATAAAACAATCAAAAGCCCCAGACCTCATCCTAACTGGACCCAATGAAAAGATTATTCTTTTTAAGTCCTGTAGATACACATCATCATTCCAATACATTGTTGGGATTTTTTAGGCTCTACCACCAATCCCGAAATCACAGGTTCATTAGTCAACCATTGATCCACAGATCACCTGCACAATAGGCTTGGCCCATGTTCAATGTGAAACATTGCAGGGGTGGGTGGTGGATTTATACTCCCCATCAATCATTTCCTGTTTTGTACCTCTGTGTGTTACCTTTATTTGTAAGCACCTGTGATGGAATGTCATAAAAGCTATAGTTGACGGCGTATCCTCTATTACGCTCTGTCTCTTCTTCACTCACATAGTATTTTGTTGCAGTAAACAACAATGGCGACTAATATCTGAGCATAAAGTGACAATTATAGTCACTCAACCTACAACTGAGCAAGGAGAAGACGTTTGTTGTATTTATTCTTCTTCCTTGTGTTTATGGATGAGACGAATGGAAATCGTGCTACTCTGTGAACTACTAAACTGACCAATCACAGAGCCTAGGGCCCCTCGTCTATGTATGTGAAGTTACAATTTTGGGAGGTGCACGTCAAGGGTTTTATAGCTTTCAGACGTTTCCTAGTGAAGGCGTATTGGGGGAGCATAATCGCACCTTTAGTTTACCATTTCACAACACTGGTAGAGAGGTAGTGGCAAATGTACAGTCAATGGTCAACTTAGAAATATTAATAAATCCAACTTTACCACTTTATAGCATCACCACCTAATACATGATGTAACAATATTAAACGGCTATACACACCAACCAAGCATTATACAAAACCCAAAATCGGCTAATAATGTCAACAAAACACATATGCAACACTCACAGCAGACATGGGCTTCCCAATACTGAACTGCATTTTTATTTCCAGCGGTTTACGGTGGATTCATTAGCAAAGGGGATGAGAATTACATAGAACTCTTCGATGGACTTAATTTGTGTCTTTCCAACCCGGTTGGCACACATTTTTGGCACACAACTATTTTTCAACTTCATCGAGCTTATACCATAGGCTGACTTCTCATAATCTAGACACAGACTGTAAGCTCTGTGATTGGTCAGTTTGGTAGCAGAGCCTGTATCATCATACATAACAGAGCGTCTCCGCCATTAGCCAAACGCAAACAAATACAAAGAACAATTGACTGAAGATATGCAGAAACATAAACATCTGTATGACCGTTCTTCAGCAGAGTTCAAAGATTATCAGGTGGAGCTAATTTATAAAATCCATAACAGGAAGTTACGGCACAAGTGACGAAGCGTTTATGACGGCTCAACACACCTATGGTCAACGTTAAAGGTTCACAAGCACAATCCATTGACTCAGCGTTTTTAATATTATTGTTTTTTTAAAATCTCTTACTTCCATCAGCTGAACATTTTCTTTTTAGTAAATGCCGTTTGTGATTTAATGCTTGCTTAGATTTGTCATGTTTTTTTTACCATGCCATATATTCAGCTCCTCTACCAATGACTTTACAGAAAAATGTGTTTTTTCATTTCCTTTTCCATCATTCAATATCTTGTGTTCTACATGTGCGTTTCATTGCTCTGTACGGTCTCCTTGAGGCCCTGAAAGGCACCAGAAAGTTTCGAGCACAATTTGGCGGAACTGAACCTTTAAGAACCACCATCATCCCTGAAGCTCTGGAGAATCATTTGGTTGTGAAATATTACGCAAAGGAACAGAGACAGTTTTTGATTTCTAAGTCTGGTGAACATCAGGAAGCAGAGTTGATCTCAAAGCTGCTTCTGATGGAAAAGGACAGGTTCAAACACATTGAGGAGCGGAGGAGTGGGTTTGTCATGCTGAGCTAGAATTTCAGCCCTTATGGATGGGAAAACTAGCACGAGAACGACACACTTGATCCTGACCAGGTTCCATCACACTCCCACATGACCTCCTACAAGCTCCATGTTTTAAACGCACTCACTCAAGATTATTTAATGCAGAAAAGCACCAACAAAGTCAACAAAAAAAACCCACATACACACATCTCCAGAAACTCGCATGCACACAAGGATTGCGTAAAACTGAAGAAAACGCACAGATCTGGAGCTCTGCCCAGACACACGAATGCCATAATCATCACTTTACGTGAAGAGAATCACACGCTTTACTCCGAGACGAGATTAAACATCTCTCAGGTGAAAGAACAGCTGCCTCAAGAAACTCTGCAACATTTCCACAAGTTAGAAATGAGCACCTCTAATGAACGATCTGATTTAACATCCAGGAATCGGGATAACCACGTCACAGGCCTAAACCAATCAGGAAGGTGCGCATCTCAAACCACAGATAGACTTTTCCATGGCGTCCAAATCAAGCCTGGAAAGACAGTCCAGTGTTTGTGTTTGCAGTAAACACAGCGTTTAAAATACCTCCTCGCAGCAACAAACCTGCGGGTGTTCCCCGCTCTACCGCATCCGTTTATAATGCACGCAGATAGAGAGAGCTTTCTCAGCAGAGGAACCTGGGAGAGGGAAACACACACAGGGACACGGAGCTCTCTGTGATGGATGACGCATCGAGCACGGACCCGAGACATCTCTCAAAAAGAAACTCCAGCGATGGCTTCTGTGAAAGGGTGATTGTTGATGCATAACTGAGATACCACTAAATAATGGATGATAAATGTTGCAGATCCCAATTAATTTACTCAATAATTGACTTCCAGGAATGGGTCAATTGGGATCCACAATGACAAGATTCAATATTTATGCTCCAAAGTCAGTCAAAGGGATGGTCCCAAAATAGTTTCAACACAAAACCACAATGAACTCAAAAACGGATACTTCTACAACCAAGAATCGATGGTGATCTTCCCAGAGAGAACATATATATTGCAACGGTTCACTGAAAAACTCCCATAGTAAATAAAGTAAAATGGCAACAGAAGAGTTTAAATAGATGCCATAATTAACTTAAAAAGGCAGAGAATTAAAAAAAGGCATCAATGCATTTCATAAGAGTATAATAAACCATTCTATGTGCTGTGCTCACAACACAAAAACCATTAAACCATAGACTGGGCACAATGGCCTAAAAAACCTGATTTATGATATTAATGTGTCAAACTAAATTTGGGCGGCGTGAAATAAACAAAACTAATCGATCTCAGTGGTGTTAATTAGCCTTCATAGTCAATCTCCAAAATCAATCCATCAGCCTCTCCACAACTCTGACGATCAAAGCGTATCCCATGGCTGCCCCTTCACCACAGTTATCGTTTTTTGGCAGGACTTCCTTCTTCATTCCTCTAGTCAAACGAAAAATGACTATTAAAGTATTTTAGTGTTAAATGTAAATATTTCAGGAATTCAAACAATAATAAGAGAGTAAAGGTCACAGAACTCTGAGCAGTGAATGTGAGTTTGCTTCCTATTAAAAAGAAGAGAGAAGCAAATGGATTGCTGCAATTTAAAGAAATAACTGGAATTCATGGCAGATATCTGTATTTGTGGTCACCGTTTGGTAAGTCAAAATACCACCAAAAGTACAAACAGTGTTTCAAAATTTAATGACGAGGTAATTTATTGAACAGACAAATTTGTATTTAGCAAATCAAGATCAACATAAAAATTCTGTTAGACACTCCCAGAAATCCACCCTACAAACCACAATACAACCAGTGCAATCTTTAACTACACAAACATTAGATTCAAAAAAGTAGTGTGTCAAAATGTGTAAATTGCTAAATGTAGTGTGTTTTCTCCATGTTTAATACACTTTGTGTCCTTTAAACTAAACATTTCTACACGTCCTGCAAATTTAAGTGAAGCAACACTAATTTGACATTTGGAGTGACAGTTGTCAGGTTAATCTCCAGCAGAGAATATATTGATTAGATGCAGAGTTTGTTATTCAGTTCAGCCAATCAGGTTTCAGTAGATGCTGGGGCTGGGCTCACTGTAGAATCTATAATTGAGTGACTCAGCTGTCAATCACAGTCGCAGTGTCTACTCATTTTTAAACTTTGATTGGAGAAATTAATCTATGAAAGACTGGAGCTATTTTCGGAGTGCTGAGATAAAGTTTAGGTGTGCTGCATCAAGTTGAATATTTGGCAAAAATAAATATATATATAAAAAAATACAGATTTCTTTTCATCTCCAAACTCCATCAGTCCTATCTTAAGGCATTTGAGATGTTTTTTTTTACTTCATGCGCACAGTGGCGGTCGAAAGTCAAAATTTTTAAATAAAATGCCAATAACTCAGCTATGCAATGTCCAATCAGGTTTAAATTTTAAATGTGTGTCAAGAGTCCACGTTTAGACGAATCAAAACTACCAACTCCACCAAGAGATTTCATGTGATCACTACGAAACTCGTGTAATCTCATTTTAACCAATTAAACCGTACAGTGTCTGGCTTGAAAGATGATTAGTCGTGTGATCGCTGCTTGCAGGTTTAACATTGTTTTATTATTGTTTTGAATAGAAGATCAAAAAGCTTTGATGTAGATAAAGTTTGTAAAAAAATTACACCATTTACTGTTTTTTAAAATAGTGGCTATATTCCTAACATAGTCGTAGAAATCAATGATTAAGTCATTAATAATCAACAACAATATAGACCATCTTTATCAACATATAGTTACTTTGTTTACCAATTAAAATAATTTATGCATAAAAAATTAAATCAATATTCAATCTAAACAAGCTTCCAAATGTTTATGTAAAATTAATAGCATTTTACATGAACATTTATAGCATACATGAACAATTAATAGCATTTTAGCATTTAAATCTTATGATACACGAAAGCTTTTAAATTCATGTTAAAACCCAGATCGAATGATTGTACTAGGTTACACTTTAGTAAACAAACTACTGATATGATTACACAAATATTGTTATCAGCACCATCTTCATTTTGAGCCATATTTTCAAAACACTATAATTAAATAAAACCATAAATACAAAAAAAGCAGTGGGAGACTTACAGAGTGGCGCTGAGTTCAGATCCACGTTTCCATTCCCCAAAGACTCATTACATAAACCACAAAAGAGACTAAACTGATTTAAACTCGGCGTCTGATGGTTCAGCTTCAGACGCTGTCATGTATAATCCACGGATGTTTGTATAAAATATGATTATTGAATTAGAAGTCCTCCATCAGCCCCACCGGTCTCTCAAAAACCACTTAGTATTTACTTTCCCTGAACTCGACAAACTTTTTCGCCACAAACATCCAAACAAACGCGTCTCAAAACTCGCTAAACAACGTCCGAAACTCCGAATTAAACGCCTCCGAAGGTAAAGAAAAAACAACAAAGCATCTCCGATGGCAAAAACTTTATAAAACTAGCGAAATAATTGAGTTTTTTCGCATGTTTGATGAGCAACGTTACAAAGCAGCGCATTCAGTCCATCAACAGCGAGCAAATCACGGCGCGTCCATGAACCCAACCGACAGCCCACACAGCGAGTGACGTGTTTCTGACGTCACTGCCGATTGGCCAATCGGAGGGCGATAGTTTTAATAAAAAGGCGCGGCACCGATTCTCTCTGAAGCGTTTTTGTTAGTACGTAGCAACACAGGTGGAAAAACAAACAAAAGTCTTATCTTCTGCATTTCAAATTAAACGGCTGTATTTTAAATAAGAATACCTTTTGAGTAAATCAATGGGTTCCCGTCACTAAAAATAAATAAACAGGTCACACAATTGTTAAATAATTTATAATGTAGAACGAAAATACATTGTATAATTTACAATACATGACATAGGTTCACAACATGTTTTGTTACAGCAGAATGAAGTAATGCTGGAACGAGAGATTCAGATCTTGGATGTGCAGACGACAAATCTGGAGCAACTGCGTGATGCCATCATGTTAATATGGAGCAAACTCTCAGAGAAATATTTCCAGTACCATGTTGAATCTAGGCCATAAAGACTGAAGGCAAAGGGGGGCCCTAACCATTACTAAGATGTACCTAAAAAAGTGGCCAGTTAGTGTATATAGCTATATCCTGTCCTCCTGCTCTCTCCCACTTAATCCCTCACTCACTCTGTCATTCTTCCTCTCTCTTTATCAATCACTCTCTATATTTTTCAATCCATCCCTCTCTCTCTCCGTCCAACTTTTCTTTTGCCCTCTTCCCCAATCTCTCGCTCTCCTTCTTTCTCCCTCCAACCCCCTCTTCCCTCTCTCATGCACCTGAGGGCCGTTAGGCAGCGCTTGTATGAGGAATGTAAATCAGGAACATACTCTCATATTTCATCTCAAGCCAGAGGTCTTGTCCCTTCCCGCTTTCATTCGCCAAGATTTTAGTAGGAAAGAATAAAAAGCTGTGCATGATTTTAATATTTATTCACAGCTGAACCTGAAGCTGCATGCATCAATCACAAACACAAAAGACTCACACAAACAGACAGACAGATAGATAGACAGACGGCCAAGCTACGCAGACAGAAATACCTGAGACACAAAGTTGGACAGCTCTTTGATAAAATACACAAAGCTTATGAAAAGATTAGAGAGGGTTGAGAGCGTCCATATTTTCCGTCAGACTGTCTCTTACTTACAAGCTTTTCTTCTCAAGTCTATGTTAGATTTCTCTGAGGGCCCCTGTTTCAGACAGAGGGAGGAAAAGCCACAGAATGAGGAGCATGCGTTTGCTCAATCAGTTTTGTGGGGGTCAAGGGTTGGTGGTAGGCTAGCCTTCAAGGAGTTGAATGACTCACGATTGCATGCTTGCGGGAATATCTGCATCAAACATTTGCCTTTTTACTTCATCATGATCTTGTCACTTACGCAGGGCTGGGTTCCCTTCAGCATGCCTCCTTCCTTCAGAACATGTTGAAAACTCCCCTAGGGAGGAATCCAGGAGGCATCTGCCACAGATGCATAAGCCCCCTCTTGCTTTTCAGATATGTTTTTTATGTTGGACCGTTTTGTCCTTCCTCTGTCTCTTTTTGAGCCACAAGTCTCAAAGACCACGCCTGGGACAACTTTAGGGTCCTTTCCCAAAGAGGCCTAAGATTCATTTTCTGCTCAAGTCAGTTTTCTCCACCTCAAGTTTGTTTTTACACTATAATTCTTGATCCGTTCCAAGACATTGTGACATATTCAAATAAATGTCTACACATAGCCTAGATGGTGACGGGAAAAGAGGTGGAAGCATCTCCTGTGATATTGGTGCAACATAGACTTTGTGCAGATAATTTTGCTGTATTTGAACCAGTGGCTTTCCCAGGGTCAAGCGTTCAGTATTGGATCACAAACTGTAGTGTGGAAGCACCCTAAACGCAATTCATGCATCTGTGTCAAGGCTACTGATGCTCCCTTGTGGAATATTACCCTGCTAAGTTGCAGGAATTTAGCCTCAATTTTGAAATCGCAGACAACTGGCCAGAATCACGGGCCAATCACATCACACAATGTGAAATAGAGTTTCTTCTCTGTCTATTTGGACCCAAGATAGGGGAAAAAAGAACTTGTGGATGCCCGTTTCTTCTAATAAGCTTGGTTTTGTATCCAGACTCTGGCGTCTGCTTCACTGTACTTTGACACCAAAGCATACATTGGCCTTAAGGGGCACCACCTCAAGGGGCTTGTATCTTTGAACTTGTACTTTTGGTCAGGACCCAAAGCTAATGAGCATTAGTGAATGTAGGAACATAGACATAACACATAAGCACAGCCCTTTCTTCATCCCAAATGACTGGTACAATACAACATTACGCCATTCCTATTGGACCGTTCTATTATCAAAGACGTCTCCTTCAACAATCCCCAAAGAATCCCATTCTCAAAAACTCCAGCAGATGAATCTGGACAAAACCATGCGTTAAACCGAACACCAGATCAGAAGAGAATCATCGCATAAACTCCCGAATAACTGATGAAAATTCAACACAAACATTTGCGAAAGCCAACCGCAGAAACTCATGAGCACATTTATGATAAATGACTGCAAAAACCTCCAGAATGTCAGCAGTGTGTGATAAATCTCAGCTGCTCTCCGGCCTGGTGTGTGTCTCGCTCAGCGCTCATGCCAGCACACACCACATCAGCTCAGCCTGCATGATCTCACTCAGCGCAGTGTGTGAGAGGGGTTTAATGAAGAGGCCCGTACTGACTCGGCTGGGGAAAGACTCCTGGCATCCGGACGGCGTGAGACTGCTGCCGTCCGTCCGGCCAGCATGTGTCAAGTTTCCACCAGCAACAGCTGCCGCCCACATTAAAAATGGCCAAATAACATACAGAAAAGTTACCCAAATAGAGCTAGCTGATTCAGTTCATTCTTCCTCAAGAAACTCAACATTTGAATGCCATCTCACCACGAGAATACAAGATCTCAAAGCTAATCTACGATTCCATCAAAACAGGACTCAACCAAAAGTAGTTTGAATTTTCCAACAGATGGTAAATTCATTCCTGGAGGGCCACAGCCCATGTTGGTTGGTTGGTTGGTTGGTTTGTAGTCAAAAAGGGCCTTAATTAGGAACTTAATGTCTCAGCTAGAAGGAGTTTCTCTCATCAGCAATTGCAAGACAGTTTAGAAGCCGGTGACCACATTATCAAACTTCTATCTTACTGGACGTCGCTCTGGAAAACCACTTCCTCTTAACATAAGGTAAACTGCTGGAGGATTTTAACGTATAATAATATCTATAAATATTGTTTCGAGCTTTGGTTGGTGTAAAGGGTAGCATGCTCAACATGTATGGCATGGTTGCAGAGGGCGACCTGAGCATGACTCCTGAGCTTACATATCCTTTTCCTGGCCTCTACCCTTGCTCTATTCCATGCACTTCCTGTCTGTCTCCAATGTCCCATCCATTGGCCAAAAAGAAACCCAAGATTTGCTGACTGATTTTGGTAGGTCTCATCAATAAGTATGTGTGTATAAAACCATGTACGTAACGTCTTTCATAAGTTGATGATCGAAGGGTTGGAGGCTAAAAATCGATATAGCCAGCCATGAAAGTCAGTCACTGCTGGCTAATCATTGCACGATCAAACCTTTTTTTGTCATCAAGATGACATCAAGGAGGAAGTTTCAGATTAACTACCAAACTCAGGATATATCTCTTGGGATACCCCAAATAAAAAAAAAGACTTCTCTCCTCACTGTGGACATTGCATTGTGTTCGATTTAAGGATTTTGGAAAGACACTCAATTCTCTACACTGAAAAAGCATTTGGTATTTATAAATGTATTATATGAAAAGATGTTAACTACAATGAATGAATATCTGTGAACAGATTTGGGGCGCTTAAGAAAAGAATCAGCACCAACGGCTCACAAGAAGGAACACAGAGTTTATGTAAGAGTTCCCCTTTATCCCCATGTAATATGCTGAAACGACAGGTGTGAGCGACTTTGGGAGACAACAACTCATTTATGTTGTACCTTCATTTAGATGTAGACTGTACAAAACTCAACCATTATCAGCTATTAAAAGTGAGATAAAATTAAGAAGAACTAACATTTCTGTATATAAGACAATTTATAAAATAAACCTTTACAAAAAAAAATGATTTACTGGAGTTTTGAAATGAGACAGAGAAGGAAAAAGCAAACTCCCAACACCTTTTTCAGCTCACAAATCCACGTTTTCTCAATAAACCGGGTGTGTGTGTTGCACTCTTGGCAGGCTGATATTGATTTGAAAAGCCGAACACAGAGAAATACATAAGCTCTTGCTACACTTGGATTTATTAGCTGATTAAACGACTCAATTTGCTGTAAAATGAGTGGTTTCCGCCCAGATTTAATCCTTCAAATGCTCTCAAAACACATTAAAATCAATGACATCAGGTGGAAGTCTCAGTGGACCCTGAGCACTGTAGTTTCACAGGAAAAACTGAACACTGGAAGAATATTGAATGTGTCAGCGCCCAGCACAAACTGGTTTTCCAGAGCAAAGATGTATTTCTGCTTTCTGAATAACGTGAGTAAACACTTGAGGAAACCATGAATTTGGGCTGCGCTTGTTTGAAGCACAGTTCCCTGTGGTTATTTCATCAACTCTTTTCAATTTTAAATTTCCCTGTATGACAGGATTTTAATTTTTAAACAGACTATCCCTTCAAGCCCCTAAAGAATGAGAAACACTCATTCAATTCATTGTTGAGCGCTGCTAATATTTGCTCTTCCCAGCTTTAGGATGTCGAAACCCTTTGTTAAGGGGGTCAGGGGCCTTCAATCGGCTTCCTGAGTCCAAACACTGATCCACACGCATCACTTACGCTGCTTCAATTAGAGGAAAACAAGAGCTCTCTGAGAGGAAAAACAGCTTGTACAAACTAGATCAATCAGTGTCAAGGAAAGATGAAGAGCAAAACTAAACGCTGAGTGATTAAACGACATGCATCTCAACATAGGAAATATTTTTAATAATTTGTGGAGAAAATAATCAGCGCGGAAATGAAGCTTGCAGAAGCGCGTCTTCTCTAGGTTTTTGTATAATGGCAGTTTTGCCTTTTTAACCCAAATGTTTCAATTTGACATCAATCATCCTCTGCAGCCATAACGGCTGTGTGTTCATGTGAGTTTTATGACGTTAAAATCAGAACCCAAATTCCTCATTCATGTCCTGTTGGAGCTCACAGGAAACTGGAAGGGACAGTCCCAAAATTGTTCCCACAAATTTGAGAGCATGGAATTGTTTAAAATCTCTTGAAACATTGGTTGATCCCTTCACCAAGGTATGGTGAAAAACACCACCATACCATAATCCCCTTCCACCAAACTTCACAAAGTCACAATGCAGTCACATTTGGTTACTCCCTGCAAGAATCTAGTGTTGTCTCTGTTAACTATGAGACCTTTTCATGTAATATATGAGGGAAGTTACACCTTCCAAATGACTGTCAAGTCTAGTTCAGACCAGATTTCCAAGTCCAAACAAAGTCAAAATAAAAATTATTTTTAAGCCGCTGCCATTTCACTTTGGTTTCAGACGGAACAAACATTTCTGTGTTTCTTACAGAGCCTTTGTTTGTTGCACAAAACAATGTATAGTCACATGACCAATCAGTGTTTAAACTTATGTAATATTATAATATCATTATAAATGTAAAACGTCAATCTAACAGTTTGTTTTAGATATACATTTATATTTCCCAAGAAAAGATTAAATATCTACATTGGAGTAAAGACAAAGGACGTGTTTCCGAGGGGTTTTTAAAGTACCGTATCTTCCCAAAATCAAAAAAATTCCAAAACTGTTTTAAATCATAACAATTACCAGCAAATTATTTGCATGTTTAATCATCCAGTTAGCTTATCTTGACGGAAACCTTGCATTCTCCACCAAATGCTCCATGTTTGTTAGCAGAGATGCTAATTAGATGCTGATTAGTTTATAGTTAGCTAGCTAGCTGCCAGTATGCAGCTAAATATAGAGTTGGATATTGAAAGCATCATATTCGATACAGTTTAGTGCTCTGCATAAAATTGGCACACCTCACTTTATTTGTTAGAAAACCTCTAGTTTCCTTCCAAACATCAACCTTTTCTATGATGCACTATTCTACAAAGTACCCCCGCATTCTGAATTGACCAGTTCAACTTCACTCTCCATCCAGCACCCAGGCTCTAAAAGAGGCGATTCTTCAAGAATGGAAAAAGATAGACGTTCAAACCAAATACTAGATGTAGTCATTTTTGTTGCGGGGTGTATTCGTTCAACCAATTTGAGTAAACCTGAACATTTTGTGATCCAAATTTGATTATTAACCTTCATTCCATGTAATTATATAATAGAGTTAAAAAAAGTGTTCAATACAACTTGTGAAAAGTGTGAAAATGTTCTTTTGTTCATTTAGCTTCTAATTGAATTAATTCACCACTGTAATTCAACAATTCTAAAAACAACTGCGTGGAACTCTAGCTTTAATAGTGTGGATCTCAAATATCTGGCAACCTGAGGCTTGCTCGCGTACAGAATCAAGATTTAGATCGATCACAATTATATTAATAATTATTAATATAAAATTATATTAATAATATCACACAATATTTTGCAGCAAACTATTTGTAATCTGAAATCGAGTGTTTCGTCTATTTCCTGTTTATTTTATTCTTTCCAAAGCAAGATCTTCTTCAACTAAACATTTGTTGCTTTGTGGGACCATCAGTGACAATAATGTATGGCTCCACTCCCAGATCTTAAAAAGTATAGGGACCTAGAAGCACAGCCACCTCTTTTTTTTTTTTTTTTGTTTAATAATGCTCCCTGAACCGGTTTCTTTTTAAGGTTAAAACAGCTCAGGCTTAATCATCAGATATCCTGCTAGGAAAATATTTCAACCCTGCGTCCCCTGGAGTCAGAGCGGCCAATTACTGCGATCCAAGTCAAGTCCGTTGATCATCCACAGACTTTCCAACACACAGATGCATGTTGTGCATGAAAACTGCTACAAGATACAGCAGCTAAACTGGTGTTACAGGACAACACACCAGTCACCACTGCTGTTGAAATAGAACGACCTGATTTCCTTACTTTGATAATACAGCTTGAAAAACACCCAAACAGCTCTTAGTGACGTTTAAATGCACCAAAAACAACACAAAAATAACATTTGAAAGCAGTAAACCCTCAACCTGAACAACTTCAGTTTTCCTCAATCTGGCAACCTTTTTTGTCATTTATTGATGGATCACAAACTTGTAATTGAATGCTAAAAAACAACTTCAGGTGTGCTGTCGTGAAGGTTTTTGAGTGATTTTATTGTCTTTATGCTAGGTAAACATCACTGTTTGGGTGTTTTTCAGTGTTTTGGCCTGCTGTATGATATTTTTTGGGTGGGACTCCAGCAGAAGCGAGTGATTGATTCTGCATTGCTCTCATTCCTCAGAGAATCACTGGCTCGGCACAGACAGAGAGAGACGTTTGCACGGTAAACACACACATTCCACCCACACAGAGATCCGTCAGACTCACGGCAGCCCCAAACCAGATCAAAAACACCCCAAAATAGTGAGCAATGTTTAAATGTCACGTACTATTAAAACTAACCCAAACACTGAAAGTTAAAGTCAGATAGTGGGAGAAAAAGAAGTGGGAACGCAGAATGTGCCAGAATTTGCAAAAAAATTAGTTACTAAAGATTTGTGAATTTAGTATCAGTGGATTTTGGAAAATGAAAAACGCAAAATAAGTTTTGACATCTGGAGGTGGTTTTAGAATGATTTGAAACCCCAACCCCTTAAAACCAAATCTAACCCCAAATGTAGTTTCTTTTGGTTAAAGCAGCCATCATAAAATAAACATTCTGCACCAACTTGAGCTGCCAGCAGGTGGAGTAGGTTCTGCAAAATGTACATTTTTTTATCATTTGCAAAAATCACTTTTTATGTTGTCATTAAGATGTATACACGCATTTCTAACTCAGGAAGTACAATTTATTTTTAGATCTGCGTTTTACAATCAAATACTCAACATTTAAACACAGCCACAAGACAACAGCGTTAACCAAAATTAGAATTTTTAGTTTGCTTTGACTAAACGCATATTTTGCAACATTGCATAAAAATAACCCTAGATGAAAACGGCAAGATTTTTTTTACATTTTGAAAATGTGCATAAAAAATGATGCACACAACTGACTAGGATAAACTTTATCCGCTAAGAAAAAATGCAAATAAACTACGATGGAAACAGATTTAGCGAATAAATCCCAATGCAATGGCGATGTGTTGGAACTGGGGCCCAATGGGGCAGCAATAATGGGCTAATCAACAAACACATTTCAACCCCTGCCTTAAAACGAAGGACGATAATCTCAAGACAGTTTCATACTTTATGCTCGTCGTAACTAGAACCAGTCCATGTTGCTTCCCTTAACCATCAGCTCTGGGTAATAACGACATGGCATCATATGTGAGTTATTAAGTGTATTCCGAACGCTGGTCAGCGGGCGCAGCTGTCACCCCCGGGCATCTCTGAAGATCTGAGCAGAAACAGCTGGTGTCTGTTAGTTCCACTTTTTATTTCCAGCTCAAAATGTCACCGGCTGGATGGAGTTGTCAGAGCGCGTTATTGTGAAATACGATGGGGAGGGTTTGTTTGACGATTGCTACAAAACATTTTCTTTCCCTGAGGAAAGATACATGGAAAATGTGGAGCAGGTGGAGACCAGGATGATAATGAGATTCCTGAGACTGGAAAAGCGACATGTACTCGTGGTTTAAGATGCATCAAAGGCACAACATGTAATAAAGTGTAATTATTTTCTGATAAGCGAATGTCGAAACCGAGCAAATGAACATCGTTTATTAGGAACACCTGTTGCTCGGTAAAACACTAATCAGCCAAACACACGGCAACACTGCTGCATCCAGATGAGGCAAAGTTCAACCGGGGATTTAACCTGGTCGTAGCTTTTTAGACATAATAATAATAATAATAATAACATTAATAGAAGGTTTTAGGAGGTAGTGAAAAAATGCTGCAAACAAAGAATGCTTTCAGAAATAGAAATAATGATTACAGTGGTACCCTGAGATACGAATGCTTCAAGTTACGAAATGTTCGAGATACAAAAGCTCGCGGGAAATTTTTTGCTTCGAGATACGAAGAAAAATTCGAGATACGAACAATAACAAACATTTCTGCTCTATTTTACACTTGTCTCGTGCTGTGCTTCCGCGTCCTTGCGCTCCTTTCTCCCTTTGAAGAAAGTGTGCTTTAAGGGGCTGATACGCCTTAAAACACTTTAAATCAGTTTTAAATCGAGCGAAACATTATTTATAGTATACCAATAATGTACTATTACAAATGTTAGAGTCAAGGTGTTATTTAATAAAAAAATAACATTTATAATGTGGAAAGTGCTGTTCTGTAGCGCAAGTTAGTCCTCCTCCTCTGACACATCGCTTCACTCAAGGTAAGGTTTCACATTTGTGTATATATTACGTATTTTGCTTGTGTTTTATTATCATTTATTACATTAACAATGTGTAGATTTAAGGATTGAAGAAACACTTGAATTTTCTCTGTTTTTCCATTTTTTCATCTACTTATTCTGTTGTTTCTGAGAGCTTTTGCATGGATTAGGCTTTTTTTTTTTATTCTAGAGTGAGCAAATCAAAGAAAAGTCTAAATCAAACCAATATTTTTCATTAAACCAGCATAAATTCTTAAATATACTCTTGCACAAAGTCAGGGGTTTTTATGGCTCGAGCGTTGAAGGTGCATAGAACCCTATTGTAAGATAAGTATTCTTCTTTTGAGGTTCTCTGAGTCATTTTTTAGGTCTAAACATGCTCAAAAAGTCACTGAACTATGAACTGGTGACATATTATTGGGGATAGAAAAGTGAGAGGTAAAAAATAGCACCACCTATAGCATTTCAGATCATGGTGCACTAATAATTTGTTGTACGCAAATGAAATTCGGCACAATGTGTAGAGTACCAAGACTTTATATAAGTAATATGGATTGAAATTCAGAAATCAACAGGAAGTTAGTTTTTATGCATAAACCTCTAAAAATTGTCAATTTTATTAATGTGACAAACTCCTCCTAGAGATTTTATCTGTTCATCTCCATACTCCATCAGACCGATCTAAATGTTAAATGGAAAAGCTTATTGGACTTCGGTAAACTATGTGCGGATGGCGACTGCCGAAAATCGACATTTCACCATATATTAGCAAGTTGTTAATATCTCACCCATACAATGTCTGATCGGTTTCAAACTAATGTTCCACACGTGTTAAGATACTATGTCTGAACACATCATATATCAAACTACAAAATAAGTTATAGTGCCACCTGGTGGCCACATAAGATACAGCATTTAACATTAACATGATACGCAATTGTGACATTTGTGACAGGAATATTGTGCAAAATAAATAACAGATCAAAATTCAATCTCATTCAATGCCCCACCTATGGGTTCAAACGTTATCTTGTCGTTTTCAATGTTTACTGATTTTTGGGGAAATTTTAACTTTTCACTTTTGGCAACTGATGTGCAGGAGCCCTTTGATGACTGCTTGCAGCTTTAATGTAGGATTATAATCTAGTATTTCATCCACCAATTATACCAATCATCTCCTAGTTTCATTAATGTCATGCATAGGTTGAAACCCAGTTATGAACTGAAACAAAAACAACTGTGCAGGAGGCTTAAAAAAGGGCAAGGGACAGTCAAACTGTCAAAAAACTTTGTTTCTCCCAGAATGGTGTTTTAAGGCGTGCTGTTCAAGCTCTTTTGAAGAAGAGCACAGAAATGGGTAATGCTTAGGATCATAGAAGCTGTGCTTAGTCAATGACAGTGAAGACAAGCAAAGCAGAGCTTAGAACCGCCAGATACCAGTGAGACCCAGGAATACCCATTTCCTGTCCAGAAATGTCTGGCCATACTTACTTTTTGTGGATGAAATGCAGCTAAAAAACTACTTCCGATGTTAAAGAAGGCCAAGCTACTCAAGTATGCATGAAAACAAATGAACTGGCTGCAGAAAAATGGCAGCAGGTGCTCAGGACTGATTTAAGGCTAAAGCAGAAGGCGTTTTGTTTGTCAAATGGTTAAAGTAGTTGAAGTGATGCATGGCTCCCACAGAGCCGGTTGAAACTGGGATTACAGACACCAGTGGTGTTATTTTGACTCGGTTTGGATATGCAAATAAAAGATACACATCTTTAGAATGTCCTTCACCTCCCAGCCGATGTACGCTTCTATGATTGTAACGGACCACAATCTGAACATAAAGAGTGCCGTTTAGATAAAGGGAAACTTCACGTCTGTTTTTCTATCATTCTCTTTCCCTCTTTGGCTGAACTTTAACAATCTTTGCTTGAGCGGAAATATTCATTTTGTCATCTTTAATTAAAATCTAATTTCAGCGCATTATTCACTAGCTGTTCCAATGTTTTGAGAGGAATGTGAAACAACTCTCAGTTTCAGGGCTCATGTCTGTAAATCACCGCTGAAGCAAACTCCAGGGAGATGTTCTTCTAGTGGTGGAGGGGAATACAGATAAGGGGTCAACTGTGACTGTCCTTTAAAAATGTAATCAATTTGGACAGTGAAACTGAAACACCTAATTAGTAAGTTGCTTTTGTGACATTAGCTGCAGGGGAATTTGAAGCCACTGTTATGAGGAATATGATTGATAATATTCTTACATACAAACATTAAACATATTCACTGACTAAACTATTAGACAACAGCAGAAAGGCTTAAAGATGTTTCTGTTTCTTTGTCCAAATCCTGCACACCGTCTCAGCATCACACAGGTATCCAGAGATAGCCAGAGCATGCAGACAGACAGACTCTAGCATGACAATGCAGAGCATTAAAATTCAGTTTCAACTCAACACAAGCATGTGACACACAAACCCCCAACACACATCCAGCTGCTTTCCAGCAACACGAGATTCAACCAAACAACCGGAAGCGTTACAAAACATGGAAACACTGGGGAAAATTATTTGCGATATGTTTTCGCAGTTACCTGAAGCTGAAACAACAGCACAGTGAGACACTGGGGAAACGCTGCACCGAAACACACACGGCGCTGATTCACGGGCGCGCGCACGTCATTATAGCGGAGGCATACGTCATCACGGATTAAAGCTACAAACACTCCGCGCCAAAACGCGAGTTTTTCATTTTAATTTGTCACTTATTTTTGTCGCAAAATTTATCGAGATAAGTTTCATATCGAAGTGTTCTATGAAATTAATTGTATTAGCATATATTTATTTTTATGTTAATCAGAAATGCATTTAAAATATACTAATTTATGGAACAATATACAATTTTATTTCTGAAAGATGGTATATATTTATGTTAATAGATTTATGGTAACATTAAAAATGTGTGTCGGTCTGAATTGTTCAAGACTTAACTTTGATAAACTTGTGTCTGTGGTCCTCTTATAAACCTCTTTAATGCTTATGTTCAAGTTAAGGAAACAATAAAGGTGAACCATCTTAGACGTGAGTAATCAAGATCTCAGCTTTTGATTTTTAAGCAACTCCACCGATTAAAGTTTTATCTCTTCAGAGACACAGCAGTTTTCTGATTTTCTATTTGAGTTATCAATTTAATGCAGTCATTGGTTGAAACTTGCAAACTCAAGTTTGGTAACCCCCGACCCTGCAGCAAAACATCCCATTGTAAAAATCAAACCCCTAGTTAAAATATTGAAAAACATATTTCTCTAGTTTCAAGCCGTTTAATCTACAGCAAATGGTCTGAAAACCTGTGTCCATTGAAACATTCTTTATTTAGTCCCTCACCTCTGTTTAGATGCAAATGATCCTTAGTTTCATGTATTGAACCAATATGATTATGATTGTTGATCCACCACAGCTTTCAAAGACTCTTCTGAGATGGTTATGAGTCAGAATCAAGCTTTATGTTTTAACTCTATATCTAGATCTTTCTCGAGCACGCTTTGTTTTTTTTGAGCTCATGATCAGGAAGAGGTGTTCCTCAAAGACTAGTCTAAGTGCAGAGGTTTTCCCTTTCACTCATTAGAACCAAACGAGAGAAGCCCAATTCCTGCAACTCTCTAGACTCCAGTGATGACCTTTACTCCTCTCAGCATGGATGCTTCCACTGCTCTTGGTGATACGTGGCTTGGATGCAGCTACTCACCCATTGAACCCATCACAAGAAGCTGCAATGCTCTGCTCTTGAGTGGTTTTGAAGATTATGTGAAGCTTGGAGGTTGGTGACCTCTGCACACATTGCTCCTCAGCTTCCACTCTGACATTTTATGTTGCTGTCGTGCTCAGTCACTTCCATGTTGTGGAACCACAGCAGAACCTGATGCTCAAGGGACTTACAATGTTTTTTTTTTCACTTGTGGCCATTGGTGTGGTCATTTCAGCTATTTCGATGATGAAGGAACACTTTTGGAAACAGATTCCTAAACGTTTTAGCTTAAAAATCGAGCTTTTCTGGCGATGTTTCTGTATACAAACCTCTTCGATACGCAACTGAAATGTAGTAAAATAAAACCACATCCTGATTGCATAGATGTAGAATGTGTTCTTCATCTATAGATCGTCATGTAGATACACAAAGTTACTTTGGTTTTTGACTTTTTGAAATAGATCGTAATAACAATAACACCTGGAAAAACTAAAGAGTGAACTTCAGACTCTTCTTTAATAACTTATCCGTTAGCATCCAAACGCTAAGTTACCAACATGAAAAACCCAATATAATCTCCAGAAAAGATAAAAACTCTGCAGGATCACTTGAACTCGGCTTCGTAGAGCAGCTGGTGGATTTTTAACTTCACTGCGCTCTTTTTAGCATACGGCAGCCGTCTAAGATACGGCAACAAACTGAACAGGAACATCTCGTCCTCCAAGTCCTCACTGGCCTCCATCTGCCACTTCCTCTTTCGCCCAGGACCTTGGGAGCCCGAGGCGGGATACTGCGAGGCTCCATCCAGCATCCCATGATCGCCTTCAAAGTCCTGCAGGCTGAAGGAAGAGTTAGCATCAGTGGTGCGCTCTTCATCTTTGTCCAGATCCTCATCGCGCTCCTCCTCAGGCTCATCGGAGGCTCGCGAACGGGACTGGATGAAGGGCGTGAGGAAAGACATCTGCCAGCTGTATTTCCAACTGCGATGAGATGTTCCCGAGGCGCGTCGACGCTGCTCTGCTCGCTTGTCTTTGATGAACATGTCTCGTAAACTCTTCCAGCGCCGGCGACAGTCCTCCTCTGGATTTACACAGGAAACCAACAATACGAGGGGGGAGATTAGGATTACTTTATACTTATATTAAATAAGGGTGTTTCACATAGTTTGGACCCAGAGGGACTAATACTTCAACCATGTTTACAAACAAAGATGCAAATTAAAATCAAATAACAAAACTGAAATATCACATCAAATATTAGTTAGTTTCCATCCAACAAGATCAATAGAACAAAAACGCCACTTCCTGATAACCTGGCCCAAAATATCAAAAGAAAAATGGAAGTTGTTGTCTCTTACAAAAAAATACTTACGCCTTAGGACACATAGATGAAACGCAATATGCAAATTCGTACCAAGACCACCTCCTTAAGCACCCTCGCGGTCAAACTTGGAGTAGTTTGCAATCCGAGCATCATTTGCAACGTGCATCATAAGTGATTAACAAAAATTATATTGTAAAAGAGGCCATGGTAAAAATCAAGCAGCAAAGTGCACACGATGCCATGTGTGACCAATGAGTTGCCCGTATGATTTTCCACTGTTGCGGATCTGAGTGATCATTGTAGTGTGAATGACAACTAAATCTGCAGACGATTACAACAATGTATCAGTTGTTCCTCTTAGTCCGGACCAAACTAAATGAGTGTGTGAAAACAACCCAAGTGATAAATTCTCAGATAGAACATTGAGAGCACTGAGAATGAAGGCATTAATGAGTCTGATATTTTAAAAGTATAATAACCATAAATCAATAAAGTTTATAAATATTGTAGAAGTTTTTATTACATTTTCAAAATAATTTTGGTATTGAAATGTAGATCAGAAAATGTTAAATATATATTAATACACATAATAACGGCATCTTTTTATTTGCAAATACAAACACGCCAGAGAAATTTTCTTTAACAGTACATTAGACTTCGGTCCCAACCAATTGTTATGCAATCCAGCAAAACTTTGGATAAAAGCAGATTAATAAAGAGACTCAACAACACTCAAGCAAATTAATCATGCATTTAATAAAGCATCACAACACAAACTACAAAAACACGAGACTCTAAAGCGAATTGTTCTGGCTGTTATATGATAATACTTGTTGTCACATTAAAATGTGAACTTAGGCTGCTCTGCACATCACATTTCTGCTACCGTGAGTAGCAGAGAGCTAGCAGTTTGATTAGCATGCGACAACACCACAGGGCTCATTTCTTACCTGGTATTTCTACTTGTAAACTCACAGCTCTCCAAGCTTTGGCTTTCCTAGCAGCGTCTTTATAGGAATTAATGGTAGAGTTATATAGTTCAGGATAGTCAGACACCGCTGCTATTAACCGCTCCGCCATTGTTGTTAGCATTGGGCGGCAAATGTTGTTAGCTAGCTGTAGCTATGAGGGCTAAGCCGCAGGAGGCGCGCTGTGGCCCAAAATACATTCTCAAAATTAACTTTTGGGGTTTTTTTGTGTCCTTCTATAGTAGACAACTTTTAATTTATTAATTCTAAGAATTTCAGTAACACAAAGGCGCATTTCTGTAAAACAAAATGGTATATTTTCAGTATCTCATTCTCAAACTATGTAGTAATATTTATATTCACTGGATTTTGCTCCTTTGGAGACAAATGTGCAGAAATTAGTTTCATCAAAACATTTCATTCTTAAACTTTTAGGTCTGCTTTTTTAATTATTATTTAACCTAAAAATGATCAGCTTGTCCAGTTAATTTGGGTAATAATTCAAATCTGAGGCAAAAACAAACGTTCATTCACATTTTAATCAGAATACAGCAAGTTACAAGTCAATATAGCGTGAGATAATGATGATGAAAACATCAAAATAGATAAAGAACAATCATTTAAATAACTAAATGTAGTCCTGGAGTGTTGTCTTACAGTGATGAGGATTTTAACAGTGTTAAATAAATAAAATATATGGAGAAACCATTTATAAACATCAGCTCTTCCAGAAGAGCCAAAAAGTCTGTTGGCTCTTCTGAAATCTTTCAATACCTATTTTTAATATGAAAGTGAGTAATGCAGTTTTAATCAGATTTAAGAGATACATGTTTATTACAAGGGTCAAATTCAAAGACAAAAAAAAACAAAAAAACAAAACAAATGCACAGCAGTATATTTTATATTTCTGCAAACATGTGAATCAGTTGATTACACAAATTAAAGATAAAAAAAAAAATCATGGCACTTCAATAAAACCGGCAGCTATTTTATTTTAAATATCAAACTTTAAAAACTGTTTTAAACTTCCAGTAACAGATACTAATGATCATTTCCATTACTTTATTGATTTATGACATTAATATACAAGGATCGAAGAATACAGTAATATTTATTATTAGACCTTATGGAAAAATAACCACTATATGTATAGTAACTGAAATGTTTATGAATATGTCGTAAAGCAATATCACCATCTTAAAATTGTTTTATTTCCTCTATGCACATTTTACTTCTTTTCACTATTTTAAAAAGTGATTTAAACGTTAATAGCAATATTTCCCAGATAATTTGCAGTATTTGGAGGAGACGTAAATTGATCATTGAAAAAACAGAAGAGAAAAACTCAATGACTTCAACCCTCTCTGATGTCACTTCCTTTCTGATGCAGAGAGGTAATCAATAATCAAATAAAAGTGTTCAGATCAGAAACCCGAGCTCTGTTTATGATTCAAGGTAAAACTAGAGCACACTATTAGACTCCACTCTTTCACCACGATGTTAGTGGTGACATTTGTAAATGTATTCTTTTAGACAGACAGAGAGAGAGAGAGAGAGAGAGAGAGAGAGATTAAGCGATCACACAGCCTGTGTCATTCTGTGGCTTCAGGTCGGGCTCCTTCACAGGCTTGATCTCCTCTTCAGGCTTCGCTTTCGCCTACAAGACAGAAAATCACCTTCATATTCAGATTTAATGGCAAACTAATAAAAAGGCTCAACAGAAACCTTTCCCTGAGGTGATTTCAAGACCGTCGAATGAGAGTAACCCTTGTAGAATTTGCATTGTCTGTAAATACCTTGGCATCGCGTTGTGTCCGTGTCAGGTCGAAAGTGGCGTAGGTTTCTGGCGTGCACTGAGAGCTGAGCGGAGGAAGCTCGAACGCTGTGGGTTCAGCCAAACCGAAACTAGCCTTCAGTTCCAGAGCAGGAGCTTCAGCGGGAACCTTGTGGAAATAACTGATGTAGAAACAGAGAGAGCAGAGAGAAACGACGGTGCTGCATCATTTTTTCCAACATCTTTGCAGGTGTGGAGTGATGCTGACTCACATGAAGCCGTTCTCTCTCTGGCACTTCTCCAGTGTGTTCTTGATGAATGTCCCCAGTTTCCTGAAGAACAGCTGCTCTGAGGGTTTGGCCGTGCTGCCGGGACCCTTTATCTGACGATACTCTTTACACAAGGCTTCGGCACGAGCATAAACTGAAAACCGTGAAGCACACAGAAAAGTGTTAACCAGAAGAGGTAATTTTGAGATACTATTTAATTTTTTTTTAGATTAAAGTATCATAAGTAGTCAGAAATCAAAGAGAAAAGACAAATTCTCCTTTAAATGAGGGTAAAAAGACAATAAAAAAACCGATTACATTAGTCAGACTTTGATGGTGAAAAAGACTTATTATTTAAATAAAATGGTAATTTTTGGGGAAAAACAATAACATTAAAGTTAGAATTTTAAACATAATTTTTTTTGTTTATTAAATTGGAATTTTAGGGAAAAAATAACATTAAAGGCAGAAATTTAAGATGAAATGACTAACTATTAATTAAATTAGAATTTCAATTGAAAACAATTAAATTAAAGGCAGAATTTGAATGAGAAAAAGTAATTTTTTTATCAAATTAGAATTTTGAATGAAAACAATTACATTCAAGTTTTGTTGTAGGGGACAATACACATTTTTAGATTGAATGACATGTTTAAGATTTATACATGAAAATTAGATTTTGAGAGGAAAACAATTTTTAGATAGAATGACAATTTTGAGATAAAAATTGAGATTAGAATTTGAAGAGGAAAAAAACCTTTTTTTAGAATAAATGAGAATTTGGAGAAATCATTAAGAATTAAAGACAGAATTTTACTCAAACTTTGTACATTAAAGTCAGAAATTTAAGATCAGTCAGAACCTGAGAACAAAATGTCAGAAAAGTTGTAATGAATTTGAGTTTTAATTCACAGCGTCAAATCAGAAATCTCAAATAACTCCCTCTCATTTAAAGATGATGATTAAAAGAGTTCAAGTGAATCAAAACGTTTCGACACATTCAGTATTAAATCATAACGGTTTTCCACAGATACCATAGAACCTGGGCTAAGTCAAAGGACTGTTATTTAACATGTTTTAGTCGATAAATCATGTGATCAATCTCCAAGTAAAGATAATAAACATACATTTCTCTGCCTCCTGCAGGGATCTGATGGCCTCTCCACACTTATCCCCTGCCAAAAGAGTCTGTCCATGATAACAATGCGCCTGAAACATGAAATATAATCAATAAGATTGAATCTTTATGCAAATGATCCGTTTCTGCTGGTTTGAACTCACGTAAGCCATGTAGAAGTGCTGCTTGAGCTGCAGGTACTTCTTCCACTTGCCGCTGCACTCGGGATCCAGAGTGTTCAGAGTGTGGTCTGAGAGAGAGAGAGAGAGAGGGACCAGAGAACCACACTTTACACATTTGTAAATCCAGTAAAGGCTAAGAAAAGTTATTTAATAAATTATAAAAAGGTTGATTTATGTCTAACTGTGAAACTTCAACGTTACTTGCTTTAACTAAAAAACATAAGATCATCATCTGTGTTGAAAATATTCATTTCTGATGCATTTCTTAAGTTTCCCCTGCTCTTACAAAATTAATTTTCTTAATAGGACTCGCAGTATACAACAACCAGACTACAAAGTGCAGATTTGAAGCATATTATGAGAACATTTTATTATTTATTTGTTCTTACCGGCCTTCTGGTAGAAGTTGGCAGTCTCGAAGGCCAGCGCTGCAACGAGGGAGGCGTTGTGCTTCAGCTCGATGGCTCTGGCGATGGTAACTGAAAACATTTACTGTTCATTAGCACATGGATGCCTTCAGGGGCCTTTATGACCAACGCGGTGCATGAATAGCCCCCCCCCCCCCAACAGCCAGAACAGCATCAGTAAAACTGTATTTATGTTTTGTGAAGAATCCTTTCTCACTCACACACACACTTACAAGCGCAACTACAAGATTAGTTTTTAGTTTTCAGGTTATGTTTTAGTGCCCTTCTTTCAGTTTGGTCGAGATGGTCAAAAGAGGCCAGAAATGTATTGCAATTAGACCTAAAACAAAACAATATGTAAAAAAAAAAATAATAATAAAACAGACTGAATTAAACATAAAAAAACATGAAAAACGAGATTCAACAAAATGAAACAGAATAGAACTATGTGAATCATAACAAACAAACGATACGAAACTAAATCAAACAAAATACATAAACATAAATAATAACAAAACAATGTGTAATTAAGAAAGACATAAAACTAAATAAAACAATAAAAAAAGCCAAACCAAATAGTAAATATACACGTGATTTAACAAGACGTAACTAAAGAAAAGCAAAAAAAATCAATATGTAATTAAATGAGGCGTAGTTAAATAAAATACTAATAAATAAATACACAATAAAACATACAATGTAACTAAATGAAACAAAACTGAACAAGCCAAACAAAATAGTAACAAAGTGTAATTAAATGAGATATCAAATAAAAAAATAAATAGCAACAACAACAACAAAAAAAATCTACAAAAGTGTAATTAAATGAGGCGTAACTAAATAAAATAACAACCATAAAAAAACAAAACAATACCCAACGGTGGAATAAAATGAGATGTACAAAAATATGCACTAACACAAAATGTAACAAAATAAAGATAACAAAATGCAACACGCCAAACGAAACCAGAACAAAACTCAAAACAAAACAAACAATTAATAAACAAAACCAAAACGTATCAAACAAAGCATAACAAAATAAATCAGACGATCAAACAAAATGCAAAAATTATATTCAAGAGCTTTCCATTCCACAAGGAACGAAATTATTAAAGTAAAAAAATAAGTAATATCTGTGTTTATCCTGAAAATGAGGCTCATTGTAATATTTGTGATCCTTCACTCGTCGTTTTCTGCAGTGATGGACCTTCCAGACGCTGGAAGAACAGCACAGTTCAACATTCATTCTCCCCCTTCAGTCCTGCAGGAACGTGTTTGTGTAGTTGTTACCCTCCTGAGCCTCCGCCTGACTCTGCAGGATGTAGGTGTCTATGACTCGCGGCTCCAGGTCTCGGCCCTTCTCTGCCGGAGTGATGAGCCGAGGGATGTGCGCCTCCTGCAACAGGAGAGAGAAGCGTCTCCTGAAGGACTCTCTGTTCACATGATTCTGACGCTAAACAGATCTTACCTTGAGTGTTTTAAATATCCCAGCAGCGATCTTCAAACTCTTGTGAACGTCTTTAGCCTCATCCTCAGTGATGCTACAGAGAAAAACAAGCAAAGTGTTCTCAACATCGACGACACGAACACCAATGAACGCTTAGGAAGCAACGCTGAGTGAGGATCACTTTCACATCAAGTGGAAACACGAGGTGATTATCAAAGCAACCTTTCACTTTCCTCATTGTGACGAGTCTTCCTACTCATCCTGATGGGATTGGAGATGGGGGCGTGGTCACAGGCTAATCAGGAGAACGAGTGACACCTGTCTCTCTCCCTTTATAAGTGACACCTCACCTGCTGCTCCTGCTCACCTGTCCTGTGTGGTCTTGCCCTAGTTCTTTTGTTGTTTCGTTATGTTTGTTTGCGTTCTGCTTCTAGTTTAGTTTAAGGATCTTTCGAGTTTAAATCTAGTTCTGTTGGATAGATTTAACCACTTTTGTCCATCAGAAATTGTGCAGTTTTTTTTCTTAATTATTGTATCTTCACGTTCATTTACTGTTAATAAACTTAATTTTACTATTTCAAACCACGCTATCCTCTATTTATTTGTCAGGACTTGAGCCAGTCGTGACATCATCCTTTCCAGCTACTCTTTGGTTATTTTCACCATTGGAGCAAATATAAAGTGGTGTCTGCAACCACAGAATACACTGAGGTTTCTCCTACTGCTAGAGCCCTCTGCTGAGGCGGAGACTCACCCTCAATATCCCTCATTCACTCACTTCTTATCCAAAACTATCGATAAAGGTCGTCGAACTATTCCTTTAAGAAGTTATGTGCTTGATGTCAATCAGAGACAGGAAACGTACTCTTCTTTTCCCGCCAGTCGAGAAGCAAACTTGGTGTACCAGAGCGCGAGGTTAAACGCCATAGACACCAGCTCGAAGACGGCGTCCTGCTGCGCGCTGAAACACACAATGTTACAGCTCTTATTGTCAAAAAGAACCAAAACATGATTCTAAAAAAACACATGACATGCTTTACGTGTGATCCGGTCAAGAAAGAAGAATATATTTAATTTCTACCTCCACATTACAGCTGTGACACATCATATAAAAGCAGGACATCCTCTTGAACCTCGATCTTTTATGCTAAACATGATATTTACATTACATTAATGCCTTTAGCAGAAAAAGTTTGTAACAAAGAGTTAATTATGTTCCAGAACAAAGAAGTGCTTTGATCAGTGGTTCCCAAAGCTTTCCAGCCACATACTCCCTGCTCCCAACCTCTCTGATTATAAATAGATAACGATACAGTATGCAGAAATATACACAAATAAATTATTAAATACTGAACGGTTGATTATTTTTCGACAAAATAGCTCTCAGGTCAAAAGGTTCTTCTCACATGGTGTACAAAAAAACTCCAGAGGGAAATTCCCCATAAAACACTGTAAAGACTTAAAACACTGAAGTCACATTGGCCAATCAGACAACAACAAGAGATGCATCGCATTTGTGGTGACGTCATGCATTTGCCGACATCATGCATGTTGCGGTGCACTTGTGTGAATACGGTGCATGCGCTGTTCAGGAGAATTTCCTTCAAATCTACATGAGTGAGATGGCTTTGATGGTAAAATGTGAATGCTCATATTATTTATTTCTCTTTATATTTGATGAGCATAAGCAAGTGCATGACATCAGCGTGCATTACTTACATCAGCGCGCAACGTTCTGCAGCGAGGACGCTCTCGCCAACAAAAACTCACTCAAAAGCTTAGTTGTCGCATTCCACGCCACAACCCTGAGCTCAGCGCTTTCAAAACTACGCAACGTGACGGTTGTTTTGTAAATTTGTGGTTACTGAAGCGATCATTTTGTAATATCCTTACAATTTCATTTTGTCTAGCATTTTTATAAACTAGTTTTAACTGAGTGAATAATGAATCAAGAATAGTGTTTGTGTTTTATTTTGCATCAAACAGAACTTAATGTCCTCTCCAGTCGTTTCTATTGAATGTAAGAAAGTATCCGGATTAAATTGCCTAGAATTACATGAAAACGATGCTTCAAAAATAGCCAAGAATGGGCCTTATGTTCCTGATCTGAATCAGAGCACATGAACTTTATGTGTCCAAAATGCACAACATTATTATGTAAACTGTTGACCAATAAGAGAGAAGTGCTGAATGTAGTCGAGTGAGAAGCCCCGCCCACTTCCAGAAGCTTGGTGACAGATTTAACAGCCAGAAAATTGTTCAATTTATTTCAATTCTTTGAGTGAAAGAGTGCAGTTCTGCTGCGTTACCTTGCAGCGTTTCCTTGTAAGGTGTCAGTCCATCTGAAGTTCTGGATGAAGCGGAGCTTGTTCTCCTGAGTGGTTCCATCCAGTGGTAGAATGAACCCTGGGCATATAACCAAAATAAATTCACATTGGATGCTACAACTCCAGATACAATATTAAGAAAAAGAACGGCTCACATTAGCTCTTTCTTTATCACAATAACATTATTACAAAAGTCAGATTGTAAAGATGTTTGTGTTTTAATGATGAACCGGAATAACTTTAATGTTGAAAAGCATAAATAGACGTACACTTAACCCAAAACGTAACTTACTTCTAAAAATAACAATAACGAAGAGTTTCGTTCAAAAATGTTCTAATAACGTTCTATTCAAAGTCCTGTGATGCTGGCCATACTTTTCTCTATAAGTGGGACAATCACAATATACTCAATCGACCAATCAGTGTCTCACTTTTCGATCACATGACTATCTGGGCAGAGGCTGACATTAATTCTGTATTATTATCTTTTCTTAAACAATATGAATACCAAAGAGAAACGCTTTTGCCGAGCAGACCTCTGAGCCGTCCTTAATGCAGCTTCTGTGCAGCACTAGGTGAGTTTATCTTAGACTCATTCATAAATAGACAAAATAATTGATGATCCTTTTAATAAATATTTTATGACCAAGATGTAGAATTCATGTTTTTAATGTTATTAGAGACTCATTTTGATCTAATACAGATTGAAACACAAAAAGTTTTCATGAAAATCCTTTCTTAGGGAAGTATTTTCTAGTTTTAGCGTTTATGGATTTATAGCGTTTTGAAGCCAAACTCTTCATAAGTTTTGATCACATGATTAAAGTGATCAGCGCTGAGTGACGAACCCTGTAAGAGAGAGAAATACTCTTCGCTGGACTTCTTCATGACCTCTGGAGAGCAGGCGGCGTCTGTGAACATGTCCAGCAGCCGAGCCCTCGCCGTCCTCAGGTCACTAACACACAAAACATTTAATAATGATTATTTTATCACAATAGAATAAACTGACAATCCACAGATTTGAGATTAGGATTCTCCTTCAAACCTGAATAAAATGTTAAATAAAACATAACATCTGTCAATGTTTATTGATTTAGCAACACAAAAGATAATCAAATGGTGCTTTTCCACAGTACGGAAGATTTTCAGTCTTGTTTCCATAGCAGAGATGAATCAAGCTAAGCCGGGACTATTTTATGAGTAACAGTGGTGTATAAAGAGCTGCAGGTCACTGGTTTGAGGGAAAATACCAGCAGACCGTAAGACCAAGCAAACTATGAGAAACATTATAAAACTATGTATAAAACAAGCTCTCTCCCTCACACACTAAAAGTAGAATTGTAATGCTGCCCCCTAGTGGATGGATGATATGTCACACTTTAATGTGAATCAGACTAGACCCTGGCGTTCTCTATCGGGTGAAATTAGTTCTAGTTTCATAAACAAATCCAGCTTTTTTTGCAACTAAACACACTTTCATTGCAGGTTTAAGCACATAAAAACAAACATACGTCTGTTTGCTCCATCAAACTTCCTGTCTCTCTCGTCACTGTCCGGTCAAGTTCTGTCATTAAAGTGTCAGTTTGAGTGTAACCTCAGTGTTGTAAACAAATACAGTTTGGCAAAAAGACTTTTGGAAGCCACCAGTTATCCAAATTGTATCCAAAAAGATGAGACTCAATGTATTTCCTAATTCACAATCTGTAAATGCTTTATTAAAACATGAAAATTAGCTTTTCATCTGCAACCATAAAAACTAATTACTGCCTTAATCAGTAAGTAATCAGATAGTCCTCACTTGCAGATCTTGTTCGCTGCGGGGCTGGAGGCAACACCGTACAGGTTGAAAGAAGCGGGGGCCGTGGCTTTAAGAGGGTTTCGGTGGAACCAGTGAGCCATGGTGACAGGAACCTAAAAAAGAGAGGTAGATATCAGCAATGATCAGATGCTTGAAAAATATGAGAGAGAGAGAGAGAGAGAGGTGGATGGATACAAACACAAACATTAACTGTGATGCAAGATCACAGGAATGAAACAATGATAAATGATAATGATAAACCTGGGGAAAAATTTAATTTTCAATAAATGCTGACTATTTTAGGACATTTTAATGCAAATAATTAAATAGAAAACACATATTGGTTAGGAGGCACCCATTACACATAATTATTTTCTTATTTAGTAGGCATTCGTTAGAAAATATTATTAAAAAACTGATGAAACAAAAGAAAGACAGGATTTTTTATAAAAATACCAGCAGATTTGGGGCATATTTTGATCATTTCCATCTAGTTATTTCACCAAAGATTATCTAACATTTTCAGAAGCATTAAAATAAACAACTAATTAATAAATACTTTGAGGAAAATATATTTGGATTTATCATAGTTAAGAATGATAGACAAGAAAAGAGAAGAGAAGCTTTGCACAGAGGTAACTGAGTTTACCTTTATCAATATATGACACTCCAATTAAATCAAAACAGAATATTAAATGCTTAAAACAGACTGTTATGCAAAATTAATAAAGATGTCAACAGCTCGGCCTTGTTTATTCACAGATCTACATAAATAAAGACCCGGTTTTCAGGCTTAAACATAACCATCGACACGTTTTCTTCTAAATATTAAAACATACTAATCTGCGGCCTCGAAAGCTATATAATAAAACTTAAACACCAGACAGAAGTCAATAAACGCTACTCTAGAATAAACCTAGCCGTTTCTTACATAAACACGAAGACATATTTACAATAAGGCTTATTAAATAAAATAAAAACAGTATATTTTATACCAATCACGTGTCAACCGTCAGATGTATGTTGTTTTTATTCTCTAAGAATAAAATAAGATGTGGATCAGGAAACGCCAAAACAATGAATTCTCTTCCGGTATGACGTTGTCACTGGGTGACGTCACTCCCCGCCCATTTTAAACTGACACCCACTGACGTAATTATTTTGGTGGTTGTTAAGGTTGTTTTATTAAATCAGTTTTATTGTTCGTATCGTATTTTTACGAGCTGTTGTTTGTTTTGTTTACTGTTATTATTGTAAATAGAGTATTTATGTTTCCTCTGTATTTCTCGTCCAATTATTATTTAAAGTTTATTTTACTTAAATGAAACAACACAGTTTTCATGTACGAAAAAAACTATAAAGTGGCAAATTTAAACCATCTGAAATCATTATTAAATAAATGCTGAACTCGTGGGACTTGTAACTTAGCGTTTCCAGAAGTACTTTTATTTTGAAGTTTCTCCTCCAGGGCACATTTTCCGGTGTCGCCCAAAGGGAGCTCTGTTGCGCTCACGTCAGGCCTGTGTCGATGACGGGTATTGCTACTGGCGGATCCGGAGCCCGGTGCGTTTCCTGCGGCTCCGGAGAACAAAGTTGACCAGCGAGCGATGTCCGAGCTCGGAGTTTAACCCGAAAAGATGTCCGATGTGACCAAGACTGTCCAAAAATGGCACGCGAGTTTCAAAAAGGGGACAGATTTTGATTCGTGGGGGCAATTGGTGGAAGCCATCGATGAGTATCAGATGTGAGTGGCGCACTGAAGATCTGGCAACAACAAATACTGATGATCAATAGACATTTGTGCTGGATAAGAGTGGTCTACTTACCTTTTCCCACCAGTAAACTGCATGGTATTTCTCAAGACAAGAGCAGAAATTACAATATGTGCATTATTTACCATTCTAAAAGTACATTTTGATTAATTCTCATTACTGCGTCCTGCAATGTTTGTGTTAATGCATGAGCAGAATAAATGATGTGTGGATAACAGCTGTGTGTTTACATGTGTTTCTTATACTGAGCCACACCCTCAGCTCTGGAGGAGAGCACATCTGTCCTCATCTGGGTCAACACTCAGAGCATCCACCCACTTCTTTAATTTATTATTTTACGTGTAAATGAATTTTTTACCGTCTATTTTCCGCAGTCTGAAACTGCTATAGATCTTAGCATTTCAAATAGACCTTGTTTAATGTTTGAATAAAGCAAAAATTGTGTTTAATTGTTAACTGTTGTTTCCATCACAGTCTGGCAAGGCAGCTTCAGAAAGAGGTGCAGTCTCTAAACTCGCATGATTTTACAGAGGAACAGAAGGTTAATTTACAGTAATTTTAAATTAATGGATGCATTGCATGATTTAAAACATTTGCATTTAAATTAATGCATTAAATATTAATTCTTCAGAGAACTCTGGGGAAGTTTGCAACATGCCTTGAAATGCGGAGCGCATCTTTGCAGGTGAGTGGCTCTAAGTTATATTTATTATTAAATTATTTAAATAAGTATAACCTGTGTGTTATATTGTGTTTCATATGTTAAATGTATCGTGTAGTTGACTACATACAGAGTCACACATTGCAAACCTTTTTTTGTTTAAATTTTGTTATGTGTTATAGCATATATATCATTATATGCTTTTCTGGGAATTTGTTCCTCGTCGTCCTCGTCACAGTAGCACATATATTTCCGAGGGAGTTTAAGTCAGTTGAGTTTGCCAGTCAATCAGATTAAGTATTCCATGGCTATTAAACCAGGCTTTGCGGTCAAGTGCCAAAACTTGATGGAAATGAAAACATACAAAGAAAAAAAATGAACTTTTCGTGCGGAAACCACACAAACTAGAAACTGGTTAGAAATCTCACACTGGACTCAAGCATTGTGAGTTTTGTTCGTCTGTATTCTTCCTCCAGACTGTTATTTTTGGTTTGATACTTGTTCTCCTTATGGAGGGTGTCGATGATGGTCTTCTGAAAAACATTGTTAGTTTTGATTGTCTATCAACTAGTCATTGATTAGTTAATTCGCTGACCAGATTGAGATGTAGGGATCCTACAATGAATTAAAACTTTAAAATAATTATTTTGTGTTGTTTTTTGTTAATTCTTAAAAAAGTAGGATTTGGGTGTAATTTTCTAAATTAATAGTGAATTTCTAATTCTAATAATGAATTCATAATAATCCTGATAACCATGAAACCAAAATCTCTAATCGCTGCATCACTATTGCCTCCTTGAGATCAAGGGATTTCTGCTGAGTTCATTGTTTTTCTGTTCTAGAGTTCTCCGTCTCAAGAGGAGTTCAAGCTGGAAGATCTGAAAAAACTGGAGCCAGGTTTGTGCTGACAAATAAACAAATATTCGATGTTCAAGAAAATGGTTACGGGATAAAGAATCCGCGAGCACACCGTACTCTGCACCTGAGTCGTTGATTCTTATTGATGAACTTCTGCAGAAAAACACATTATTGTGATCATATAAACTTGGATTGGTGGAGAGCTGGAACCAAGACATAATTGCGTCAAAACGAGAGCTTCCTTCTTGGTGGTCAATAACTGGTGAACATCTTTGAATAGCACAAACGCGACGGTTTGTGGAGAACTTGCAGCAGCACCATAACTGCTCTCAAGTTTAAATGGATGAGCAAAACCAGGTGACACTACTGTCCTCAATGATCGAAAGCATCGGGACATGACGCAGTCCAAACCAATGGTTTATACTATTAAGGGATTTTTGCAAAGATGGAGACATTTTGGCAAAATTTTGGGTAATTTTCCTGTCATGCGTAGAAAATGCAGAAGTTTTGTGTTTGTGAGACCGGCTGAACGGGATTGTGTGCCACTTCCCTTCCAGAATAACACATGGTAGCATGCCCAAATTCACAACTTTACAAAATTAAATTAGCTTGCTTCAAACGATCAAAAAGTTTTGCAAACGTTGTGTCCAAGTATCAGAGAAATAAATATCATCTAGAACTGTACTGCAAAGATATAATCAGAATATGAAGTGTTGGAGCAGAGATTTATTCCAAGAGCTCATGAAAATAGTTATATTTTTAAAGGATTAAGGTTTTCTTTTTTGCTTTTTGAGTTTCAAGTATTAGGTTCGATGCTACTAAACGTGCCTCTCTGATCTCACGTTTCTGATGAATTCACTGTTAAATATCTGTTTGTTTCTCTGCAGTTATCAAGAATATTTTGACATACAACAAAGACTTTCCTTTCGATGTGCAGCCAGTGCCTTTGAGGTAAAGTTTACTGGTGCCATTTTCACAGTAATAGTGACTCAAAAAGAGAATTCCCTTTTCTGGAGATGAATGTGTTCTCGCTCATTCTTTCTCAACTCTTATGTGTTGTTTCGGATGTTTTCTGTCAATTCGGGGTGTTTTTTTGTTTGTTACCTAAAATTGAATGAATTTTGGTGAATGAGTCTTATTTTTACTTTAATAAAAAAAAGGTAAAAAGAATTCCACAATCATTTTTCATAAATCTTTTTTTTTCTGAAATAAATATTTATTATTTTTTTCTGTATAATATTTATGCAAAGGATTTTCAAGCGCAATAGAAGTGTAGCTTTCTGTTCGCCTCAGTGTAAATTCTCACAGTAAAATACTGTACAATTGTAAAACATTAATATATATAATAGTAAATCCTTTAAAATAACACATTTTTATAATATGAAATTAAGGGAATAAACAGTTTGATTCGCGAAATAGCTTTGGCCCCTCAAAAGGAAAATCTGTGTATCCTGAGACGTGTTGAATTTTAGTTAAATTAAGTTTCTGTAAATGAAATGTTCCAAATGACCCCAAATATTACTTTATACGTCCTGCGGGCCTCCAGAGGTGAACTGAAATGTTTCAGTCCTGGGGATTGTTTTGAGGATAGAACAGAATAACAGGGATTCAGAGCGAGGACTTCTCCTCAGAGACTCTTGAATGCATTTATTCTGAACGGTGTGTCTCTGTGTTAGGAAGATCCTGGCTCCGGGTGAAGAGGAAAACCTCGAGGTGGAGGAGGATGTGGATACTGCCACCGGAGTGGGTTCAACTCCATCTTTTGCTGCTCCAGTTCCAGGTCTTCCACAGCTTTAAATGAATGCACAGAAAATAATGCATCTTAACAGAATTGTGACAGGACGAGCAGCACGGGGAGAGAGAGGGAAGGTTGGGAAATGGTGATTGGTTATGGTGTCAGGTGGTAGGAAAAATTCATGTAAAGGTGTACTTTAAACAGAGGGGTACATCACCATCAGATTCAAGGCTAGAGTCCCATGTTTCCACGAGTAAGCTGTAAGTGAAAACAGGGTGTTTATATTATTGTGCGCAAATTGGGTGAACAGTTCCTTTTTTGCTTTGAAGGGGTTTGATTTAAACTGTTGCACTGATGACCTGAAAATATAGCCATTATATTTTGACTCAACCCCATAAATGTGATCCATCAACGGCGTATTTGTGAAACGGCATATTACAGAACTGATCTCTATTGAACACAAAAGGATTCTGTCCCTGAAGATGAGATCGCTCTGTTCCCAGGCTCTCTGCTGCCACGTCTGCCCTCGGAGCCAGGGATGACATTACTCACGCTATCGATTGAGAAGATTGGTCTGAAGGATGCGGGGCAATGCATCGACCCATTCCTCTCAGTCAGTGTGAAAGGTACCTCCACAGATGCTATGCTTCATGGTCTTCTTCAAGCAAACAATGCTCTGCTTCCCAGAAATAATGACACTCTGGGGTGTGTTGAATTGGTTTAGGAGCTGAGTTTGATTCAGAAGATGACTTTTTGATTCTTGTCCTGTTCACATGGGCATTTTTGACCATAAAGGTCTAGTGATTCATCCACAATCTGTTCGGACACTCTTTGAGATGCAATATTCACTTTCCATTTATTTAGTTCCTATTCCATCATTTCTTTGCCCCCATTTACTCCTAAGAATACACCTCTTCCAAATGTCTTAATTATGGCTCAGTTAGTTTGAATTTCACTCTATTTCAGACAATAGTTGATAAAGTGTTGTGGATAAGATCTTCTGTTCCCTCTCAAGAGTTTAAGTTCTTTCTGAGACTAAGTGTGCTCCTCAGAGACTAAGTTTCTTCTTGGAAACCAATTTCTTCGCAGACTCAGGTCTCAGGTGTGACGACCCCTCAAGTGTGCCGACAGGGCAGGATACAGCCCATGTATGGTCTAGCTTCCTGTCTGAGAAGGGAGAGGGAGGGAAATTCTGGCAGAGGTGTCCTGAACGAACTTCTCTTGGCTCTGTGCCTCATCTTACAGCTTTGTAGCCTTGAAAAGCCATGAGAGGTTTTTGCTGCCACAGACACTATATGCACTGTCTTTAGGATGTTGGTTGAGCTTATGGCTTATTTACTGTGTTTTCAGATTTTACCATAGGATAATCTAGGACATGTTACAAAAATTGTACACTTTTCTTTCTGCAAGATCTGAACGGTGTGGACTTGAGTCCGGTTCAGGAAACCCCGGTGGCCACCAGGAAGGAGGACACGTATATACACTTCAGCATAGATGTGGAAATCCAGAAACATCTTGAAAAACTGCCTAAAGGTCTGGATTTGGACATTTAAATCACACGCACAGAATGCTTGATTTAAAGGCACAAGTTACCCCATGTTTTCCATACAAACAAATTAAACCAAACCTTAGATTGGGAGGTGGGGAGGACTAGTGAGCGATTGGTGCTTCTGTATTGTGGTTTGTTAATATTACAGTATTTAATTCATTTCAGTAGCACGTAGTCCTACTTTATACTTTTCTTGTGGGGGTGCTTGCCGGTCTCAAATTTTCAAACCCCCCCATAGTGAATGGTAGGGGAAACACTGTATTAGTAAGCCTCATTGCACTGTTGCTTTTGCTTTAATTGAGATTCTATATATTAGTATATTAATTTCACGCATACTCAAATATGAAACTTCAGATTAACACAGATGCATTTATAAAGGAATATCGCCTCATAATAAACTGTATGACCAGCCTCTGTTGGCTGTATTCTAAAAGGTAACAATATCATAAGGCAAACTATATTTTATGTTTTTCTGCAGGTGCTGCTATTTTCTTTGAGTTCAAACACTACAAACCCAAGAAACGATTCACCAGCACAAAGTGTTTTGCGTTCATGGAGATGGATGAGATCAAACCTGGGCCCATCGTCATTGAACTGTGAGCGACCAATGACTAATTAATAGATATTCAGTCATAAATATTATTATTATATATAATATTATTGTACAATCTGTTTTTAGATATAAGAAGCCTACAGACTTCAAGAGGAAGAAACTGAACCTCCTGACAAAGAAACCACTTTACCTGCACCTTAACCAAACTTTGCACAAAGACTAATGAAAGACTTTTTTTCTTTGAGAATTCTGGTGCATCACTTTTCATATTTCCTGCATTAAAGAAGTAATTTCTCCAGGCTGAATGTTTGGATTAAATGGGCTCAGATGAAAATACAAAGAATATTGAAATGTTTTGGAATATTACCATTGGTTTTGTATGTTGAATGAAATGTTATTAAAGAATCGGCTCACACTCATTTTACAAACTTAGATGCTGTCATTGTCATAATCATTGTTTAATATATATTTTAGTATATTTTAGTTTTCTAGTCATCACTATCTCTATACAGATTGATGAAAACTGCATTAATACAAATAATTTACTATAAAGTGGTTGCTAAGCAATATCTGTCGGACAATGGCGGATAAGGAACTTCACCTTTTTATAATTTGGAAAGATTTGGAAATAGTTTAACTTCTTTAACTCTAAATGCTCTGGATTGCTAGTCATTATAAACAGCTGTTGAAGCATCTGGAAATGTGTGGAAAGTAACTGAACCAGTTTAGCAAACTCACCTTTTTAAAAAATCATTACAAATATTTAAAATGATGTTGGCTCATTACAAAATGCAATATATAAAAACATTTTCTGTGACTTTTGTACAGCAAAACTGAAGGCAGTTAATGATACAACCATTAGCAAACTGAGCTTATTTACAAAATATATTTGTATCCTTAACTACGTTGTTTTTTTTTTCTCTAAAAAAAACCCCAAAACAAAACAACAATTTAGGAGTTTCAATCCGAACCCGATTTCTATATCTCATAAATATTTTATCTGAAAGTATTGCGTGCTAGGCTAACGTTAGCTCAACATACATTTCTGGTTCCAGCTAGGTTAAATAGTTTTGGAGCCCCATAATCTTCGTCAAAGTAATTTTTTAACTCACAAATATAACTCGTCTCGAGTTTTAAATGTTTACACAATTTAGCCTGTTTTTAGCAATAGACAATAACTATATTACCTAGTTTACAAGTTATAAACAAAACTTGAAATTAATCAAGTGGGACTGACGTGAATAAATTCACACAGCGGTAGTAAGTATTAACATTGTTTATGTATCACAATTATTTACTTTACAAAGTTAGCGCTTATATATATATATATATATATATATAGTGTGTGTGTGTGTAATAAAATTTTTACTTGCACTATTGTGTATTGATATTCTATGGTACTGTAAACAAATACCTTTTCAATATACAGTGTAAAATAATTATTTACCTGCACTTTTAGTTTTACTTGTTTACCAATCTTTGAGAATCAGTTTTTGCTATATTCCTGTTATTCCAAATTATGCAATTCTTCCTAGGTTGAGGGGCAAAATGAAGGATTTCAAGATTCATAAATAAAAATAGAAACAGGAAAACACACTTTATTCAACTCATCCATTCCTAAGAAATAAATGCCACATTTTAATCTATTAAAACTATTTCTTCCCTAATAACATCATAATGTAGACACTTCCTGCGCACAAGTTACATTCAACACCAATTTAAAAATAAATTAATCTGTCAAATAAAAACAAAATAATATATTTTGTGGATTGGGTTTTGAATGTTTGTCATAAAGCATCATACACTTTTCAAATAAATGCTGAAAAAGAAAATGTGCATACTTGGAGGTTACTGAAATGTTTGGATTGTTCCATAATTCTTGTTCTGTTTAATAGAAACATTTGTTACTAAACTAAAACACAAAACTTGTTTTTGCAGACATTTCCTCCTAAAATAAGACAAGAAGTACATTCACCTGCTTCACTAGAAAACACATCGCCCTTCTACTTGTATTTGTTTCAGTATTGAGTGGTAAAATCGAAACAAGAAATTCATCCATTTCCACTAGGCATACATTTAAGAGAATCAGCAGCTGAAAGAAATGTACAAATACTGTCAATATGACATCGGATGAGCCTTTTCACTAGGAAAAGAAATCAGAGGAGCAGGAAGTGATTTATGTTTAGGGTAAAAGCAGGGAAAAAGGCAGACAAAGTCCTCTCACGTTAAAGGCTTTAGGAAATTAGTATCCCACATTGCATCAGCACTGGAGGACTGGTAGGTAACAACAAAGGACAAAGGGATAGAGGACATAAAATGAACAGTCACCATTTTCTAATCCTAGAGTATTTTCAAACCTTCCTGGTTTGGATTGAAAAGATGGAGATTACTTTCATTTTTAGGTGAAATATCCCATTACATCTTTTTCCACAGGAAAGGACCACTAATGTTTAAAATCAAAACCCTCTTTGTTTTATTTAAGAAATTGTGTCACTTAAACAAAATTAATCCCAAATTTGGATATTTTTCCTCCATCGGCTCAAATGCGTCTTTCCTCTGAAACATGATTGGCTCAAGGTTCAGCCATCTTTGATGTGTCCGTTTCAGTTTCCCTGTCGTCTGTGTCTCTGGAGCTCTGTACCATCACCGGAGCAGGTCCTGGGTAACCGCGCCCAACATACGGAGGTGGAATCATAGGTCCTGGGGCAAAGCCTCGCGGAGGAGGACCACGGGGCCCAAAGTAATCAGGAGGAACATCACGAGGTCCAAGATGAGGAGGAAGAGGGCCCAGCGGCGGTCCACGAACTGATGTAAGAAAAGAGGATGAGTTGAGGATTGAGTCTCCCAATGGAATGTATGAAACAACAAATTTGAACAACCTACCAAAAGGAGGCGGCACAGGTCCAAACGGCCCCATGTGGGGAGGAGGGGGACCGTAGCTGTCCATGTGAGGGGGTCTGAAGCGAGGCTCCAGGGGCATCATGGGTGGTTGTCCGTTGGGCGGTCGTATCATCATTGGTGGAGGCCCATTGGGAGGCATTCCTGGAACTCCGAACGGCTTCAAGGGGGCATTTGGAGGAGGAACCGGCGACTCCCTGATTGGAGATGGAAGGAACGAGCCTTGGCTCTGAGATTTGGAGAGCTGGAGGAGAAGATGAATAGAGTTAGGAAGAGGTAAATGTTTTTCACATTCAGGATACTCAGAACTAATTCTAAAGGCCTACAAAATGATCCGAATTTTCTGTCAGATTTTTTGTGCGACAACACGCTAACCTCGATCGAAACCATGGGTGTCAAGGGGATACCACACATCTGACCAAACAAGTGGTGCCAACGAAAAAGAGTTTTTGCTGGCTCTTTTGATGACATGAGTAGAATTTAAAAGAGCCGCTTGGTGGTGCGCATCCCACATTTTCATAGTGATTTCATACAGGAAACAGGAAAGAAATAGTGCACCACAAATCATCACTTTTCTACGCATTTTTTAAACAGTTAGCTGTGATCGCCACAAACAACATAAATCGCACTATACCAATTTCGTCTCTGTTGTCATGGTCTTCTTTCCTGTTTCCTTGTGTGGCGTGGAGTGCATCTGTTGAACCGTAAACGACATCACAGGGGGTCACCAGCCCCTCGAGGGAAATGCCTGACTCTTGGGTTATGAATTAAGACCTAACTATGTTTTAGAAGCGACTCAAACATGGAGACAATTGGGATTGGGTTAGATCACCAAACAGAGGTGTCCGTGCAAACTCCATGCTGAATACTCATTTGAAAAATACACAATTTTTGTTTATTTGGTAGTGCCATCTGGGTTTTTTTTTTAGATTTACATTGTTTTTTTTGAGTTTTCGTGCAGACTCAGTTTTTTTTAACAAGTACACATGCATGTGATTATATGTGCATTATATCCTGCTGTTTTGTATTAATAAAGCCAAGTAATACAAACTTTTTGCATCTTAGATGATGAGTGATGATAACAGGCTCCTGTCAACAGCTAAAGGTATTAATGTCAGTGAAATAATCAGAATCTAAAAGTGCACCTGTTACTCTCAAACATGTTAAAACTCATGCAGCTTCTTGATCTTGATTCAAGTCTTCCATGTGTCCTCAGATTGCTATTCCACAGCACGAGACCCAGACGTGGTGTGTAAATGAGCCACTAACCCTGAGAACCCCAAAGAAAACCCTGAACCACAACCAAAGGTGCGTCTCAACCAGCTTTCCCCCAAATAATATTAAATCTGTCATTAAATCCAAAGCCTGAGTTTTCATTTTGGAGTTCCAATGTTGTCCCAGAAACCTTACCTCATAAAATCATGTAGATCAACTAAAACATTACACAAATTAAAAAAAAAGCAAAGAAAACAAACAAAAAAAGGAGCAGAAGCAAACAGCTCAATTTAGAGGACAAAAACTTTTTTTAAACATAGTGTACGGTGAGAAAATAAGTCTTTGATCTCCAGGTTTTCTGCCAGTTAAAGGTGGCGCAACTGTTCTGTTGTTTTGTGACCCAGACTAGAAACAAATGCATATATTATTTGTGATCGATTCAGGACTCATTTATAATGGGAAATAGAATCAGAAATATGCCTACACTATTGTTAAATGTTTTCTGAGGCATTACAGGAAATTTATCTAAAAATAAAACCAAAAATGACCAAATGGTTGCACTTTTTCTACTAATCCACCTAAAAATCTCGTGGTTATTTGGTGAATTGTGCATGCATTGAAGAGCTAGCATTAGCATTACATCTTGACTACTGTGTGGAGCTGCAAGCCCCTAAAGAATCAGATATGGGTCACAATCCAAAGAACTTGGGGAAAAAACAGAGCGTAAAAGGCTTTGTACGCATAAAATGCTCAGTGCAGGTGTCCAGGTGATCTCAGAAACTAAGATCTGATTGAGACGCAGCCCCTGCCCATGTGCCTTAAAACCGTGCTCAAAGCATACCCATCATCCCTTGCACCATTCACCCTTACTTACAGACTCCAGAGGCTCAGACGAGGTCTGATCTGTGGCCTCAGACACCTCAGGCACCAGAGCCGTCTGCTTTAGAGGATACACACAGACCAGCGCTCCTTTAATAGAGATTTACTCTCTGGTTTCCTTCACGTACGCAGACATGGTGTGACATTTCTCAAACTAGAAACATCTGATCTAATATTTAATGCACTGCTGTGTGTTCATTTGTTTAGATCAATTCACTTCTTTTGTTTGTGTACATCACATTTTAAATTAAATGTACATTAATCCTCACTTTCTGCTTTATTATAAATAAAATAATAGATTTATAAAGCAAAACTCTCGAGCTCTTACCATCGGTCCATCATGTGCACATGGTGATGATGTCATCGGAGGAAACATTTCTAGAAAGAAAACAAAAAATGACGCACCTGTGAGTGCAGATACAAATTACATGTGATCGCATCTAGAAACTAGATGTTGGCTTACAAAAGGGCTGTTTTCTAAGCAAAATGGAATGGTTGCCAAGGTAGAATTTTTGGTAGCTATGGAGGAGTCAGTGACAACATACAAAAGGAGTGATATAAACCAGCACCATATCTCTATGATTTTTCTTGGCTGAGGTAGTGAGATGCCAAATTGGTTGCTGGGGTAAACAGTCTGGTTGCTATGGAGGGGTCAGTGACATAAAATGATGTTTACTTTGTCATCATATGTTACATAAACTAACCCCATGTTCATCATTTACAAAAGCTGAGTTCAGAAAATTTGGTTGCTAGGGTAAATGTTTTGGTTGCTGGGGAGTTGGCAGAATTTTTACAAGAATTTTTATTTTTTACAACATAAAACTATTAGTAAAACAAATGAGATGGAAAAGAAAAAAAGGGAATAAATGTATAATTAAAGGCACCAGGTCTGGATGGCAGCGGGTTTCCAAGCTCTGAGAAGCGTCCATGAGCATCTGACGGGGGACGAGGACCTGAAATAAAGTGAATTTAATATGAACTCAAAGCTCAGATTAAGTGAATTAAATGAACCAACGGCTCCCTAATTATTTCTATTCTCTGTTAATCTAAAAAACGGAAAGTTGTGAGGTGAAAAGTGTCTGATGGTGAAGCGACTCACCAAAGGGTTCCCCTCGGCGCCCCACAGGAGCTGATGGAGGGCGACCGGGACCTTCGATCATCATAGGAGGAGATGGAGCCCCCCCACTCACGGGAGATGGCCCGTATGAGTCGCCTGTTCAGGGAAAACCAGGGAAGACATTTGAACTCTCTTCTTTAACAAACTTCCTAATAATAGCGTACTTCTTAACTTCCCTTCTTCCAAAATACGGACCACCAAAAACTCCCTCAGGCAACTACCGTGTGAAGTTTCTTACCTAATGAACTTCATTAAGAATTTCCTTCCTTGCTTTAGAACTTAATTTCTTTCTGGAAATGTATTTTTTATGTATCCAAAATTTCCTTCCATTTTCAATTGTCTTCTTTTTTTTTTAAAACATCCTTACTTCCAGAAATCTTTTCATCCCCCAAATACTTCTGTCTTGAGATGTCTGTCTTTCCGCATTTTCTCTTTTCCAAAATATCCTTCCTTCTTCAAACTTCCTTCTTTAAGCGTTCTTCTCAAAATGTCCTTGCTCAAAACTTCCGTCCTGTCTTGCTGAAATTTCCTCCTTCCTTTCTAAAACTTACTTCCTTCTTTAAATGTTCTTCTCAAAATGTCCTTGCTCAAAACTTCTGTCCTGTCCTGAAACTTCCTCCTTCCTTTCCAAAACTTCCTTCCTTCTCTAAACGTTCTTCTCAAAATGTCCTTGCTCCAAACTTCCATTTTGTCATCCTGAAACTTCCTCCTTCCTTTCTAAAACTTACTTCGTTCTCTAAACGTTCTTCTCAAAATGTCCTTGCTCCAAACTTCCATTTTATCATCCTGAAACTTCCTCCTTCCTTTCCAAAACTTCCTTCCTTCTCTAAACGTTCTTCTCAAAATGTCCTTGCTCCAAACTTCCATTTTGTCATCCTGAAACTTCCTCCTTCCTTTCTAAAACTTACTTCCTTCTCTAAACGTTCTTCTCAAAATGTCCTTGCTCAAAACTTCCGTCCTGTCCTGAAACTTCCTCCTTCCTTTCTAAAACTTACTTCCTTCTCTAAACGTTCTTCTCAAAATGTCCTTGCTCAAAACTTCCGTCCTGTCCTGAAACTTCCTCCTTCCTTTCTAAAACTTACTTCCTTCTCTAAACGTTCTTCTCAAAATGTCCTTGCTCAAAACTTCCGTCCTGTCCTGAAACTTCCTCCTTCCTTTCTAAAACTTACTTCCTTCTCTAAACGTTCTTCTCAAAATGTCCTTGCTCAAAACTTCCGTCCTGTCCTGAAACTTCCTCCTTCCTTTCTAAAACTTACTTCCTTCTCTAAACGTTCTTCTCAAAATGTCCTTGCTCAAAACTTCCGTCCTGTCCTGAAACTTCCTCCTTCCTTTCTAAAACTTACTTCCTTCTCTAAACGTTCTTCTCAAAATGTCCTTGCTCCAAACTTCCATTTTGTCATCCTGAAACTTCCTCCTTCCTTTCTAAAACTTACTTCCTTCTCAAAATGTCCTTGCTCCAAACTTCCATTTTGTCATCCTGAAACTTCCTCCTTCCTTTCTAAAACTTACTTCCTTCTCTAAACGTTCTTCTCAAAATGTCCTTGCTCAAAACTTCCGTCCTGTCCTGAAACTTCCTCCTTAGTAATTCTTGTCTTTCGGCACCTCACTTTACTCTTAAAACTTTGTTCCTGAAACTTCCTTCCTTCCCCAAACATACTTCACAAAACTTTATTTCTGTAAACTTTAATCACGTTTTATCGAAACATTCTTCCTAAAAACATTTTCATCAAGAAACTTGCTTCCTTCTTCATCCAGTATAAATGATAACAATTTAGTAAGAATTCTAGTGTAGATTCTATGACAGTGTAGTGATGGAGCATCGGTGCCTCACATGATTGAATAAATAAAAGTTAAATAATAATGAAGTGTGGATCACAGGTGAATCTAAAGACCTCTTCGTGGCGGTGGCATGTGTCTCTCCGGCGGCCCAGAGTTGATCTTGAACACGCTCTGCTCCATGTCTGTGATTTTGTCTCTGTACTCCACCAGTCTTTTGAACAAACAGAGACAGCAGAGATCAGAAACACGGAACGAGAGGTGGAGGCAAAGCTGAGTTTAGAGCAATAATCACTTCTGACGCAGCGTGGCCGACTCTCTCCTCTCCTCCACCAGAGCTCGCTCTGAGGCTCGTGCCTTCAGCTACCCAACAGAAAGAAAGATTGAGATTCAATTAACACCTTTATGCTGCGGAACCATCAAACATTTAGTTTTTGTTACAGGATAGATCCATGCTTTCATGTTGTTGGAGCCCACTTCTGACCCTACGATCCGAATGTCGGAGAAATTGAAACTCATCAGATCAGGCAACGTTTTCCAATCGTTTATTGTACAATATTGGAGAACAAACTATAGCCTCAGATGCTCTTCTGCAGACCTCGAATGTAACGAGTGGCATTTGAGTTACTGTTGCCTTTCTACCAGCTTGAACCAATCTGTCCATTCTCCTCTGACATCCAATTGCTGCTTTGTGATTGGCTGAGTAGAAATTTGCATTAACGAGGAGATGGACAGATGCACCTTATAACGTGACCATCAGTGAGTGTGAGTGTGCGTGTATATACATACAACCATATATAAAAAGCAAAAAAGACAGGCTAAGACCAGTTAAAAGGACAAAGAAGTTGTGTTTTAAAAACAGAGTCCTTCACAAAACAGATATGAAGTCGGCGTCAGTGTTGCGTTTAGTCCTACCTGAGAAACTCAAGATGCTCAAATGTTAGGCCACAAACTGACCCTGTCTGCACATCTGTTTCGTGAAGGCATCTGCTGGCTTTTGGGGGTCCCCCTGGGGCCTGTACCATGAAGCCGGATTAGCTGGCTAGCCAGGTAAGTTTAGGATTAGTTTGCACCAATGCTGGGTTTTAGGTACCATGAAAGAAACTCGGCTTCAGTTGGTGTTCATTGCCATGGTAACTTGCGATGCACAGCTAACCTGCTCCGGGGCAGGTTAAGTTCTGGATTCGAGATCTCAAAACGAAATTTGACCAATCAGTAGAGAACATTTAAGTGACGCAACTAATTTCTAGTGTCTGTTGCAATGGCTTGTCCTTTTCTGAGAAATCCCGTGGACATTTCCGCGCAAATTGTTCGAAGAGCGCTTCGCAGAGAAAAAGTTTTTAGGGGACAGACAAGATCCCATTGCCTTCCCTGACTGTTACTTGTATGAAAGATACAGATTTTAAAAATAATTAAAAATTATTTTAACTGTTAACAGTAGTTCAGCAGTGAAAGCATATTGAAATCCAGTAATTGAAAAGTAGTTAGTAACACTACAACTTTAGTGATCATTCTTCATTTGTCCGGTCGAATGCTTTTAACAATTACACTGTTATTGTAAAGTGTTAGCATAATTTTTACGGGCGTGCAAATACATAAACTACCGTTACATATACATAATTAGACCTTGATGTATAAAATATGTATTTAATTTACGCATTAACGCTATCCGCAATCTTTCTCCAACAGTCTTCTCTCGCTTTGGCAGCAGACACGGTATTACTGCGCGCTTGTAAAACGTGCTTAAATTCATTGTATTTCTGCATTATAATAGTTTGCTCCTCAGCGGAGAAATATAAGGACCTCCCTCTCTCCATGTCGAACGCAATTGGTTGTTCGGTGGCACGTCACTCTTTTATGTGCACGCGCGCGCCTCAAGTAATCATGCTTAAGGATCAAAGCCTGGGTTAACAAAGAAAGTTGATGAGCTTCATCATGGTACCAATAATGCCTGATTGCATCGGTTTGGATTTGTCAACCCAAAACTAATCCTGTAACTCTGAGTTTGTTCATCTACGTTCATGGTACAGGCCCCTGGTATCTCTAAAGGCTTTTACACACCTATGCATCTGCCGCATACAGCAGATCTTTAATTTCAAGTACAAGAGCGCTAATGTGACCTTACACACCAGCCAGAAAAAATGCATTGTGCTTATGAGTCAGTTTTCAAGAAACGCAGAGTCGCTTTTTAATTTTTTTTTTTTTCAAACTGCAGTGATTGGCTTGTTCGGTCATATGTCTTTAGCTGAGAAAGGCAGCGGTAGGTGGCACTTGAGAACAAATGGTGGACCTGTACTCCCAGAGGAGCAGAAGCAGAAGAAGTAAAGAGAAAAATGTTCAACGTCAAACTTTTGGTCACTTTGGTTACGAGCACAAAGAAGGCCGTCCTTTTCTTCTCTATAAACACGCCTCCTGTACAGTTTGCATTGCTTCTGCGCCACCGTGTGGCATGGAGTGATCTACAGTTCACCAAAGCACCATCTAGTGTTCAGGTCTGTTACCGCTAGAGAGTTAATACAGGCAGCTGGCGATGCAGCCACTGCATAGGTGTGTAAATTAATTCTGCAGCTGCATTCTGGACCAATCAGAGTCGAGAACCTTGTATTTGATGAGCATTTATGACCAGTTACTTGAAACTGGTGAGTTCAATGCTACACAATCTGAGGAGAACAACTCATTTTCTTTGCCAAGATAGAAAACAGTAAATACCCAGTTCTCGTGGGCTTTCTTCTCCTGGACTGCCACCTGAATGAAACAAAGGCGGAAATGGATTACGTTAATAGAATAAAATCAGCAACTTTACATAAAGATTAATTCCCTGGAGTCTCTCAAAATTACAGATAATATGATAAATTTCAATATGGAAATATCTCAATGGAACAAATACTAATTTCGATGCTCGGATCGGCCTAGGAGCGAATAACGTAAACACCCCATCTGCACACATTGTTGTGGGTGTGAAGGCGTTCACTGGCAATTTATTGTTTCGACAAATATTTTGGTTTTGCAAATAAATCATATCGTATCAAAGTAAGACATTCCAGTCCACACTAGTCTAAATAACAGACACAGAGATTTCGTGGAGCGTTCGCTCACCTCAGATTTAAGCGAGCGCTCGTTCTGCTGCATCTCCTCCTCGATGTCGCGGATCTTCTGCCTCAGCGCCCTCAGCTCTTCCTCCGAACGCAGAGCTTCGCTGTCCACTGCTGACAGTCTCGACTCCTTCTCTCGACGCTCCAGCTCCTCCTGAGTCAATTTCCTGAGACACAGATAAAGAAAAGAATATTCCTCAAACACGATTTACAATAAATGACAAAAATTTTGATTTGTTTTCCAGCAATTTATCGGTATATAGAAGCTCTGGATTCTAAGATCGCTATAAACGAGCTGCTACATCAAACTGATGCTGAGTGTTTGCTCTCACTGCTGCAGAGCGTTCTCCTTCTGCTGGTAGAGCTCGGTGGTGATCTCCAGCCTCTGCTGCAGGTTCCTCATCTGGTTCTCCAGATGCAGCTTATCGTTGTTCAGGTTCATCTGGTCGTGCATCACCTTCTGATATTGTTCTGCATTTGAGACACAGAAGGTGATTAGAAAAAGTCTCAATCTTAGCTCCTGTGAAAGCATTTGATAACAAACCTTCCAGCTCCTGTCTGGACTTCTGCTCCATCAGGAGGCTTTCCATGTAGCGGTTCCTCTCCTCTTCTATGATGCTGAGAGTGGCTTTAATCTGAAAGAGTTCAGTAAAATCTAAATAAAAACATTCTTGTGGTTGGCTCCGGTGGTGTAGCAAAAGTTCCACAATATAACACTTAAAAATATCTAAATCCTTGTGCTCACCATTCTGAAATTTACATAATAATTTATACAAAAATTTAACTTCTCGACTGGAGAAGCATCAGCTTGTTAGCATTTAAAGATATCTGTTGAGTATGAAGTGAAACTTGGATGCCATTGCGGCTGAAACGACAGCAATCGTCGAATCTCATTGTCGCTAAGTTGGTACCACTTCCAGTTTTTAAAGAACAGGTTGCATCGTAACATCCAGTGCATTTCCATGCTTTCGTTTTTGAAGACGAATCAGATTGTTGAGTCGTGACGTCATGCTCCACTTTAGGAGTGTGGTGCTCCACTCAGCCATTGAAGTTAGTCACATTACTAAATGCCACAGATGACTTTATAAAGAAATAAGAGTGCAGAGAGCAGGCGTACCCTGGAGACGTCCATCATCTGCTTGATTCTAAGCCTCATCGTCTCATTCTTTTTCTCTGAAAAAAAAAACACAAACACAAGATCACGATTGATTTCTTTTGTGAGAAATTTGTGGAACGCTATTTGGACTCAATGATTTTCATGTAGGACTCATTTTGGTGACCATAAACTTAAGCATGAGCGGTGACTTAAAGGTCAAAATTCTGTTGTCATCTGACTGGTTGCCCTGTACATCGATCAAGTGACGGGATGGATGATCGGCTGATATTGTTTCGACGCCGCGATTGACGAGTAGCACCTCCGCGATAGACCACGATCGATGTAATGAGCACCCCTGGTGTAGAGGTCTTAAGGGTGAAGGAGCTTTTGGTTGCTTAAAGGCTAGTCAGTCAAGATCAGCTCTGACTTCAACATTTAATAAATCCAACTAAAACAGGGCAGGTCACCCATCGTCCCCCTAAATCCCTGATGTGGTCACTTTTTGGAACAACGGCAGCAGTTAGCAGAATAGTAATAATGTAATCATGTTAAAAAAAAAAAGAGACCTTTTTGATCTTTTGAGGCCTTCTTGTGCTGAGTCTGGGTTAAATCTTAAATGTCTCTATTTCACATTGTATTTTAATCTGTTCGTGAATTACGTGTTCTGTGCAATTTAAAGTGTCCTACAAATACAATTTATTATTAGTATTATTAACACGTCTGTGCACAGTTAAGAACTGACCGGTACTGTCTCCGTTAGCCATCGCAGGATCTTCGTTGCGCAGCTCAGCGGAGTCACAGGCTCCCAGACGATTGAGCTCAGCGATGCAGCCCGACAGAACCTGGGGATCCCAGAGAAAGCATGCTGAACACTAAAGTACAAATGACCACCAACGATTGCAGCTCAAGGTTCGGTCATTACTGGAAAACAGTTAATGTCTTCAAAGAAAAGTGTTAAAATGTTTTACAGCTAGTAAGAATCTACAATTAGAGATCGACCGATATATCGTTTTACCGATATTTAAACATTTTACCATAATCGGTTATCGGTTTTGTAATATCGGGTTCACCGATAAACGGCGCCATCTTGTGGGCGTTTTGAGAATTACGCACATGATCGCCATTGCAGCACGGCGTCTGAGGGGAACAACAACTGCGTGCACAGGTAAAGTATACTTACTTGCTTTGCTATATTTAGTAAACTTTATTTAACATAACAGCTATTAATGCACAAATTAGATGTGTTACATAAATGACTGATATGTAATTTATGCAGCTTGGCTCTAAGAAATAAAGACGAACTCACAGAGTCACGCAAACAATCCGTCAAATCCTGTCACAATAAAGACGTAACTTTGCCTGGATTAAATAATATACAGCCATGAATAAGCACATGTTGTAAATAAAAGCGCTGAATTTAATTCTCTCTCTGTTGTCTACATGCTCATTATTAGTCTCGTGAAGTCGGAGTCACGAATGCTAAAATAAACCGCCATGTCCTGTTCCAATAAAGACGTAACTTGCCTGAATTAAATACAGCCACTAATGCGCGTCTATATGTTCCTCATTCGTCTCGTGAAGTCGCTTCCATTTTGCTGTTCACTCAGCGGGTTGATGCTCATGAAATGCTTCAGCACAGCCACCGCATATAACTTTTAACAAGATTCACTAAAACACCCCGAATTATATTAACATTTATATAACCATCATTCCGCTAATAAACATATTCTAAATAAATATAACTAAGAAATTGAATCCGCTTTGTCAGCACGCATTTCATAATCTAGAACAAAAACGTTTTTTTTTTTTTCAAAAACGTAATTGTGATATATCAGAAATGCAATAAAAACATTGTTTTGTTTGTTATATTTCAATATTTCAGAATATTACTCAGTAAATTAACGTTATCCAGCCAATTATTCTTCACTATTTAGCCTATAAACAGCTTTATAAACCTAACAAAACTGTAGTTAAAAATGAAGTTACATTTCTGCAAAGTTGATATGACTCCTGTGCTTGAAGACAGACATTCTATATTTATTTTGCTTATTGGAAATGTTAGTGTTGCTGCTCATGCTTTTCATAAAATATTTTTATTGTTGTGATATGAATATTAAATTTAACATGAAAGACTGCTTTTTACCTCATTGAAGGTTTTATTTTTGAAAAAAAAACAAAAAACTTTAGTAACAGTGGACTTTCAGACCGATAACCACTATTTATTGTTGTATAAGAGTTTTGATTTGTATGCAAGGAGGGAGTGATTGTAATAAATAAAATGGTTTGTTCAGTTCAATGGTGTTGTAATCATTGTGTCAAAAACAGAAGTATAATAGTAAATAAATATCGGTTATCGGGCACATAAACATGCAAATAATTGGTATCGGTATCGGTATCGGTAATAAAAAAATCAATATCGGTCGATCACTATCTACAATAGTGCTCATAAGTTTACACACCCTGGACAATGGTCTTGATTTTTCAGAGAATATGAACGATGACACAAAAGCATTGTTTCTAGGGGTGTAACGGTACGCTAAAATCGTATTCGGTTCGGTACAGTGTCTTGGAGAGTTCGGTTCGGTTCATTCGGTTCGGTACAAAACAATAAGAACTTACATAATCTTTATTTTGAAAAGCTGCCAATACACAGTAGAATTCTTGCATAAAATAAATAAAAGTGACACATTTGGGTGATATTTTAAATAAATTGCACTCTTTATTAAGAAAAACACATTTTTTTAAATAAAAAATGAAATACTGCAACTAGTTAGGATAGATTAATCTATCCACATTTTCTGAAGAGAGCACAGATCTGGTTGCAGTGACAATATCTCCAGCAGTAGAAAATGTTAGATGTGTTGCCTGCCCGATCTCCGTGGAACAATGTCGGCATACAACTTTAAATTTATCCACTCGTCTATCCCCGTTATGTATTTTAACAGAGAAGCCAAAGTGTTCCCAAACACGAGACCGTAGTGAGGTGAGAGGGTCTTCAAGCTCTGGCTTCTCTTTCGCTTTTGATATGCCATTTTCGTAGTACAGCGCTCGTGCTCGTCACTCAATAGCGTCCGTGCGGAAACTCACCTAGGAACATTGTTCCGCTGCGCTTAATATCGCGCTAATAATACATTTATATCATTTAATAAAAATACAGAATACCGAAACGGTACGCAAGTGTCCCGAACCGAACAGGCCGTACCGAAACGGTTCAATACATACCGTGAACCGTTACACCCCTAATTGTTTCCGACTCATAGAGAGTGGTTAGGTGAAGCCATTTATTGTCAAATAACTGTATTCACTCTTTTTAAATCATAATGACAGCAAAACATTCCAAATGACCCTGATCAAAAGTTAACATAGCCTGGTTATTTTGCTGGAAAAGGAACCCATCCTTATCTGAACCAATTTACTTGGAAACATTGTTCATGCAGAAAAGGTTTCTGGCTCCTGATAAACCCTTGCCTCTTTCATCCAGTGATGCGCTGACATTTCTAAATTCTGAGCGATGGTGAAAGCAAAAGAGCTGCCAAAGAATCAATGGAAAAAGGTAGTTGAACTTTACTAGACAGGAAAGAGCTATGAGAACATATCCAAGGAACTGGGAATGCCAATCAGCAGTGTTTAAATTCTGATGAAGAAGTGGAAAGTGGGGAATTCTGTTGAAGCCAATTAAAATGTCTGATATATTGTGAGATAAATTGTAAGGGATGCAGAGAAAATCCCACAAATATCTTCAGCTGAAACACAGGGCTCTCTGAAAATATTGTGGAATATTTTGAAATCTTGAATAAGAGACGCTTGAAGAAAAATGGGTTGAATGTCAGTTGCCAGAAAAAAGCCAATACTATGCAAATGCTGCGAAGCAGCCAACTAACAATACACCAAAAAGCTCAGAGACAAGCTCCCAAACATCTGGAACAATGTTATTTATTTTACAATAACCATAAATGCTCCATTTGGAAAGGAGTCAACGAGGCCTACATAGCCACAGTGGAACATGGAGGTGGGTCACTGATGTTTTGGGGATGTTTGAGCTCGAAAGGCACAGGAAACTCTATCCAAATTGGTGGGAAGGTGAATGCAGCACCTTTTAAAAGGATCCTGGAGGAAAATGTGCCTCATCGGCCCAGAAGCTGTGCATGGGACATTACATCACGACAACGATCCAAAAATCAACGCCAAGTCCACTTGCCATTGAATCCACCAGAACAATGTGAAGGTTCTGGAGCGGCTTCTCAGTCTTCTGACCTCAATATCATTGAACAACTCTTGGGAGAACTCAAACATCCCGTTTGTGCAATAATTTACAAAAGTTGGAGGCTTTTACCAAGAATGGCCTGCTTTACCAACAGAGAAGATAAAGAACCTCCTCCACAAGTACCTCAAGAGACTTCAGGCCGTCATTGATGTTAATGGTGGGAATACAAAATTTTAAGAGCTGGGGTGTAAAATTTTTGTCAATATGAAAGTTTTTGTTGATTTAAAAAGAGTAAACACGGTTGTTTGACAATAAATGGCTTTACCCAACATCTAACTATGAGTGGAAAAGTGTTATATTGTCTGAAAAATATCAAAGAAATAAACACATTGTCAGAGTGTGTAAACCTATGAGCACAACTGTAACTATTTCTATATTAGTACTACAGAAAAACTATAAACATTCTACAAGCCTGACTTACATCAATCTCATTCTCCTTGTGTACCAGAGCGTCTTCCAAATCTTTCCTGGACTGATGATAAACTCGGATCTCCTCGCTCAGAGTCGTGTGCCTCTCCTGCCAGTCTTTAGCATCTCGAAGCAACTGCAGCGATAGCAAAAAAAAATACAACAACATTAAAATGCTCTGATTGAAACAATGATCCCAGACAGATGTGTTCAGAGACTAACAGATTTCTTCTCCTCCTTCAGCACAGTGTTGTCCTTCTCAAAAGAGAACAGCTGAGCCCTCAGAGCATCTTCTCGGAGCTTGGCCTCATCCAGGAGCACGTGAACCTGTTTGGAAACCAAGACTTAGAAACAAGCGACGGGGGATGGTAAATCGGCAGAATCGTCATGCGACAAAGGAGAGGATTTCCGTAAGAAACAGGAACGATTTATGACCAACCGGGTTAAACGTGACCAACCTCCATCAACTGTTTCTCTCGCATTGCATCATGGGATTGACAAATTCACTCTTATCAAGGTCAACTTTCCACATTGAATTAGACTGTACCTCGATGTAACCTCAGTAATACCAGCAGTAACCTCAATGGTATGTAATAACACCATTTGGAACGGGCCCATACACACTTTCTGGGAACCATTTAGCAACATCAGAGAAATCTAACTGGTCCCAAACACTCCATTCATCACTAAAAAAATAAAAAAAATAAGTCTAAAGGAAATTTTAAATGTCTTTACCTTTGCCCGCTCTTCATCAAAGCCCTTCAGGGTGTTCTGGTACTTCTCGATCCTCTGGTGCATCTTTCCAATCTTTAATAAGATAAAAACATAAATTAAACAAAGCAAAAACAATTAAAGCCAAAGATTAGAATGAAACAGAGCTCACCTTCTCATTGAGGTTTGTGTTTTCCTCCTGAGTCTCCAGCATCTTCTGCTTGAGCAGAGAAAGACTCCCCGTCATCTGCTCCCACTGACCCTGAAGCTTCTGATGGTGATTCTGGAGAAACAAACAAGCAGGTAAACAAACACACAAACAACAACGACTCGTGTGTGTCTCTGAGATTCACCTTCAGCCCCTTGACCTCCTGCTGGCTGGTGCTCAGGGACTCCTTGGAGTTCTTCAGCTGCTCCTCACGCTCTTTAATCTGTCAGGAGACAAATATTGATCATCAGACCTCATTGACAACTCTAACCAATCACCAGAGATCAGAGAGAGCGTGACCTTGTCGTTTAGTTCGGTGATGCTTTTAGCCGCTTCAGATTTCTCATTGAGAAGCTGCTGGATCTTTTTCTGGAGTTGCTTCTCTGTTACTGTCAAAAAATAAAGAAAATTCGTACTTTAATAAATGATTAAATATGTCATGGATGGTGTTTCAGCAGGACATTGACCCAAAACAGGGTATAAATGAGTGGTCCATGATGAAGAATGCTCCATAGAAAATCTGTGGAGGGAGCTGAAGGTTGGAGTCTCCTCTCAATTGACTTATACCTGAGAGAAAATACCATTACTACTAAAGAATAAAGTTAGATTATTATTTATTTAGCTAAAAGTAATTTTTATAACTAACTTTAACTGACATTAAATAGTAAAAGTCAAATAAACTGTTATTTATAATCAAATAATGCTAAATATTGTTCAAGGTCGCACATATTGAACAATTTAAAGCCCTGTTTGACAAAATATAGATCTGAAAGGTGCTGGGGAATGACTTACTCTGATAGCTTCTGCCTTTGACCTGAGAGAGAGAGAGAGAGAGAGAGAGAGAGAGGTTAAAAGAAAAGAAATCATCATCACTGAACAGTTTACATTACCCTGAAAAAATAACACTTTGTAAACTATTGTATTTGTAAAAGGTTTTGGAAATAAGAACACCATATGAACAGTAAGCTTTGGGTTTACTTTTTTAAAATAAGTTCGGTATAACCCACAACACCCTTTTCAATCACATGACCCATGGTAAGTCTGTTTGTGACATTTTCATCTGTGGGAAGGAAGAGAAACCAATCCAAAGATAGCCAGAATAAAAATACATTCAAAATAAAGGATATCAGCTGCTAGAAAGATGTTGACAAGGCAATATTTTGCTGCTGCTCACCACAGAAAAGTTTTGCTGAGTTATGCAAACTAGTCTAAATCCCAACACTAACATACAACATATATTTTCCAAGAAATAGACCGTGGATGTTTAAACGTTAATACAAGCCCTGAACTTACAGGAAATCAATAAATCAAATGTTTTTAGAGAGCGTTGACCAAAGGTGTTTGTGCACATGCTTACAACCAGTTTGGAGTGTCATCGAAGACGCCTGTCCATTCTTTATTAATAATAAAATAACAGTACACATTGTATATTGTGTTTTAATTATTATTAATATCAAAGTTATACTTTGTTTAAAACTTTTTTTGTTATCTGCAGGTTGATTTTAAATAGGGTTGAAAGAAAATCGTAAATGTAAAAAAAAAAAAAAATGTTTTGTTTATCGCCCAGCCCTTTTTAAAAGTATAGTCCTTTTCCACAATACTGCCCCATGAGCTAGGAGGAGTTTCTTAACACTGATTGTTTACCGCGAGCACAGTCCTCCAGAAGAACATTAGTACTGTCAGAGCTCCCACAGCAACCGTAAACACCACCGGCTCCCATGGGACGCCGTAGAAGTCAGGCCCTGGCCTCCATTCCTCTGGAAGAGCAGCAACGAACTGGAAAACACACAAAACTCATATTTATACACATCTGAATACTCTCTCAGGGATAAAACTGAATTGGATGTTCAGTAGAAAACATAACATAAATTAAACCATCAGCAAATGGTTTTTTTTAGCACTTTGATTACTGTATTGACCAATTATCTCAAGGTTGTCAAGCAAACTAAGGAAGTGAAACAGAATTGTTAAAAATTAAAGTTGTGTACACAATGATGGTAACACTAGATTTATCATGAAATTGTTCTTTAATGTGAAAATTGTGTCACTGTACACCAATCAACATTAAAAGGTATTTATTGCCATAGCTAAAGCAGCAGGGCTCAGTGCACTCACTGCCTGAACCTTATCACCAGCAGAAACACGAGAGCTTTAATGGACTTCAACCCTGCAACCTCGAACTGGAACAACTGGGTTTAAACGAATTTATTCAGCTTCACGGGGATTTCATCCGAATTATAAACGACTTAACCGACTAGAAATGCACAATCACTGGGAGAACAAAGGGCTCAAAAACAAGCATATTGTGGATGTTTATTTCAAACTAAACGAGTTGAAAGTACATTTAAAAGTATTCAAAGTCAAAAGACTTACTTCATGAAGTCTGGACAGAAAGAAGACGAAAAAGGCGGTGTTTTCGAGCTCAGCTGGTTGAGAGGTAAGACTTGGCTGTAAATCCATACTTTTAAAGATTATTAAACTATTAAACCACGATCAGAGATTGAAGCTAATAAACAACACATAAATGGCGGACCGTTGCTTCATATCTGAAGCCGGTGTTTTCTGATTTCAAATCTGATCAACCCGCGGGTGTGTCAAGAGTTAAGCGACATTTTTCGTTAATAATAACAAAAATATGTATTTAAATTTAAGAAGTGTGTTTAGAAATCGCGCTTGAAGTGAGATCAGCGCTAATCTATTTCAACACGTCAACATTTCAAAACGCAGAGCTGTGTCCCAGCGCTTGTGATCACGTGATGCTAGTGGTGGCCTCTGGTTGGTTAGCTGTCATCCAAGCTGTTACGCTAGCGGTGTATTTTCATAGATTAAATACGTTTTTCTTTAAATACGCTTTAAAAAACAAAACATTAAAAATAGTTAAACGGTTTATTAGCCACGAGTTAACCACATATTATGTTAATAAAAATCTGTACATTGTATGATAGAAGCAGGTTTAGCATGCAGTGCTAGCATGAGTGCTTATTTTTTTTATAAAGCTGTCACATGACCCAAACCGGAACCAAACAACCAGAGCTTTTTTTAAGGTTTTAATCATTTAACCAGTTAATGTTTACTTATATTGAAGCCTTTTATTTATCTCTTTATAAATACACAAACTTATAACCTTGATTGAAACCTTTAACCACAATTTTTAGATAAACCGAAAAATACACAACTGAACTCACAACTGAAATACAAATTACACATAAAAAAGAAAATAGCACGTGCTTTGAACAAGCATTTACTATAAAGAGTGCGGTTTCAACCTGTCAATCACATAAACCAGCCAATAGCAAACCACAATACTCCTATTGATTACTTGTATACAAAATAAAAGTCTTAATTTAAAACACATTTTACTCACAATCTCTCCATACACGCCAAGACCTTCTTTGAGAAGAGCCAGAAAGCCCAAAAGCTCATCTGATGTGGATGGTCCGGAAGAGTCAAAGCTGGCTTCGGTCTCATGAAAATCAGAGACACTTGGAGACTCCAGAGAACCTACGCATGAAGTTTTAATCAATGTAATAGCATAAATTATAATTGTTTAGGGAATTTTGAAATTTAAATGTTATTAAAAACCCCTTACATAGTATGAATGAAGTAAAAATGCAGAAAAAAACAAACCTGATTGTTCAATTTCAAAGCCAAAGCCAATATCTGGTATTGCCTGTAGTCCCTTTTGGATATCTTTAGCATCTTCAAAAGCAATTTGTGCATCTTTGTTCCTGTTAAAATGTCCTCCATCCTCCTCCAGGCCCAGATCTTTACTCTGGGAGAGATCTGGGGTCAAGTTTAACTCAGGACTCACAATCAGTTCAGATTCATTGTGCTCCTCGTGCATTTCAGGGCTTTCAGAAGGTTCTGTTTCAGTTTTACTCTCCAAAATGTTCAGATCCTCAGAGTCAGCTTCATCACCTACGAAAATTAAGAAAAGTTTGCATGCAGGTGAAATTATTTAATTTGAATGAAATATAATTGTTTATTTTAAATGTTAAATGAAAACGGACTCTCTTTTTACCTGCTTCAGAGTCCTGTTCATCCTCTACCAAAGGCTCGCTGTCACTGGCGGTCGAATACTTCTGTCTCAAACCAAAAATGATCTCCTGAACAGCTTCTAAAACAACAGCCTCCACATCTTCCACATCCAACTCCAGTCGTCCGCTTTCCATTGCTTTTTTCTCCCTTTCTTTAAAGATCTCCTCTGCGGCATCCAAGATGGAGTTCTCAGAAGCCTCCATGATCTGGTCCAGCATCCGCTCGATGTCCTCCAGATCTGTCTTCTGATTTCTAACAGACTTCATCTCCAGATCCAGATCAGAGAACATGGCTTCCATCTTGAACATGTTCTTCAGCCCAAAGTGCTTCTGCATCCGCTCGGTTTCCTCATCTTTTAGATGATCTCGGAGGATTGTGAGCCGCATCACGCTATCGCTGTATTCAGGGTCTTCAGGAGTATCACGAGTGTGATCTGACATTTTCAGGGATTCAGACAGAAGAGCATTTTCATCATCTAGAAGCTGTTCAGGTTCCTCTTCTGGAACATCTTCTTCTTTGTCCAGAGTGTGCTCAAGGAGATTAATGAGCTCACTTTTCACTTGTTGGATCTGTTCATCCATTTCATATTTTTTGGTTTCGGTTTCTTTGCTTTTAGGAGTGTTTTCGGTCTCATCTTCATCCTCAAATTCATTCTGTGTTTCACTTGAGTCAGAATCATCTATAAAATGTGATTCTGTGAAGATTTCTTGAAGCAATTCAGACTTTTCACCTTCAAGACTCCTGTTTAAAGCATCCTCCTCAAGTGTTTCCTCGGATGTTTCAAATGGTTCTTCTTCATCAATCAGTTCAGTTTGTCCAGCTTCTTCTCTAAACACATTTGAACTTGCTTTCTGGTGTAAAATCTCCTCCTCAGCATCAAGTGCTTCTGATTCTGCTCCTGTTTCAGCCTCCTGTTCCTGTCCCTTTAAAATATCCTCTGGATCTCCAGACTTGGATATGAAAGAGTCCTCTGTATTTGGCTGAACCCTATCATTTTCAGAAGCTTTTGACCATAATGGCTCTTTTTCAGAAGCATCTTCTGTTTCTGAATCGACAGACTCTGATTCATGAAGCAATCCTAATGGTTCCCTTGATTCGGAATACATTGTATTTGATATTAATTCAGAATCACTTTCCTTAGACTCTAATTCAACTCCTTGGGATTCTAAAGACAATGTTGAATTTGAATCAAATGACTCTAATTCAAAATTTGATTCTGAATCATTTCTCTTGAATGTTGATTTGGAATTTATAGAATCTGATTCATAAGGCACTGTTGATTTTGAATCAAATGAATTTGGTTCATGTGTTGATCTTGACTCTGGGCTGGCTGTCTGCGATACTGGATTTGAATCAACACTTTCTGATGATGCTTCTGAAAGAAAATTACTTGATTCATGTGGTGATATTGACTCTGAATCAGCTCTTTCAATAGATAATCTTGATTCTAAATCCAATGAATCTGGATCCAATGAATCTGGTGATGTTGACTCTGACTTGACTCTTTGTGGTGATGATTCTGAATCTTTATACTCGGATTCATAGGGAAAGGTTGATTCTGAATCAAATGAATTTGATTCAATATTTGATCTTGAAACCAAATCGACTCCTTTTGACTTTGAGTCTGAATTAGAAGCATTTGATTCATGCTGGGATCTTGATTGTGAATTGACTCTTTGTGTTTCCGAATCAAATGACTTCAATTCATCTGGGAATCTTGATTCTGTTTCGACTGTTTGTGGTATTGCTTCTGAATCTGAATCTTTAGACTCTGATTCAAAGGGTAATGTTGATTCTGAATCAAAAAGGTCTGTTGATTCAAGAGGTACGCCTGCATCCGAATCGACTCTTTGTGAGTTTGATTTTAAGTCAAATGAAACTGATTCACCTGTTGATCTTGACTCTAAATCCAATGAATCTGGTTCATCTGGTGATGTTGCCTCTGACTTGACTCTTTGTGACTCTGATTCAAAATAATTTGATTCATGAATAGATCTCAAATCTGACTCTTTGGACTCTGATTCAATAGATAATGTTGATTCTAAATCTAAATAATCTGATTTGAGCGTTGATCTTGACTCCAAACTGACTCTTTGTGAGGTTGATTCAGAACTGAGTAATTCGGATCCCAGTGCCAATCCTGACTCTGAATCTATTCTCTGTAGTATAGGTTCTGAATCACCTACCGGTGAATCTAAGGGCAATGATGATTCTGAATCAGATTTAAAATGTGATTTTGATTCTGAGTCCACAGTCTGTAATAATGATTCTGAATCACCTGGTTCTGTTTCAATAGCCAATACAGATTCAGAATCAACTGAGTCTCTCTCTTCTACCCGGTCTGTTTCGGATAGTGTCAGAGAATCAACTGCTTCCTTAACAGATTCCTTTGATGCTTCTGTTGGGTCCTCTCTTTCCATGAACAGAGCGCTTCCTAAAAGCACATCGATGTCATAGACATCAAATTTATCTCGGCCAGAGTCGAAGCAAACAAAATCAGTTTCCTGAAAGACAAAGAAGATCCGTTTTGAACCAGAAATCACAGAAGATACATCAGAGATTATTGATCTCCTCACACGCACCTCTGTGGGAACCTCCAACTCCTTTTCAGTATAAATATGATTTATGTTAAGATAGTCCTTTGGGAAATAACCAAAGTTGTTTCCAACCTGATCAAACAAAAAAGGGTTTGAGATCATTTTGTTTCATCTTGTTTGATTCATAGATCAATAAAATGTTACTTACACTCCCAGCCCACACGTCCGACCTCCTCCCTGAGAGTTTATAATAAACATATACCGTCTCTCCTTTCTTAAAAGAGAGGAAGCGACAGTCTGGCCCTGTGAAATCCCTCGCTGCCTTTCCTCGACCGAGAAGCACTGATGAAACACAAGACAACAAAGAATTTGAGTCAATGAGTTTGGTTCACCCCATGCATGTTAATTTATTCATTACGAGCTTGTTTTAAGCTGGGATTTAACAACTAACCATCACCCCAGTGCTGCTCCTTAATGCACTTTAATACTTTATTAACATATGTTTGATGAACTGTTATCATGTGTTATTTACACAGCTCCATCTTGGTAAAATAAAGGTGTGCTGACCTCTCCAGAATCTTTAGCATTAGCTTGGAACCCCTCCTTTAGATTTTGGGGATTAGTAGACTTTAGAGCTAGGGATTTTAATTGGTTAGAGGGGTGAGAGAATGTATATTATTGTTACATTTAAAGAGATTATTGTTAAATACAGGAAGTGAGGGGGGTCAGAGAGTAAACCCATGCTAATGCAGGAGTACCCTTCCATCAATAAATGACATAATTCAAAATAACATACGTTAATTCACTTCAAGAATGATAACTACACATTTAAAGATGTGGGACCATTATCTTCAGGGTAAAACCGTATGAAAAACAATAGGGTCCTGGACTAGTTTGTGCCATAATTTTTCAAATACTTGCCTTTAAATGCATCAATACAAAAAAACATTTGGAATTTAAACGTTTATTATGATTATATATTGTACATAAACATAATCCAAAACTTGCTACTCTTAAAATAAGTATTAACTCTACTTTCAAATAGAACTGACTCAGAACAATGAGATCTGCTTGCCAATATAGAAGTCAATATAATAACTAGCTTCTCCGTTATTAGCTATAAACCTCACTAATATCGTTATTATTGATTCAAAACAATGTGTTTATGTCGTAAAAGTCACATTTAAAGCTCAAACCCAGTGCAGGAGCCTGTGAATGTTGTTAGCATCGGCTAAAACTGAGCTCACCATCTTCACACGCAGCAGCTCTTTCAAGGACACTACGCTCAGATTTTAAGGCTTTTATTTTGTATTAAACCTGTTCAGTTTCTAGCTGTTGCTATAACAAATGCCCCGCAGATAAAGTTTCTCGAGGGTTTGTGGAAGTTTAGCCGCTATGTGAGTAGTTCGGGACTCACTGCTGCACTCCTCATCCGCGCATCGCTTCAGCTCCGAGAAGCGCCGCTCCGAGCCGCTCGCCCCGGAGCAGGAGCAGGAGCAGAGGAGCAGGGTCAGCACCGGGAGAAAACCTGGCTTCGGGGCGGCCATGGTGCCAGCTGGGGGTTCGGGAGCCGCTGCCGACACGTCAGCAGATCCGCGGCGAGCCTGAGCCGCTTCAGTCGCAGTGAGAGTGGAGGAGGAAGAGCTGGAGTCGGGTTACAGAGACTCACAGGGGCTTAAAGAGACAGTGCCTCCGCTGGAGCTCTGCGTTTAGATGATTCTCAGGAGAACCCAGGCTCTCCATCACAATTTACTGAAGACAGCAGACCCCTACACCTGTCCTGCTGCAGCTGGAGTGTAAAGGTTGTCTCGTTTTCCTCTTCTTCCATTTATTTCACAGTTTAGGGGATCTGTTTTTGTGGTTCTGTTGGAAATTTTGTACCTGAACACTTTTAAAAATGTTTCTTCACCGGTTCTTTGCATGTTTGAAAGTGCTGTATATCATGTTGTTTGTTCTAATAAACCCCTAAAAAGTTCTTTGTGTTTTTTGAGGCACTGTTATTGCACTTTGTCAGCGTAATGACAGTTATGGTCTTTTTAGTACTTGTACTTTGGTTCTGTTGAGTTCTGCAGCGTTTACTCTCGTGTCACAGTATAGGATGATGAAGACACTTGCTCTCCTTAACTTGGTTATTGAAGACACAAAGAACAAAACTGAACCTGATAGACATTCAGAGACACTCGGAGAGAGAGACTGAAAAGGTGTATCAGAATACACTTACGGTACATACTGGGATGGGGTTACATAATGGAACATTCACGAAACAGCAAACTACTACAGTCAGTGGTGTAATTACTCATCTGATAACACATCTTTTATTAGTTCAACATTCCCACTTCTACTCAGTTTACATGAATTTTACCCAATCTGGCCATACAAATTAGATATTTTAGCCCATCCCTTTAAAATGCTTTAAACACCAAAAACAACATCCGGAAATCTCATCAGTTTTGCTCTGCTGGTTAGTTTTGCCACATCATCAGTCTTGCAGTACAGTACAATAATTTTCTCCTCAACGGACTGTACTAAGTGATACATGTTTGCACCTCTGTCTGTTTACAGGATTCTTTGCTAGAACTATTGGCTCCTGATCTTCGTAAACGACTGTCTGCCTGTATTTGTGACTGTCAATACCATTTAAAATTTGCTTAAGATATTGACTGTCTTTCATAGTGCCATATTTTCATCTTCACGCGCAGAAAGAGCTTTGTCTTCAAGGAAACTATTGAACTGTTTTCACTCAATTTAACACAAAACTCTGTTGTTCTGTCTCCTGCCCAATATGCATCACTATAGGCTGTTTAACCTAACTCCTCATTTTTGTTGCTTCTAAAAGTTTACTTTTTGTTTGAAGTTCCCTTCAGATATCGTAGCTCATGTTTCACTGTTGTCCAGTGTTCTTCCGTTGGCTCTGACAGATACTGTGATAATTTGCTCACTACAAAATTCAAATCTGGACGTGTGATTTTTGATCATTTTCAGTCTCTTGAAGCTCACCAACTCCTAGATCTTCTTTCTGTGTGTTTTTTTTCTTGATGGTGGTGGGTTCTCTGTCTCATTAATATACGGTAGTTTTCAAGTTTCAAGATGTCTTTTTCAAAAACGTAACTACCCTGTGCTTCTGGACTTTTCCACTCTCGGGATAATAAATCAAATAACTGTTTTTATCAAAACCTAGTAAAAAACTTTCTCGCATCTCAAATCAAGTTTTCCTTTGTTCTCTGGGCCTTTACCAAATGGAACACTATGCTTCCCTCGAGTTCACACTTTGATGACATCATGAAGAGCAGAACTTAGTGGCCGTTGGCTCGAGTTTGCAGGATGTCACCACAGATGCTTTGTGTCAACGCACTACTGTCTGCAGCAAATCCTGCCAAGTATTTAAGGGTCAAATACATCTGTTTCACTATTTAAACAAATCAAGCATTGATTTCTCTCTAGAGAAATGTTCAGAATTGTTGTCCATTACTTTGTGTTCACTGTTTGTTACATCTTAGACTATTGCTCATTTTAGCTTTATTTTAGAAATGTTAAATTCCTGCAAGATGGAGATAAAGGAACACAGAGATATTTCAGATCCAGTGATTTTTTATTTCAATGGTTCAGTTTAAAGTAACACTGTCAGAAAGAAGCAGAACATTGCGTAAACACTAAAAAAAAAAAAAAAAAGAGTAATTGAAATACATAACAGCAGCTAAGCCTCAGACTGAAACAGATCAGCGTTAGATAAAAATAAGGAGATATCAAAACGAAGTACCGTAGCACTAAATATTTTAAATATAATTTAAATATTTGATCTGTTTCTAATGAAGTGGTTCATTGTCAGTTCTGGTTTATTTGGTTTTGAACAGATTAATTCTTGTTTATGTGAACACTTTTCAGTCTACAGTTATTAGCAGCAAAAGTACCTAATAGTAACTATTATAAAATATAGTTATAAAGGCTTTATTTTAACAAAAACGGCAGCTATAATAAAAGTTTTTTTAATTCATCGTGATGTGGAGCGTGATGTCTGAATCAATTTTATTATTCTGGGAAAACGTTCAGATAATAAATAAAATACTCATTGTCTCAGTGGCACTTGGAGACTCTGCACACTGTGCAAACTTCTGATGCAGAACATTCTTTAAGTTTAGTCAAAATAGATGAAAACTTTCTACAATATTGTCCTTTTAGCAAACAATTAAAATAAAATAATTTTTAGTTGTTATTGTTCTAAAGTTGGAACGGAGGAATAATGTTATGGAGGAATAATGTTAAAGAATAAATCAGTTATTAGGAGGTGGCATGGTGGCGAAGTGGGTAGCCGTGTGGCCTTTCAGTTAGAAGCTTGCCAGTTAAAGGGTTCTAGGCTTGCTGGTGATGTTCCTGGAAAGAGTTTGAGTTTGCATGTTCTCACTGTGCTTCAATAAATCAGCTTTAATAAATTATCTAAATTCCCCTTAGAGTGAATGTGTGAGAGAATGTTGCCTGTAATGGACTGGCAACCTGTCCGGGGTGTACCCCTGCCTTTCACTCGATGTGCGCTGGAGATCAGGCATAGCAGACCCCGTGACCCCGAAAGGGAATAAATGGATAAGGAGATTTTTAATTATTTAAAATTTAGTCGATCCTCTGGAATGAGTAGAGCTGCTGCTGAGAAAGATCACAGGAAGTTGCGTATTGGAAGCTGACGCCGTCCTCCACTGGTAAAAAAGGTTTCAGCAATAGAAGCCACAGAGAAGCAGACAGGAGCTCCTGGTGAAATACGACTTGAGGAGACTGAGCTGGGATCATTTGATCTTCTGAAACAGAACAAAACCTGGCTCTCAATCACAGTCCAGCTCTTAAACTATGATGTGGATCACTTAAAGCAAGAAACTGACCTGATGCTGGAACTCCAGAGGAGGATCAGACCCTGGATCTTCTACCACTGGGTCCTGAGAAACTGAGGAGGAACATTCAGGATTCAGAGGTTTATATCATCAAGAGAACACTGATGAAGATGAGGAAATAAAGTTCTGCTGCTCAAGGAATGAGATACTCACATGTGAGAGGATAATCCATGCTCTGAGATCTTACGAGTTTCTCAGTGTTTGCTCTTCTGGTTTTAGATCTGCTGTTTCTCTCCTGTTTCTCCTGAAACATCTCCTGCTTCTCACTCCGCTGTCTCTTTGGCATTATCTCCAGCTGCCCCGACTCTTTCAATCTGAGATAAAGAATCATTGCATGAAAAAGAGAGGGTCTGGTTTTCAGGACTGTGGTGGAGCTCATCTGCCACATGACAAATTATTCTCAGAAACAAAGAAAAATTATCTAAAACTGGGTGAAACTCCAGAAGGTGAAGCGTCCACAACACTTATTTTTTCATTTCTATACTAACTTACATTAACTGTTTCAAACAGGACAGTGGTTTTACTTTCTCCTGCAGGCCTCTCAAGTAATCCATCAAGTGTTTCTGTTAATTTAAGAAGTCCTCGCTGCAGCCGACAGCACGACTCCGTAACAAACGCTCAACGCATGCGCGGTAATGGATGTTGAAACAAATTAATAAAAAACTATATTTGATAAAGTGATTCTGTTTGCTGAACGGTTGGCGTTCTATTTCTCAATTAAAAGTATTTGTAATCTTTATTTATCGGTTTGTTGTTTAACAATCTATATGATGCACGTTAGTTTTAAGTATCAAAAGTGGTGGAAGTAACCAAGGAATTCGTGAAAAGGGAAAGTGACATACTTGTGAATATCTGATATTTCTATTCTTTTAATACCAAATTGTTAATATATTGTATTGATTAGTACAAAAACAGTATAAAAGTAAACAATTATAATTAGCTGAAAATAAATACATGAGTTTATGCCTGTATATATTTGTATTTTAAGATGCATAAAATAAGTACAAACACACACGCGCACACACACACCTGATTTGGAATAACTATAAATACATAGGGAAATAAAAAAAACTTCCGCATGTATACATGCTGATTATAACTTAGAAATAAAGTATTCAACAATATAAAATAAAATATATACAAAATAAAGAGATAAATAGCATTAGAACAACAATAATAATATATCAAATTTAAATATATAAATTCAAAAATCAAATTTAATATACAATAATAAATTATTGGACACTTTATTATTGGGCGATACAATAACTTAAAATCAAATTTCACAAAGTTCTGTACATCTGCAATTCGAAAACAAGCGATCAAGGTTCAACAAAGCAAAAAGAGTATTTCGTGTAAATATAATTATATATTATATTTAATTATGAATTATGTTACTGATATAATATAAGAAGACTTGGCTAAGTATAAAATATCAATGGTTTCACTTTCAACCATAGACTATAAAATGTATTCCCCGGATGTGCGTTTCAACATTCATCACCGCGCATGCGCGTATGGACATTTGCTATTTCTGCTGGTCTCGAAACGACGACGAAATTAGGCGGCGACGTAGAGCTCATAGAAACACCACACCCACAGCTCGAGGATTTCTAATTTCTTGCGCATTACGTGACCAAACGTGTCGGTCTTCTGTGCGAAACATTTTGGTATTGATTTGCGGTCATATTCGGCAAACAAACAATGCATGGGAAGTCGTATTAACAAAGACGCGAGACAATCAACTCGGTTTACAGCTTTATTGACCAGAAGCGGGAGCACAGCAAGCAGAGCCTCTCACACTAGAACACCTTGCAACACTACTGCGTCATAAAACTGGAGTCAAAAAGTTGCAAAACAAAGTTTTGAAAAAGCGTAAAACCATTTGAAGATTATGATTATGATGATATACAAAACCATTAATTTCACATTGTTCACATATTTTTAGTCACACAACTTGTCACAGTTTCAGGGGAGCCCGTGCTCCACCCAAGCTATAGCACCCCCGTAGAGTTCGCACCCTACAGTTTCCATATGTCAGTGGACTTTGAAAATTGGCAAAACACACTCTAGCAATTTGCCACGTTAAAAAGTACGTCGGGCACATACTCCCCCATTCATTCACTAAAGATTTTTAAAATTGTTTTCTTACCGGTAGATCTCCCCGTCTATCGTTAAACTGTGGATTGAGCAAAAGATGTAGAACTCCTCACATCAGAGTCAGAGACTCTACAACAGACTCGGTTTACAGCTTCATTGTACATGAGAAAAGAAACTCCACGGACTCCTCGCTGCAGCCGACAGCGTGATTAGAGTAGTGGTGTGTCAACGAATCCTGTCCATTTATCCTCCAACTTTCTGCAACATTTGCGTGGCAACCCTGAGAGGAACTTATTGGTTGAGCCGTACTGTTGGGTTCTGGTTTGTTACGCCCCTAATCCGAAAAGATTGGCTCACAGGGCGTACATTGAAGTATATGGTCAGTTTGAACAAAAAGAAAGAAACTAATTGGGACCAAGTAAGTTAAATAAATACAATTTATTTTACTGCAACGAAAAACAATGCCAATTACCAGAGTTCACAACAAAAACATTCAATAGAGAGTAAATTCGAGATATGTAATTCCCCAGGACTCCGGGAGAGGGGAAAAAAACAAACAAACAGTGAAATAGCGCCAAAATAAATAAAAGCTCCTTAACTGAGACTCCAACCTCTTACCTAAACTATAACAAAAGAAAACCTGGAATCTTCAGCGACACGGCGCCCTAAATAACCTTCACTGTCTACATAAAAATACAACCACGGGCGCTATTTCACCCCTATCTAGTGTGTTTAACATAAATTGAACTATGTATGGTGCATTTGAAACACGAAAACCAGCAGACAGCGCTCAGCACAGATGCACACAGCAGCGTAATGTGTTCTCAAAAGAAGGCGGGCTGAGAAGGGAGGCGGGGCGAGTCGTGTTCAGCTGAGAGGCTTTTGTAGAGCAACCATGCTTCCGGATTGGTCTACCAGTTGCGCGTCAGTCATTGTGGCTCCAATCGGCAGTGTGAAGAACATAAATAAACACGTGTTAGAAAATACAAAAACATTTAATCATTCATTCATTCATTCATTGTTTTTTAAACGCCCTTCCAGCTTCTATGGCTATTTCCAGGGCGAGAGCAATTTAAGTTATTGAATTAGATAAAATGTTTAAAACCAGCTCTTCCTAGAAATTTTAATACCATATTTGGATCTACTTGATTAAAAATGTGATCTAGAGTTGTAGAAGAATAAAATTGTTTTCTGATGGGGGTTACAAAAGGACAGTCAGCTAGAATATGTTTTATAGATAGAGGAACTTTACATGAGTGGCATTCAGCTCGACTATCTCCAGTTACTAAAAACTGGTGTGTGAGCCTAGAGTGTCCAATTCTGCATCTTGTATAAATGACCTGTTCCCATCGATTGTTGAATTGTGTTTGTTTCTTTCCAATGTTAGGATTTATTTCATATAGTTTATTTTTGATGCACTGGTTCCATTCAGTCTGCCATCTTTTTCCAATGTAAGAAGTGAGAAATGGTTTTAAATCTGATGCTGGTATCTGGCATAGGGTTAGTTCTTGTTTTGTAGAGGCTTTGGCGGTGCGGTCCGCTCGTTCATTTCCTGGAATTCCAATGTGTCCGGGTATCCAGTAGAAGAGTATGTGAAAAAGATTATCTTCTCAGATATGCCAGTTTAATTAGTATTTCTGTTATTATTGGGTGGTTTTTCTCATTGTTTTCCAGTGCCTCGAGGCATGATTTGGAGTCAGAAATGATGAGGTATTCTTTCGGGGTTCTGGTTTGGATGAACTGTAGTGCCATCAGTAAAGCCTTTGCTTCTGCTGTGAAAACTGAGCTGTGGTCTGAGATACGGACTCCTTGTTCATGCCCTTTTGTTGTGAAGGCTGCAGCCACTTTGTTTCCAGATTTTGATCCATCTGTGTATACTGTGATGTGGTTTGGGAAATTGTCCCTGAAGTCCAGTAGTCGTTGGTGGTAGATATTTGGGTGTGTTTTTGATTTTTGTTCGTTTCCTAAGTTGAAGTGAATATTGGGTTTTTGTTGGTCCCACGGTGGAATTTTGCACAAGTGCGTTTGTACCAGTGGTTCGTAGTCAATTTTGAGGTTTTCCAGATGTGATTTCATACGCAATCCAAGAGGACGGATTTGCTTAGGTTTCTTGTTATAAAAAGTTAAAAGTTGATTTTTAAAAACTGGGGTAAAGGCTGGGTTTTCTTTGTTTGTCCTTAATTTTATTATATATTGCAGAGCTAGTTTCAGTCGTCTGTTTTCCAGTGATGGCTCATTTGACTCTACATATAAGCTTGGGATTGGTGATGTTCTTTTAGTCTATTTTAAAATTCCTAAAGTCTTCATCAAAGTCCCCTCCCAGAACTCTATCGACTGGCTGCATTCCCAAAGAACAGTCCAAAAGCAAGATCACAGGACTGTGTACTTTGCGTTTCGTGTTCTACATGCAAAGGCCTTTGAATAATTTTCATTTTTTATTTTATATTTGGCGCCAGTTTTCTTGGGCTCGTCGGATGGAAACGATGTTCCACAATATTTCAGTTTTACACATAAATTGAATTCTCCTCTTTGGATGGAAATATTGCTTTGGGATAATCTCTGGGAAAACTAGCCACAGATTTGGTCTCTTCTTCTAAAAACAGCTCTTACCCTCCAGAGGGTGGCAATTCCTTCCTCTCTGGAGATTCTGACAAGGGCGTTGAAGACATTTGAGTAACCCCTCCTCTGATCCGCAGGCAACCTGAACAAGAGAAAGTAACCTATGATTCGACAGCACTGACTCACTGAAACAGACAATTAGGAATCGCATGTAAATTTGCTTTTTATTGCTTCATTTGTTGCTAAAGATTAATTTTAATTCAGTTAAATTAATTTGGCGAGAGGAACTAGTTTTTGGAATGGTGTTGTGTTTCAAATATATTAAATATTTGTACATATGTAAAAATGTACTCACAGCAGCCAGGGGAGTTTATCAGACACCATTCCTAGTTTATATAACGCTGTCTTTAAAACCATCTGAAGAATGTACCGGTTTATTTTCAAGGGATTAATAACAGATTTTACTGTTTTTAGGCCAAAGTTCACATTTGTACTTCTCAAGCCCAAAACCAGCTCTGAACTCAGTTTGAGTGCTTACTTCCACAACAAATTTTAAGCTTCTTTCACCATAAACAGAGTGACTGTACCACAAACATTTCAGAAGCTGGTTACTCCAGAAATACAACAGTACAAAGATCAGCATCTCCTACATTGTGATTTCTATTAGGTGGAATAAACTGTGGCACAATGCCCAAATGCTTCTTGGAGGGATTGTGATTCTAGTCATTTCTGAAACTTCTTTACCCTTTCTTCTTGTTTTATGTAATATTTACTACGAGACAATAATCTCATATTTTAAACAAGAACAATTATAAAAAGAGCTCTCTCCATCACTTAGAGTAAAAAAATTACTCAAAGCAAACAGTAACGCCACCCCCTAGTCTCATACAACTTTGTAAATATTTTTTTTTCCAATGATGTCTCATTAAAAAAACTGTTTTAATAGTTGGTTTAAAATAGTTGAATATGAATGATCGTGAGGCATATCATATCATAGACAATATCGTGGTATGTATCGTATCGAGAGTAGAGTGTATCGTTACACCCCTACAACACACCTTCAAAGTTCAAACAAAAATCATGGGTGCCAACTGGACATCACAGATCTGACCGAATGAGTGGTGCCAATCAAACACCCTGACATATCTGAAGGAGGGACGAAAAATCAAATCTGGCTTAGTAGGTCGTAAGAGCCGCTCGGTTGCACTCATCCCACATTTTCATAGCGACTTCTTCCAGTAAACAGAAAAAAATATCAAATAAAAAATTGCTAAGATGTCACTAGGATGGCAGATTATTTAATCCATTCCACCGTTTGGTTGTTTTTTGTTGTAAAACGACACAACAAACACATTGTGGGTGGAATCACAGAAATAAATGACAAAATGATCATATATTAAGAAAAACATTTCAGCACTGGTTAAAATGGAGATCAACTGTACTCTCGTACCTCCCATCAGCAGTCATGCGAATAAGAGCCACCTCAGCTGGTGTCCCGACGAATGCCCCCGTGGCGCCGGCGGTCATCCCGATCAGAGCTTTCATGAAGAAATTAGGTGGCGTGCCATCTGCCTTTGACATGCGCTCAAACAGGACCGTGTAGATGCCCAGTCGGGTCGTGGTGTAGGTCGCTTGTCTCAAGAGACCTGCTGAAAGTCTACAAAAAACAAAGGAAATATGAAACACTTACTACTGATGGGAAACCAAGGGATTTGTTGATAGCCATAATCTTACAAAGTGTGTTGTTACCTCACAGCTTTAAAATAAAAATGTCTCTCCATACAAATCCTTCCATCCATCAATATATCATTTTACACACATTTACTAAGTATTTTCCCAACTGTGAGACAAATAAAGGTCATTTATTCTTATTTTTCAAAAAGATGTCTTCAAACAAATGTTATTTCAAAGAGAATAACATGAATACACACCAACATCAAACCAGCTATGGCTGTGCATCAGTGAACACCATCAATGAACCAACGTCTCCAGATTTTGTGATTTCAAAAGGGCCAAATACCTTTTTGACTTTTTTTTAAACAATGGAAAGATCAGTAATTTTAATCTTAGCTATGCCTCATCTACTAAAAAAAATATTGCTTGAAGTATTTTATCACCTACCGACCAACAACAATTCTAGCTCTCAGCGAGCAGTGAGTTCAAACCTCTCCACTATGTGTAAGACCAAAGAACTGCCAGACACCAGGAACAAAACTGTAGACCTGCACATATCTAGATGGATATCATATCATTTATCAAACAGCTTGGTGAGAAGACAACAATTGTTTGTTCAGTTAACAGAAAACATAAGGAATTCAACATGACACCCCAAAAATCCTGAAAGCCCTAGTGAAGATGTATCTGGATTCTGGAGTCCCTGCTACAGTGAGTGCACACCTGTTCGGAACTACAGGAAGTATCTAGCCTTTGAAATTTCTGTGAAAAAGTATTGCACTCTGTTTTAAAATGGCATCAAATACTGATTTTATGGAAAGGAATTACTTTCAAACTTTCTGGACTTTCTGGAATCAACTCGAATGAAAACTATGAATTCCTTCAGTCTTTCTAATACAAAATAAAAATCAGTATAAATACAAAAGGGGAATTTAGATTTGTTTACCCAGTGTAAATGCCCCCGAGGCCCTCGTTGCGAAGGATGCTGGTAAGAGCGTGGAAGCTGGTCTTGTACTCGCGAGCCTTGGAGCCCTGACCGCTCAACTGCATGCGGTTCTTGACGAGATCCAATGGCTGAACAAACACTGTAGCACCCATCCTGCAGAGCAGAAAAGAATGTGATAAAGTTATGAAGCATTCATTTATTTTCAAGCGGACCTGTCCTGTTATAGCTTTGATATTTACTGGCATGGTCATACTTTACCATCTACCTGAAGCCTTATCCACTTCCTGTGAACCAGTACAAAATCATATAGTCTGTCAGTGTGAAGGTTATCTGCTAGTTATGTGCAAGACTGGCACAACCACCTTTGGCGAGATGAGAGCAGGTTCATAATGAGCATGTCACTTTGTGGAGAACATGAAACAAGCTTGACTGGTTTAGTGATAGGTCAGTGATGGTCTGGGGAGGCATCCTTGATAGGATGTGCTAGTAGAGGGGCCCTTGGTCCCTTCTGATTGGCATCATGTGTCAGAAATGTGGCAGTCGTTTGTGCAGTGACTGCATCCCAAAATTAACTTTGAAAGCATTCTTTGAAACAAACAAGCGTACAGTCAAACTGTGAGTTTGTATCAACAAAAAACTGTAGCAATAACTGACTAGTGTCTAAAATAGTGCTGGGAGATATGGGCAAAAACAATATAATAATCATTTGTTTTCATATCAAGCAATTTAGATAATTATCATGATATAGGTACATTTTTGTTAAATATAAAGGCAGATTTTTATTCCTGAATGAAAACAGCCAAAACAGACAAGATATCAAGGTTTAAACTACCTTTTTATTGTTAGAACATGAGTAATTCTTTTCATACTGCTCAATTGAGGTAAGAAGAAGAGCTGAATACAGCTGAGTAAAAACAGTTAGAACAAATTAATAACAGCACCTATTAATTAGGGATACAGCTGTACATAAAGCTTGCAGATCGGTACGTGGTTTTTAACTACAGTTTTTGGTTCAGTTTGTTGTGTTCATCAGCAAAGTAAGCAAAAACGTTGATGGCGTCTCCTCATAGTGCTGACAACTCCTTCAGTGGCTGAGTGAAACACACAAAGTCCCAAACAAAGTTTGAACTTCAGACACCATTTTAAGTATACTTTAATAAGTAAAAATAACATTTATTCATGAATATTCAGTGTTCAAATCGCGAGAAAATGGTCTCAAAAATAAATTTTCGAAGATGCTAACTGTTAGCATGTCTTTAGGTACGTGATAAACAAAGCCGTTTGTGATGTCTCCGTGTCGTTCAGATTTTTTTCTTGTGCGTTACGCTTTTTAAAAATGAGTGTATGATATTTTGATGGGAAGCACTAGCCCCTTTTCTGCTGATGTTCCATGATCCGAGTCAACCAACACTTTGAGACTGCAATTCTTTTGCTTCTTTTTTTTCTGAACAGTGTGTTGCTTTAATTAATAGAAAGGTTTGTGGTGTTTTCTATTTTTGTATGAGCGGGTGCAATGATTTCAATACATGTTGCTTTGTTTGATGTCAAAACTGAAAAACTTAGGTGGCGACCGTAAGTGCGTCTGCATCACACCACCCCATAAACATTATCTCTTATCGACCTGTCTATATCATTATTATTATCATTATCTAAATTATCCCACAGCCCTAGTGCAAAAACTGTTTAAACATCACTTAAAATAACTAAATGTACCAAACCCAAAGAAACCTTCTGTTACTTCCATGGAGATTTATGCTTTACTTCATGTTATGAAATGCACTTCCACACAACAAACTGCAAATATCCCTTCATGAACTCTAGCGAGCAGTGTTTCGCTGTGTGGACATCCGCATTGAGCTTTATTTTCCTGGTGCAGAGAACAGTCCTAGAGATCAATCTGTGATTTGGAAATTTAGCTTTTTGTGTTCAATCTCAGTTTCTTTATAACTGCTTTGAGGGATCTCCTAAAAGGTGGTATTTTTCAGAATGATTCTGAATCCACATCTTATTGAGACAATGATTTACCTTTCTTACATTAGTTTGTTCTCAATAAAGATTATCAACTGAGATGCTAAAATGTGGTGATTAATCAAACAAAGCCTTTTTCTTACAAAGATAAAGGCCACATTCACTCACCATCTACATTCTTAATCATCCTGTTCTCACTGTAAAACCAATCTGCATTGTTGTCTGTTTTCTGCAAGACACCATTATTGGTTGAGTAGCTTTTGCAGGACATCCATACTTAGTTTGGGTTTGTGAGACACTAAAATGCTGACCACCGTCGCAGAGAGAAGCTTAGCATTTTAAAACACTTCTGAAAATGGTGCATATACATTCAACGGCCAACTGTGGATGCAAATCTTTTGGAAAATGGTGTTCTTAATTGCATGGACCAATGGGTAGATCACCTACAAAGACAGTGGATGTGTTTGGAGATTTCTTCCTAACCAATCAGAAAAAATGTGCGTGTAGAATGAATGGCTGCATTTAAAAAGAATTGCTCGTGAAATGGAAATGTCATTGGGTCACTGAGGTACAGTTGTAGGAACATAACCGCACTGCGATGACATTTAAAGCCCGAGTTTGACACTAGGTCAGCAGGCTTATTCCAGGCCTCTGTTCTCTTTGCCAGTAGAAATAGTAACAAACACCAAATCCCATCACAATGGTCTCATTATTAATGTCTAGAGAGGAGAGCAGGTCACAGTTGATCCTGGAGATTCATAATCTCTCATTCAGTTCAAGCCGCTGCATCAAAGATGAATATAGTTCGTGCGCTATACCTACCCCGCCAACCCGCCGAAGAGGAACTTTATGGATTTGGGGGACGTTTTGGGTTTGGCCGTGTCCGCTGACATGGCTGCTGAGGTTTTTGCCTTTTCTCGTGGACACTTTTCTCCTTTTGCTCCGCCGCTGTTGTGGACCGCAAGGTGACTCGCCTGGAGTGGATCCTCGCGTGCGTCAAGAAGAGCAGGCGCTCGACCAATCACATGCAAGGATTCAGCCGCGGGGTCGAGCACGCAAGTGACGTTTCATCACTGGGTGAAGAAATTTAAAGCGACAGAAACATTTTATTCGTACGATCGATCCATTTGTTTTCATATCAACAAAGTTTTTAATCAAGAGTAATAAATGATAAAAGTACAGTACATAGTTTTGGAAATTCAATTTCTTAAATTATAACGTCTATACAACGCCTGGTCTGGTGTAATTTGTAAACGCCAAAGAATAGGGGCAACTTACAAAGAGAAAAAAAATCTATGCTATTCAATAAATTGTTGAATTTACAGCGACCATAAACTGGATTTTATACATCGTACTACTCATGGATGTTCACCAATATTTTGATAATTAATCAACCTGAAAGCTCAATTTTTTTACGATGCGTTAGCAGAGATCCTCATGTATGGCGACAATTGTTCTTGGTTATTAGACGTGCTGTTTTGTTGGGTTTTGTTTGCTGCTACAGCTTTCACAATCCAGGAGGGAGATGTAAATAAGCTGTTCAGGAAGTTGAACCCACGCAAGACTCTTGAACCAAATGGTGTGTCCCGCTCCACTCTGAGACACTGCGGATGAGCTGACTTTAGTGTTCAATCTTCAATGCATCTGGAGTCATGCCATGTACCAGCCTGCTTCAAAACGCATAGCTACAGTCCCCAAGAAGCCCTAACATTAACATGAACACTTCATGAACTGTAGTCATGAAATCCTTTGAGTACCTGGTTCTTTCCCACTTAAGACCATCATGACCCATTTCCTGGACCATGATCTGTAGCCAACTGATCTGAGGTCAACTTGATTCTTCATCACATAATGCAGCTTCTGGTCTCACTGAACCTAGGTTCCTGTTTGTGGACTTCAGCTCTACCTTCGATCTGCCCTGCTCTCCTCCAGGACAGTCTGTCCCCGCTGAACATGTCAGACTCCACTGCACCTCCGGTCACCAGTCTGTCAAGCTGATGGAGTTTGCTGATGACATCTCCATCATTTATGGAGTTGAGTCTTCCTACAGAGGGAGGTGGACCATCTGATCTGCCACCACACCCAGAAGACAGTAGAGATGATTGTGGATCTTTGGAAAGTGCCAGCTCCATCACTCCCACTCATCCTGACAGATGCACTCCCTCCGGTTCTTGGGAACCATCATCCCCCAGGAAATAAAGTGGGAGCTGACAATCAGTTCTCTCAAGAAGTTCCAGCAGAGGATGTTCATCCTGCAGCAACTGAAGAAACCCAAGGTGCCGACCAGGACGATGGTCCAGTTCTAAACAACTATCACCTTGTGATATGCTGCTGCCACGGACAGGGACAAGCACAGACTGCAGCGTGTTGTGCTCTCTGCTGAGAAGGTGATCGCCTGCAGCCTCACATGTATCAAAGGTTTGTATGACTCCAGGGCTCTGAGGTTTGCTAGTCAAATCTCGACTGGCCATTCTCACACAGGACATGAACTCTTCACAGCCCTCCCTTCAGGCAGGAGGTTAGAATCCCTTAGAATAAGTTCAGCTTCTTCCCCTCTGCTGTTAATCTGTTGAACTTTAGCAAATCAAATCACTTTAGTCACAGTTTCGTCTGTTTACTTTTTAATTAATCTCTTAATTGCAGAGATTACCATTAGATGTAGAGGATGAGGTTATAGAAGTCGTCAGCAGCGCTGCTATAGAGACACAACTACAGTGGTACTCCGAGATACGAAATTAACCCGTTCCAGGCTGACATTCGGATCTTAAACATTTCGTATCTCGAAGCAAGTTTTACATGTAAAGTGCCTAATCTGTGCAACGGCTCTCAGATACAACAGTAGAAGTTGATAAAAAATGGGAAATCAGAGAAAAATCAAGTAACGTTTCTTCAATCCTTAAATCTACACATTGTTAATGTAATAAATGATAATAAACAGAGTAAAACACAAGCAAAATACGAAATAGGGGTGGGCGATATCTCGATATTTAAAATATATCGAGATATTTTTTAAACTCGATATGAATTCTGGCATATCGTACATATCGATATAATGTCTATATTTAATTTTCGCCAATTTGCTTGTTTGCCTTCTCTGTGCTGTGCTCGTCCCCGCCTCCTTGCGTTTGTTCCCCCTCCCCTTGCCTGTCATCTCAATCAACATGGCGGCGCCCGCAACCAGCCCGGAGGTTACAGAACTTGTTGCAAAAACAGAACTGCTGGCTCCATTATATGGAAATACTTTGGTTTTAAGTCGTCAGACGAACAACAGACAGATGTCTACTGCCGTGAATGCCGTGAAAGTTGCTGCCAACCAAAGCGCAACTAATCTCCACAATTCTATAACGCGGAGTGTAGAATATCAAAGACAGAGCGCAAGGTGGTGTAGCATCACAGTCCGTGGCATTTCACATAGCGGTGGACATGGCACCCATATCCGTCGTTGAACAACGTGGCTTTAAACGTATGCTAAAAACACTTGATCCCAGATACAGTTTAGCTAGTCGTCATTACTTTTCGAGACAGGAACTCCCGCGACTGTACACTACAGAGAGAGCGCGGCTTGCTGCTGAATTGGAAAAGGTTACTTACAACAGAGGTCCTGCAAAGATGAGCTTGAGTTTAGTTGTTTTATTTTTGAATGAAAAGAAGGCAATGTGTATTATTTTACAGTTAAATTATTATTTATGTTATCAGGGATTTTGTTCATATCCTAAATGTTACAGGAGCACTGCCTGTTTTTTTAGTTGTTTTATTTTTGAATGAAAAGGCAATATGTATACAAGGATTTCTGAAAGGAAATTTGCAGAAGCACCTCTGAGCTTCAATAAAAAACGACTTTGACATTTGTATTATTTTTTATTTTTTTGCAGGGTGGGGGGGGGGTGGTTATAAATCCTGTAAAGATATTGAGATATATATCGTATATCGAGATATAGCAAAATATAACGAGATATATTTTTTGCTTCATATCGCCCAGCCCTAATACGAAATACGTAAATGTGAAACCTTACCTTGAGTGAAGGTGTGTGTCGGAGGAGGTCGATTTCACAAATTACTGACACCAACACGGTTTCAAGCCCAAGTACAGACAAATGGAGAGAGTGCTTCTGAGAAGGCGTCACAGGGTTTCTCTAAGTTGCGCTACAGAACAGCACTTTCCACGTTATAAACGTTATTTCTTTTACGACACCTTGACTCTAACATTTGTTATAGCACATTATTGGTAATCTATAAATAATGTTTCGCTCGATTTAAAACTGATTTAAAGTGTTTTGAAGCGTATCAGACCCTTTTTGCACTGGGAGAGAGGAGCGCCGGAAGCGCTGCGCGACGGCAAACTAAACAAGTGGATTACAGAGCAGAACAGCTTGTAGTTGTTCGTATCTCAAAATTTTTTCCGCATCTCGCATCTTTTCTGCAAGACCTTTTGTATCTCGAACATTTCGTAACCCGAAGCATTCATATCTCAGGGTACCACTGTACTAGTAATCAATTTCAGAGGCAGCCAAAAGCTTGAAAGGGACCATTGCATAAATACCTCAAACCTTTGTAGCCAAAAGTTCTTTAAATAAAATTTAAATATATCAGTAAGGTTTATCTTGCTAGCAATATATCTAATAATAATAATAATAATAATAATAATAATAATAATAATAATATTAATATTAATATTAATATTAATATTAATATTAATATTAATATTAATATTAATATTAATATTAATATTAATATTAATATTAATAATAATATTTTTATTATTAGAAATGTATATTTTATAATTGTAAATTTTCCTTTTACTTTTGAGCCTGTGCTTCATAAAGCTACCACCAGGTGCCAGATTAACACTAAAGAGCTCGAAGCTTTCTCTTGTTGCAGAGGTAACAGTGGAGTACAGAACTCAGATAATGAGGTTTCTATTATCAAGCTACATCCATAAATAGGTTCTTGTCTGTGCAAAAAAAAAAAAAAACAAGTTTAGCATTATAAGTATTTTAATATAATCTATATATGTACCTCATCTTCATAATTCATCCTTTACACACTGCAAACTGCTGGTACTCACTACATTCTCCGCACTCTTGACCGGTTAAATTTCTTTGCATTTTCCAGCCATGCATTATTTGAAACCCATCACAGAGTCTCCTAAAGGCTGTGTGTGCAGTGCCTTTCAGCATCTCACTGTCACCAGGAATCATGACTCTTTAACCCATTCAAGCGCATGTCACTGTAGATGCCTCCGAGTTGGTCACTGGTGCATTTTTAATGCCTTTAAGTGTATCATTCGATCAAATGACTTTACCTTTACATCATTCGCAGTTGGAGAAGCAGTGAGCACTTTTAACTCTCATTCTGAAGTTTAGATCAAGAAGATTCTAAACCCCAAACTTTGGCCGTGATCCTCAAACTTTGGCTTTTTGTGTGTTTGTTTATTTATTAATAAAAGCTAGAGTGGATTCTTGAGTGTTTGTGTGTTGTGTGCAATTGAGTTCATTCTCCATCTTGGGGAAGTAGCCCTTAACAAAAGCATAATAGAGAGAGAGAGAGAGAGAGAGAAGAAGAGAAGAGCAACAGAAACCCCAGAACTGCAGTTAACATTACTGTACACTACCACTGACTGAAGACTAAACTCCAAAAGTCCCACAGTTAAAGGGTTGTCTCTTTAGAGAACAAAAAAGATTTATTCGTTTAAGGAACTTTAACAAGGTTCATCTGACTGAAGTTTCTTCCGGTGGCAGGCGGGATTCAAGAGGATGGGAACAGGAGACCACTTCATGGCTTAATTCAAGAGTTAATGGAAGTTATCACATTAGTTACTTTGGCATTAGCTCATCCTAGTAGGTAGCCATAGTTATTGCAGATCTCTGAGATAGTTAGACTGGTTAATTCTGATTTAACTAAAGAAAAGTACCTAAAAGGTTCTACTCAAGACTCCTGGACCTTGATATGCGTCTTCATGAACAACCCCTTTCTTCCTTGCTTCTGTATTCTCATCCCCTCTTCTAAAAAAATAAGATGTGGTAGCATTGTCCTGTCCCTGCAGGTAGAAAAAAACACAGATGTTATATTTCAGTATTACAAGGAGCCGTCAGTGTACTCAAACAGGATATTTTCCTCTATGTTTGCAATCTTAACCTCTTTAAATGCAGATACGTAATAAATGCCTTTACAGTCATTGGAAAATATTCTCCAGATAATCTAACCTTGTCATTCAGAAGTCAAAGCAAGCCAGCTAAATCTTATTTTACACATGGATTTAAGTAGTTTCCATGGCATCATATCCTGAGCTTTGGGACCTCTGGAGGGACACTGGCTTTGCCTCCACATATAGCTTTGAGGATTACTGGGGTTTCCATGTCCCTTCACATTTAGCACCTCGCTGCTGGATCAATTGAGGCATTTCAGTGTGTTCCTTTGCAGATGGGACAAAATGTACTCTTTCCAACTGCCACATGCATTTTCTGAGGTTCTTGTTTCTTACCATTCTTTACATTTCCACCTAAAATTGCTAGAATTTATTGTTATTCAGAGTTTTTTTTATGTGATATGAATATGTACCCAATGCTAAATCAAATAAAAACATTTTATTTTTATCTGTTGTTTTTTTCACTGCATAAATGGGGGGGGGGGGGGGCATCACTAAATGAACGTGTGAGGTTCAACCTTAGAAGTAATATGTAAAAAATGTAATTCATATAATCAAAAATTACTAAAAAGGTTGTTTACATATGAAAAGGAATCCTGAGGAACTGACCCTTTTCAATTGAAACTGGTCCTAGAAAGACTCAGAGCATAAACTGTATGTAAAAGCTGAGAACTCTACGTCTCCACTCCCCTGCGTAGGTTATCACATTGGGTCACTAGGAGTAGCCATGGGTCACTCCAAGATTAACACTATTATAAACTGGCCCAAACCCACACCCATAAAGAACCCCAATGTTCCCGACCTCCGTCCTTCAGGGACCCTTGAAATGGACTTTGAAAACCTGAAAATTGCTTTCACTATAGCTCCAGTTCTGAGACGCTGTAAGCCAAACAAACCTTTTATAATAGAGGTAGATACCTCAATCTCAGGGATAGGAGCAATGTTATTATAAAGCATTGAGGAAGAAGAGGGTCTATATCCTTGTGTCTACTTGTCTCTCAAGCTGAATTCTGTGGAAAATAATTACAGCATTAGAAATTGTGAACACCTAGCCATCAAAGGAGCCCTTGAGAACAAGACCAATGACCCAATATCAATGAGAGAGTAAGCATCAGGGCAGCTGATGTACCTCACTTCTCAAGAACCAATATTGGTGGTCCAGTATGGAACCTGACATGTTCTTGTACCCCTTCTGGAGCATTTGTTCCCATCCCTAACAACTCCTGGTCACACACAGGAGTGGATTTTATTCAAGAATCTGCCCTGTTCAAGAGGAAATACTTACGCACTGGTGGTAGTGGATCCAAGGGTTGCAAATCTATCCTATTGCTTAAATTACCACCTTCCTTTGAAACCACTAAGAGGCGCAGAGGACAGTTCAACTCTGCCAAATGAAGCAGAGGAGGGAGGATAAACTTTTTCAGTGACAACTGACTTTCTCACAAATAACACACTTTTTAATCATAATATCATAAACACTGAGCAATAATTTGCACATTTTTTATTTAGATATGTGTGTAAAATGCTAAGAGGTAATTAAAAAATAGGTAATAATAACGATTATGATGATGTTGAGGTGAATTGGTTCAGTCCTGACCTTGGGTTGTCAGTGAGAGCGGTGGGGGAAGGGAAATCTGTTGATTGTCGATCACAAAGTAAACACAGTGATGGAGAGAAAAAGATCAAAGCTGTCAGGTGCCCAACTCAGGAAAAAAAGAGAAGTTGAGGAGAAATGAATGAAATGATAAAGGTATGCAACAATGTTCTCTCTCTGATTAAGGTATTCATGTCGTTATGTTTATTAGCGGTATAACGTTAACTCTTGTTAGCCTTCTTGCATATGACGCTTGCTTTGCCTACCTACCGTGTTAAAAATCACTGATATGGTTTCGATTAAATTTATTTATGAGCCATTAACTTTTTTCCAGTGATGTCAATTGGTTGCACCAAAATATATATATGGCAACGAGACAAGTATGATTATTACATTTAAAAGTGTCAATTATTAACACTAATTATTCATCATTAAAGTAAATGACCTATAGCATATGAGATATCTGTGAATTAACAGAGAAACTGATCAGACAAACTGAAGAATTCACAATATTCAAAGTTTTCTGTTTTTCCTTGATACGCAGATAAGAACTCATGTATCTTTGAGGTTTGTGTGTGTTATCAGGGTTAAAAAATCCTCTTGCTACCCCCTGCACACCACCGTAAATAATTTCACTGTCTGTGGCCTGAATGCAGAGCTCTTGAATGAAGACATGAAGTGAAAGTGATTGTCTGGATGAATGAAATAAAGAAAGAACGAGAGGAGATCAGATGTGACTGAACAGCTGCAGTTAGGCAAGAGTTTAATCCCTCATAATCTGACTCTCCTGGAGCGACCGGATCAAGGGTAGCTCTCTCCTCCTCTGTGGGCATTTGTTGCATCACATTATGAATCGCACGACTGAACATTGCTCTGAAATGTATGGACAAATTGACAACGGACCACTGAGTTGCTGGAAAACAACAATCGAGATGGTGCTGGAGGTTTCTAGGAATTCAATGAGCTACAGCAGTGGTTTTAAAACTTTTTATTCAAAGGTCCAAAGATTATAACAGCTCAAGGTTAAAGGTCCAGAATGAGTGATGAATTCAAAAATTAGGTTTCATTTAATTGTAATGTAAACAGTCGCTGTTTGATATGTTTTTGCTAAATAAATTGTGTTAAGAAAGTGTGATAGAAATTTTTAATCACCAGTTGTTCATTACCAACTTTAAAACAAAGCAGTCTACATTTTCTTGACCCAAAACCTGTGTGTAAGTGGAATAAATTTGCTTAAAAAAGAATTGGTTTAGTATGAGCCATTGGTTTCATTTATTTTCCAACCCGTTTTTTCCCTTTTTGGTGTCACAGGGATCTGCCGGTGCCTATCTCCAGCACACATTAGGTGAGAGCCGGGGTACACCCTAGACAAGTCGCCTGTCCATCGCAGGGCCCGTTGGTTTCATGTTAGGTTTTCAAGTTCATGTTGGTTCAATTTAGATTGTTATTGTTAATCTTATTGAAAAAGGCTTTGGGTAAGGTTTTGGGAATATTCATATGAAAAAAAGCATGCACAATATTCCATGATAAGGTGTTAGGATCCTAAACTCCTCTTGTTTGCCCCATTCTAAGCTTGTGTTCACCTCTCTCTGTCACATGTTCATTGTTCACTTCATCATCTGTGTCCTGTGACTCTAGTTTTCAAAGTTAGCTTCATGTTTTTTTTTTGTAGTTTTTATTGTTTATGTTCTAGTTTAGTTAGAGTTTCCACTTCCAGTGGGTCTTTCTGTTGTTTTGTATTTATTAATGTTAAAGAACATAATAAACCTAATATAAGGAAATTGTTGAAAACTGCAGCAGCACCCCTCTGGCCACAAACATAGACAAGGTGTGAAAACCAATGTTGAGAGAGAGAAGACCAATGTGAGAGGTAGTATTAAAGAAATAAACAGAGAAATGGGTGTTATAGTGGGTAAGGTGGCTAAAAAAAGAGCCTCTCATATACTGTCCTTCACAGAGGGCAGTTTGGAGCAGGTTAAAAAAAAGCCATCACAACCAAGCACATATAGACATAATACAGGAAAAAACGTTGCAGGAGGGGGTAGGGTCAGGGAAAGTAGTGGGACCAGTGCAGTCAACAGCCGACATTTTCCTGCTGCCATGGTAGGCGCTGTACTCATGGCCCGTTCAGATTACAACGGTTGGGAGAAGCTTGGGGAGGCATAGTGTCCTTGACTGCCTCCACCGAGAGCAAGAGAGAAGAATTTAGGTTACATTTAATTGTCTATAAACCAGTTTAATTTCTATCTTTTGTTTGTCTTTACTGAATACCTGTTTGAAAAGAAATTTCTCATGAAAGTGATGCGTCTTTTTCCCAAATGGCATCTACGACTCATCTCTATTTTAATGAGCCTTAACTCTATTTTGCCATGAAATATTATTATTATTTTTGACGACTAACTGTTAAATGGTCCAGTTTTAAAATTGAGCAGTAGTTTGGAGTTCAGAATGGTTCACAAGTGTTGTTTCTGTGGTGCTAAAGTGATGCATGGCTTTCCTGTGATGAAGTCAAAGCTATACTCTGGCTTTGAGCGGTGGGTTAGCCACCAAAAAAACATTAAAATTTTGGATTTTGAGCAAGCTTTTTCCTTGAGAAAGCTATGAGAACTGGAGAATGGTGTACCTGGGGTTACACTTGGGGATACAATCCCACTTCAGTGGAGATATGTGTGCGCTTTATCGGCTGTTATGAAGCATTTATCTTTAATATTTGTTATCGAAAGCCAAGCCACACTCACACCTCAACCTATTCTGCAAGGCAGTACACGCCCATTTTTTTCTAATGATCTTGGGCAGATGAAACCTGAAACAGGGACGATGATGGTCCCTTAAAACCCAAAAATATCAAATACAGTGGTACCTCGAGATATGAATGCTTTGAATTACTAAATGTTCGAGATACGAAACGTCACAAGGGAAATTGTCGCGCAGCAGCAATACGGGTCCTGGTGCTCCCGGCAATATGCTTTAAAACACTTCAAATCAGTTTTAAATCGAGCGAAACATTATTTATAGATTACCAATAATGTGCTATAACAAATGTTAGAGTCAAGGTGTCGTAAAAGAAATAACGTTTATAACGTGGAAAGTGTTGTTCTGTAGCGCAAGAAACCCAGTGACGCTTTCTCAGAAGCGCTCTCTCCAGTACGCTCGCTACTGTTAACGCTTGTGCTTGAAACCGTGTTGGTGTCAGTAATTTTTGAAATATCTTGAGAAAGTTATCTTTTATACATAGTGCCGTAATGTTTTCTGCATCCGTTCCACCTCCTCCGACACATCGCTTCACTCTCAAAGTAAGGTTTCACATTTGTGTACATATTACATATTTTGCTTGTGTTTTTTTCTGTTTTATTATCATTTATTACATTAACAATGTGTGGATTTAAGGATTGAAGAAACGTTACTTGATTTTTTATCAACTTGAACCCTTTTACATGTAATACTTGCTTCGAGATACGAAATGTTCGAGATACGAACGTCACCCTGGAACAGATTAATTTCGTATCTCGGGGTACCACTGTATATAAACTAATAACTTTTTTGTAATTTACATATTACAGTTGAAATCAAAATTAAACAATAGGTGGGTCACATCACTCCTACTTAAATTGAAAACAGCCGCTGTGATTGGCACATGCACATTTTGAAAAATTCACCTTTTTGATAGAAAATCTGGTTGCATACATGTGTACACGTGTGTGCGTGCCTGTTAGTGGTAGGACTCAAGTGCCCTCATTTTGATGGTAAAATCTCCTGGACTGCAGCACTTTTAGGGTTAGATGCATGTTTCCTGTAAGTCAATGCAAGTCGACAAACTCCTCTAAGTGGGAGAGAAGAGATGCGCGTGGCTACATGGAGAGGCAATTGAAAATGTGTAGTCATCATTTCAACCTTTTGGAGATTTCTTGGTAAAATAACATAACTCAATAAATAAAGGCAGTGCTCTTGGAAATGGAATCATTTCAGCATCCTTTAGGGACTGTGTAGCTTTGTGGGTCAAGTGAATATTGGGTTAGTACACCAAAGAATCTGGTTGTTTATTTTTAGAACAGGTCGTTTGATGACAAACTCATAAAGATGTGTAGGTTTTACTCAGAAATTGGCAGCAGTTTCTAAAAGCATTTAAATATGCAAAATGTTGATGAACTGCAATTAAATACCTCCTTGAAAATATGTGGTATGATCTTATGATGGAAATTAAAATGTTTCCCTTAATGATTTGGGATCATTTTGGATTGTTGATTACAAAATGATCCAAACCTTCAGCGGGTAATCACCAGTGAATTTACTGTGGGAAAAAGGCATATGGTAACCTGCAACCTGCCTTCTTGTATAAAGGCAGCAGTGATGCCTACTGCACCATGGTGTTTGAAAGGAAAATTATTCATAACCTTATTGTAATATTGTATCCTAGCTTTCTGTGCATTTTTGAAGGCCTAAATGTGCTCAGAAAGTGGCAAATTTCACACATACATCACAAAATGTATGTATGATGGGGTTACATTTGGCACACGTGTAGGGCACCTACATTTGGCACACGTGTAGGGTACCAAGGCTTAAATACAAATAGGATTCCATTTCTAAAATCAACAGGAAACTAGCAATTTCACAAAAACCACTAAAAATGGTCGCTTTTGCTCGTGTCATCAGACTCATCTTAAGTAATATGAGATGTTAAAATTGCAAAGCTTTTAATTCTTTTAAAACAATGTGCACAGGCGGTGGAAAAAAGTTGGAATGTTGCCATAAAAAGGGAGTTGTTAAATAACTTAGCCATGCAGTGTCTGATTGGGTTCAAATTTGCCATGGGCGTAAAGAGTCCATGTCCAAACATTTTGTCACGGGTGGCGAGAGAGACGGAGGCACTGGCACAGTCGTCAACCCCAATGGGACAGTTTATTAAACACAGGGCTTTTATTACGGCTAAACTTGGTTAAAAGGACAAACGTGGCTACACTCGCATTATAAGAAAATTAAACGAGGAGTCCATGATTCGTTGAGGAATGCAGGGTGTCCACGCCCTGGTGGCGTCGTATCTCTGCCTTCAGTGCTGAGGGTGCTCTGTATCCCAGGCCCGAGGTGTGGAATCCCGAGAGATCGGAGTCCTGCTTTCTCTGGGGTCGTCGAGCTTAAGAAGCCTGTTCCTGTGATTGCATCTCCCTGGCATTACAGGCGCCGATGCTCGACAACCGCTCCTTGGAGCAGATGCATCCGCGGGGCCCGTCGGCACTGATGGTCTGTTGCTCTCTCCTCTTGCAATGTGTCGCCGTTTGCCTGTGTCAGCGATGCCATAGTTACCAAGAAAACAATTGGTGACACACTCACCCACTAAAATCCTGCCCACAACATCCCCCTTCTCATCAACCAGCGATTGCCCCGGCTCCTCTTCACAGTTTTTAATTAGCAACTTACAAAGTCAGTTATAGCGCCACCTTGTGGCAAGATAGAATATTCCATTTTCTGCTGGTTTATTCTACTTTTTCAGACTATGTTTGAAATTCAAAGCATTTTTGTAAGGAACCAAGACCTACAAGAAAGATAAATGGAGCAAGTTTCTGAAATCGACAGGAAGTCAGTTATTTTTCATTTACTTGTAGAATTTGACATTGTACTTTAACAAACGTCATCTTCAAGTTCCATCATTTGTATCTTGAGGTATATGTGAAGCTTTTTTGACTCTGTCAAAACTATAGGCACATGGTAGACGTCGAAAGATGAAAGTGTTAGAGGTGCGAGAGCCCTTTGATGGCTGCTTGCAGCTTTAATGTTTTGTATTTTATCTGTGCAAACGTTTTCCAAACATTACTACTTTTACTACAGCACAATATGCATCTTTTATTAAATGTTTCACCCTCTTTAAACCTTAGGAAGTCGCCTGTTTTCAAAAGTGTGCAGGAAAGAAACATCTCATGCAAATTATTCTTTTTATTAATAGATCTTCATGTCTATTCTCGGATTCCTGGTGGACTTTTTTTTCTTTCCCTTCACCATCATTTGAGCTGCTGCAAGAGGGAGGGATGACCAGGTCACTTTTCATCTGTTCATCTGAGATTTTTTTTCTCTGCCAATCATGCAATGTCCAATCTGCTTGTGTGTTTTTCAGTGTGTGCGTGTGTGTGTGTGTGTCTGTTTTAAATCTAAATCACATCATTGTAAATCCCCTGCCATCTCTCATTGCAAAGAGCGAAAAACACTGGGAGATGTAGAGGAATGATCAGAGATAAAGTAAGAAAATCATGTGTGGTTTTTAACTTTTTTATGCATTTCTTTCTTGTTTTCTGTGTGATCAGGATATTTTAATGACTTGTCTAGTGTGTGTTTGTGTGTCCAAGTTTGTTTTTGATAATGACAGGTCTTTAGAAATGTGAGATAAAAAAATGGTTTGTACTCAGACGCTTTTTTCTTTTTTTCTATATTTTACTTTTATCCAATGTTTTCCTCCCAGTCGCACGATTTTCAAAAACACAAAGAAAAGCAGAGACTGAACACAGAAGTCTCCCCAAAATGGCCATGTTTGGAGGTCGTGGTGGAAAAGGGGGTAAATTTTCAGTGGAGGACCTGTATGGGATCAGCAAAAAGCCCAAAGCATCTTCTGGAACAGCAAGCAGTGGCGCCGGAGCCAAACAGCCTCTGCACAAAGGCAAGGGGCCGAAAGGAGAAACAGATGCCCTAGCATCTCAAATTCTGGAGGCAGCTCAGCGATTGGTTGAACGCCGGCGTTTGGAGCTTTACCTCAGAGAGTTTGGAATCAGCATCAATGAATGCCAATCGGAGAGACATCCCATGCTGTATCGGTGAGTGAGGAAGCATTCTGGGAAATCTACTCTATGCCGTGTCAAAATATCAGGATGGATTAATTGAGTGGATGATGAATGATGCATAAAAAGCCTTGTAGCACTTGCTGATAATGTAGCAGCTTCAGAATAATGTAGATTGAATCAATTTTATTTACTTATTTTTTCAAGCAGAAAAGTTCCTACTTAGTTTGGTCATGAATCGAGCAGCCAAAACATTCTTGATCTATTCACAAATGAGAAATAAAGGCAACAATAAAGCTTTTGTAACTTTGCTGCATCTTGGAAGGTTGGTTTGTACTCAATCATCAGCAGACAAACTGGGAGAGGGGGTTCAATCTTAAACTGGCTGGCGGCAATGACCCACCACCTGACAGTGGCTCTAGCTGGCAGTACCCGTCATTTTGAACTGTGAGTTTGTGATCCTCCTGCTCTGTAGTTCAATAGAGTTAAAATGTCTATTTGTGCTAAATCATTACATAACTGTCCGTGGATTAACAACTTTGACCGTGACGCTATTTTATTTGGATTAAAGTGCTCTTTTTTTGTCTGAGATAGAATCAAGCTCAGAATCACCCACCAGCCAGTGATGGGCACAGCCAGCTAAAAGGGCAAATGTGTGTCAGTCAACTTCATCTAAAGGTTATGATGCAAGGAAGCTAAAGGAAGCTGTTTGTGATGCAACTTCCTGTTTTTAGAACAATAGGATTCAAAATATTTTTTCTGTTACACCACAACTTTCAATCATTGCTGAAGACAGGCTAGTTGATGAGAAGGGGGATGTTGTGGGCAGGATTTTAGTGGGTGAGTTTGTCACAAATTGTTTTCTTGGTAACTATGGTCCCAGCTGTACTGAGAACATTGAGTGGAGTATAGACAGCTTTCTGTTTCTTCCGTTATGTTTAATGCTGGTCTTGGATTTCATCTTAAGTGTGCTCTGACAGCTCTTCACGCCACTGCCAAGGTCGATGAATATTGGGTTAATATTGGGATAATCAGGTCGATGGCCTTTTGGTCAAGTGTCTTTTCATACAAGTGATGAAACGGTCCTTAAAGAGGGACTCTTAAAATGTGGCTAGTTACCTGAGAAACAGCACCTGATAGACCAAAATCAAGATGATTGATCGGGGGTCAAATAATGTGTTGTTAATCTATTGGAAAATAGAAATCATAAAGCATTAATGCAATATTTTTAGTTCAACATGGTGTTTAAATTTTGTGACTGTTGTCTGTGACATCCTTCTTTTATTTAGTCTTTTGCACCATCTATAGAACAAAAGTTCTCAGCTCCTTGAAGAACATCTGAGCAGTTGCTATGAGATTATTACAATGTGGATGTCTATGAGTTCACTCAACAGAATCTCTTCTCATTGTTTTTTTTCTGTCAATTTTTCCTCTATCCCTCCTCTTCCCATCCTTATTATTTACTTCTCACTTCCCTTTCTCCTGTCACTTCTCTCTCTCCTGCTCCTCACTTCTCTCTCTTTCCTCTAGCTGGTTTCCCATTATCCAACGATACTTTCTCAAGAGTTATTAGATGTCTCCCAGTATTTATTCCCAGTGCCACAGGTTTTTATGTTCATTCTGCTCATGATCGATGTTGTTAGTCATCTTACCTGGTCTTATTTCACCACCTTTATGCCTTGTATGTCTTGGTCAAGTTTAACATTCATCTTTATTTGGTTTAGTTGCACTCTTTCAGAGTATTGTTCAGAGTTTTGTGTTTAGTTTTTCAGTTTGAGTTAATGCCTTAGGTTTGAGTTCGCCAGATTGCCTGACAGTCATTTAAACAAAGGTTTCCCTACCAAACATAGAGCCTTTAAAAAGACAGATAATTTCTGTGCAGGTTGCTATGAGAACTAACAGGTTGCTATGAGCAGGTTTAAATTCTATATGTACTTGTATTTGATATTTGTTCACTTCAGAGCAGTTTAATGAATGCTTAACTTTACCATTAGATACATTAAATCCTTTATGCGGAGCTTACACTATGAAGAAATTACTACTGGAAGCCATTTACTGCCAAACAACTGCATTTACTCTTATTAGTTCATAATTACAACAGAAACTTTCCAAAATGACATGTTACAAAAGTTTACACACCCTGGAGACTTTGGCCTGACAAATGCATGAAAGCTGACACAAAAGGGTTTTATTGGCTGGTAAAGGTAACCATCCTCACCCTCTACCTTTTTGATTGTAATCAATGTTTGTCCATTTATGGTGTCGCAGGAGAGGGATCATACAACAAGGTTCTAACAGAAAGTGTCCCCAGAGGGTGGATATATTGACAAAAATACGTGTTGCAGTAGAGTGCAGTCTTAGGTGCTCGATGTTCGTGCTGTCTTCTCCCTGGTTCGTGCCGGTGAGTGTCCCAGTGGTGTTCGGGCTCGTGTTCGTGCTCGTGCTCGGGCTGGCGATCTCTTCGGAAGATCTGGCTTTGAGGAGGAACCGCTTCGGTATCTCACGGGCCGTCTGGAGTGAGAGAGAGAGAGAGAGCGAGAGCGAGAGCGAGAGAGAGAGAGAGAGAGAGAGAGAGAGAGAGAGGGGTAAGCTGCTGCGCTCGCTGGAAATCATGCTCTTCGTGGAAGCTCTCTCTCTCTCTTATGCTGCCGCGCTGATGAGGCGCGGCTGTTCCTGCTTCGCCCTTGATGGCGGGCGCCAGGTGTTCCGTGTTTATGCCAGGACCGCGCTGATCGGAATGGACCTCCATCACAATGGTTTCTGAGTTTCTGATATAAAACATATCCAAGGAATGCCAGCAGTGTTCCAACTCTGATTGAGAAACAACAATTTCTGCTACATCTGCCAGAAAAATTGTAAGGGATTCAAAGAAAAACCCACAAAAACATCTGCTGAAATACAGGGATCTTCTGTTGTGGCTGTTTCAAGGAACACATTAAAGAACAACTTGAAATAAAATAGCCTTTATTTGTCACATACACTGTTACATGCAGTGAAATAAGACCCCTCTGTCCACAGACATAGATGAGATGAGGACAGGCCAGTGTTGAGAGGTAGCATTTGAGAAAGAAACAGAGAAATGGGTATACATTGGGTACGGTAGCTCAAAAAGAGCCTTTTCCGCACTTTCGTTCAGAAGGCAGTGTTGAGCTGGTTAAAAAAAACTTTGCAACCAAGCACATATAGACATAATATGGGAAAAAGGAAAGTCAAGGAAAGTGGTAGGCCTGCTGTAATCAACAGCTGAAATTTTCCTGCTGCCAGTTACAGCGCTGTACTCATGGCCTGTTCAGATTACAGCGGTTGGGAGAAGCTAGCGGAGGTGTTGTGAGAGGGAGGAATGTGGATCGTCTCGCTATCTCGATCTCACAGGGGAATATTTTGACTCATTTGGTGGCCTTCAAGGCCAGAGGAGATAAGAGAAAGCCAGATGAGAGAAGTTAATTTGGGTCAAAAGCTGTAAATTTCCACAGATTTTTACTGTGCATCACCGGTCTCCATTTAATCCAACATCCATTGCATAGCTGTCAGTCTCTCCCCGATGATATCCAGTTTGGGGTCACAAACCATTAAATGAGTCCCAACAGTTTTAAGTCCAGTCAACATTCCATTCCAGTCGGTCAGCTTAGTGGTTCTTTGAGCACTGATCGCCTTTGACAACCGCCGATAGCCGAGAGTTCCACATATTCTGAGCGGCAGAATCCCAGTTATCACAGCTCCAATTATATAAATGTCTTCGACATCATCCAAGGACAGAGCGGCCAGCCACACGTTCCTCCACTTTGACCAGGAGTCCATCGTGTTGCCAGCAGCGAAAATTTTTGCAGGACAGGTGGGTTCCCCCGAACCAACGCTCCTTGTCGAGAAAATGGTGTCAATTGCATTCAGAGACCAGTTGATCAGATCAATAGTTCCTTTTATTTGGAGAACAGCGAGAGTCTCTCACAGACAGTCAAACACAGAATGCCAGCGGATAATCAGAGAGAAGAGAGAAGAGAAAATAGTTGTGTTAGGTAATTTTGCAAATGCCACAAAGTAACCCCCTTACACTACGCCAAACAGCTCAGAGACAACAGGAATAAAAATTTTTTTGGAGCGATGAGACCAAAAGTTAACTATTTTGCTGCTGGTTTGGAGAGGAGTCAACATAAATCGAACACCATCCCCACTGTGAAACACGGAGGTGGCTCACTGATGTTTTGGGGATGTGTGAGCTCCATGTTATCAAAGGATACTGGAGGAAAATTTGCACTCATCAGCCGGGAAGCTGCAGATGACCATTACTGGACATTCCAATAAGACAATGATCCAAAACACAAGGCAGAGTCCACTTGTGACTGGTTCCAACCAGAACAAAGAGAAGGTTCTGGAGTAACCATCTCAGTCTCCTGACCTCAATATCATTGATACACTCTGTGGAAAATGCAAACGTGACGTTCATGCAAGAATTGGAGGCTTTTTGCCAAGAAGAATGGCTGCTTTACCAACAGAGAAGCTAAAGAACCTCATAGACAACTACCTCAAGAGACTTCAACTGTCGTTGATGTTAAAAGGAAGATTACAACATATTAAGAGCTGTGTGTAAAGTTTGGATCAGGGTCATTTCGAAAGTTTCTGTTGTCATTATGATTTAAAAAAGTAAAGGATAGAAATAGCTTTTGTTTTATTCATATTTTCTATAAAATGGCCAAGGTGTTAAGTTTACTCACATGAGCAAAACCAACAACTGCCATTTTGAAGAACTCTGATATATTAATTTATCCACTAACAAAAATGGTCATGCAACTTTTGTCCACTTTGAGTAGAAGAATGTCTGGTCAAGGAGTGGCTAAATAACTGCTTGTACGACAACCACTTTGAATTTAAAATTCAAGGGAAAGCCTAATTAAACTGAATAAAATAACTTTTGTGTGCTGAGAAAGCACAAATTATTCTAAAAACAAAGGCATTCTGTCGGAATGGGAGTAAACATTAGAAATAATCCCTCAAATCATTTTAAAGATAAAGATGAAAAATTTTCTCCTGATGTGCCTCCTTAAAGAAAAGGAAAAGCACAGAGAGGGAACAAGTTGTTTTCTGAAGGCTATATTGCCTCCAGTGGAGTGTGTGCATGAGCGTGTTTATTGCAGGCTTTTATTTGATCACATATGTGTTTTCTCCAGATGGAAGCACTTAAAAGCTTCATCTCTCCAGGGGGAAACAGTGATCTGTTTCCAGGTTTCATCTGTAGAAAAACAGATTTTGTACTCCCATGAATAATTGACATGCACTTCTCTTTACTGTCCACTTGAGGCCATGCATCAGATTAATAAAGGGGAAAAGCTAAAGAGAATTTTTAAGGGACAGGCTCACTGGGAAATTAAAATCTATTCACTATTTGCTAACACTTTTAGTGCGTATAGATTTTCCAGCAGTTGACCACAATATAAAAATACTAGACATTTTTATCATTCTGTGAAACTAGAACAAGAAAGAAAGATCAAGACCTACTTTTTGTAATTTTTTTTCTGCCAATTAATTTTCAATCATATCTCATTTATACTCTTAGCCCTTAGTAGGACAGTCCTTCCAGGCAAACGAACGGTCTGTTGTTCTTCCATCTTTCCTCCACCATCTGGACTCATTCACCGAGCAGGTGCTTTGTGCTCTAATTCCAACAAACACATGCTCAGTTCCAGCAGCACATATTTTAAAAATAGAGCCCAGGACAGCTATACCTTGTAAATAAATGTTAATAAGGTTTGAATGTAGAATATTTGAAATCATTCAGTATGGTGTGATGGATCTAAACCAACTGTTCATTGTTTGAAAAGTTTCCAAAGAGAGTGTCAAACTTAGCAAAACAGCGACAACATCTGCTCCCTCCATTTGAGAGCTAAAGGTGAAAGTTTGTCCAGAAAACAAAAGATTGCCATAAAATCATTTTCTGTAAACACATTAATATATTAAAAGGTTCATGACATTGTTTTACATTTTGAATAGTATGTTGTTCCCTTTCAGTCGAGACGCAGACGGCGTCGAAGTCTCGACTATGGGAGGAGCCAAACCTGGACGAAGGTGGAGCCGAATATTTAACGGGCAAATTGATTTGTGAGTGAAGTTGATTAACAATCACTATGGTTAGCAATCAACTGCTATATAAGAGCAGAGCGTAGCTCTACACTCATTCTGCCTTCTTCCTCGGAGCAAATGGTGGTTGCTTTGTATTTCGATGCTCTTTACAAGCTGAAATATCAAAGGTTGCTT